>CM075974.1:10917164-11264664 GCA_038048745.1 Coluber constrictor foxii
AAGGGCGTGGTTTTTTGACCAGAGCAGGGGTCTGCAACCTTAAGTGCTCAGAGAGCCATTTGGACCTGTTTCCCACAGAAAAGAAAACACCGGGAGCCACAAAACCCTTTTGACATTTCTCTCTCTCCCTCTCTCTCTGTATCTCTTTATGTCTCTCTCTCTTTCTCTCTCTCTCTGCCCTCTTTGGGCCCTTTGCTGTGGCTCCCTGTCGGGTTTAGTTTAGTTAGTAGTTTAGTTTAGTTTAGTTTAGTTTAGTTTAGTTTAGTTTAGTTTAGTTTAGTTTAGTTTAGTTTAGTTTAGGTTTAGTTTAGTTTAGTTTAGTTTATTAGATTTATATACTGCCCTTCTCCTGACGGACTCAGGGCGGTGAACAGCCAAACATTAAAATACAAGCAATATAAAGTTAAAAATAATCTAAAACATGATTAAATCAAATTTTGGCTTCCCAAATTTAAAACCCCTAATAAAATTCACCCATTAAAATCTACATTAAGCCCCTCTCAGTCACTCCTCGCCTGGCCTGAGAAGGTAAGGGCGGTGGGCAAGGGATGGAGAAATGGCCAGGGCAGAGAGAGAGAGATACAGAGAGAGGGGGAAGAGAGAGAGACATAGAGAGAAACAGAGAGAGGGAAGGAAAGAGAGGGAAGGAAAGGGAGGGAGGGAGGGAGGGAGGGGAGACATATTCCAAAAGGGTTTTGTGGTTCCCGGTGTTTTTTTAACAACTGGTTCTCTGCCCTAATGGCCGGCTGGGTAGGCATGGCTGGGGGGGGTCATGTGACTGGTGGAAGTGAGTGATGTTGAGTTGGCCATGCCCACTCAGGTTTTGTAGCTCCCGGTGTTTTCTTTTCTGTGGGAAACGGGTCCAAAGGGCTCTTTACAATATACTTTACAAACTTATAACCTTACAACACACTTTACGCACTTATAACCTTACACACACTTACACACTTTGCACACTTATAATCTTACAACACACTTTACACACTATATAATCTTACACACACACTTATAACTTACACACACACTTTACACACTTATAACCTTACAGCATACTTACACTTTACACACTTATAACCTTACACACACACAGTTTACACACATAACCTTACAACAGTTACACACTTTACACACTTATAACCTTACACACACTTACACACTTTACACACTTAAAACTGGAGGCTTTCAGAAGAGGACTGGACTGCCATTGGTTAGAAGTGTTGTAGGGTCTCCTGCTTGGGCGGAGGCGGTTGGACTAGATGACCTCCAAGGTCCCTTCCAACTCTTGTTTAATCTGTCCCCGTCCCTCAAAGGAGGACACCTTTTCCACGGAAGCAAAGCTGGCCCGGCTCTCTCCTAGGTTGCATTTTCTCTCTTTGGATGGGGAAATAAAACATCCAAAACAGCAAGGTAGAACCCGATGATCTTCGCTTGACACAGCAGGGAGGCACCTCAAGAGGCAGGCATGAAGAGTGAAGAGGAGTCAAGAGTGTTCAAAAGACCGGCTTCTGGCCTCTGGGCTCGGAATCCAATTAAACCAATTACTTCCCAGAAAAAAAAAGAGAGAGAGAAAAACGGTCTTTTGTTCCTCTCTTTTCCAAGGCTAGTTGAGCGGGATCTATCTTTGTTTGCTCAAATGATTATAGACCCGACTGAGCTGGGAAGGTATAATGGTCCATAATGAACACCTTTTGCCAGCAATGGAGCATCTCTCTACTAGAAGAGAGAAAAACGCTCGGTGAGAACTCCGCGTTCCTTTGCCCTTTCTTTGAAGAGGCCAACTCCTGAAAACCTCTCCCCCTTTGTATGTTTGGAGACAGAACGTTTTAATCCTCCCGCTGCTGCCCACTCGGGTTGAGAGAATATCCAGGGTTGACGAATTAAAAACTGACGTCGAGAAGGACGAGGAGAGAAGGAGGAAGAGGAAGAAAGGAAAAGGAGAAGAAGGAGGAGGAGGAGGAGGAGGAAAGGAAGAGAGGAGTAGGAAGAAGGAAGGAAGGAGGAGGAAGAAGAAAGTAGAACAGTAGGGGGAAGAAGGAGGAGGAGGAAGGAGGGAAGAGAATGGAAGAAGAAGAAGAAGAGGGGGAGGAGGAAAAGGAGGAGGAGGAAAAACAGAAGAAAAAAGAAGAAGAAAGGAGGAGGAGGAAAAGAAAATAGAAAAGCAGGAAGAAGGGGAGGAGGAGGAAGAGGAGGAGGAGAGGGAGGAGAAGGAAGAAAGAAGAAGTAGAAGTTGAGGAAGAGGTGGAAAGGAAGAGGAAAAAGAAGAAGAAGGAAGAAGAAAGGAGAAAGAGAGAATGAAGAAGAGGGAGGAGAAAAGAAAGTAGACCAGCAGAAGGAAGGGGAGCTGGTAAGCCCTGTTTTTCACTCTCCCCAAGCTCCAGAGGCTTTCTAGGAGCCTGGGGAGGGCGAAAACGTCCTTCCTCACCTCCTCCCACCAGAGGCCAGAAACGGCCCATTTCCTGATTTCCGGTTGGCCCGGAAGGCCTGAAAATCAGCTGTCTGGCGCGCAGATGCACACTGGAGCTGAACTAGGGCAATGCTCGTGTGCCCACAGATATGGCCCTGCGTGCCACTTGTGGCACACGGGCCATAGGTTTGCCATCACGGTACTAGCGGCTGAACCAGAGCGGAGGTGTGGCTGAGGTTGCAGGATTGACGGCTGGAGAATCCCAGAAATGCTACATATTTCCGTAGGGTGGACTGATGATCTGGGGCTTTCGTCCCGTTCCCTGCTGAGAAGTTGGAGGATCCGCGGAGCGATGTCGGAATGTGTTAAATAGGGTGCCGGAAGAGTGAGGAAGTAACTCAAGCCATATGTCACCCGCTTGGCATTCATACATTTTTCATCGCCTTCCAATCCAGCTGTGCCCCGCACTCACTCGCGGCTCTGCCAGGAGGCAGACGCGCCCAGGCCTTGTTGAATATGCACTAAATTATTCACCAGGCCTTGGACCTGACGGGGTGAACAAGGGAGGGTTAAAATGATTTTCACGACAAAAGGGAACGGCTCCGAGTGACGTGGGTGGGGCATGCAAAGGAGGTCCCATTGAGGAACTAATGGAGAGAATTTGGGAGGATCCAGACTTAGAACCGGTTCCCTTCGCCGCTTGGTCCTCCTCGTGTCTATCCGATGGAAAGTCCCTTGGAATAAACGATAGCTCCACGTTAGGTTGATTCTGTGATTTTGTCTGCGGCCAAAGAATACCTAGATAGAGCTTTGAACAAATCCTAGACTAATTGGGAACTTGCCTCCAGAAGCTGTGAACGTGCCAACATGGGGAGTTTTTAAGAAGAGATTGGACAACCGTTTGTCTGAAGTGGCGTAGGGTTTCCTGCTTGAGAAGGGGGTTAGATTAGAGGACCTCCAAGGTCCCTTCCAACTGTTCTGTTCTGTTCTGTTCTATTCTATTCTATTCTATTCTATTCTATTCTATTCTATTCTATTCTATTCTATTCTATTCTATTCTATTCTATTCTATTCTATTCTATTCTATTCTATTCTACTCTACTCTACCCTACCCTACCCTACCCTACCCTACCCTACCCTACCCTACCCTACCCTACCCTACCCTACCCTACCCTACCCTACTTTATTTTCTATTCTACCCTACCCTACTCTACTCTACTCTATTTTCTATTCTACTCTACCCTACTCTACCTTACTCTATTCTACTCTACTCTATTTTCTATTCTATTCTACCCTACCCTACTCTACTCTACTTTATTTTCTATTCTACCCTACCCTACTCTACTCTATTTTCTATTCTACTTTACCCTACCCTACCTTACTCTATTCTACTCTACTCTATTTTCTATTCTATTCTACCCTACCCTACTCTATTCTACTCTACTCTATTTTCTATTCTACCCTACCCTGCCCTACTCTACTCTACTCTATTCTACTTTATTTTCTATTCTACCCTACCCTACCCTACTCTACTTTATTTTCTATTCTACCCTACCCTACCTTACCCTACCCTACTCTACTCTACTCTACTCTACTCTACTCTGCCTCTGGAGTCCGCACATCACTCCCTGATGGTCCTGGTCCCATCTCTGCCTCCAATGCAGAGTCCTCATCCGGGCCTTCCCAAGCCTCCAGGACTGACCCATGTTCTTCCTCAGCCTCCTCACTGTCCGACTCCACTGCCAGCTCCTCAGGCTGCTGGCGGACCACAACACTGAGTTTCCATCCTGGTCTACAGCACTCGAGACTGTGAAGAGCATGCCATGCCACTTCTGGATTGGTCTGGCCAGCCTTTCAAAACCAATTATCTAGAAGTGGCACATAACACATCAGCCTTGTCTCCATTTTCTCTTCTTCTCCTGTGGGCTGAGTTGCAGTTAATAAACCAAGACAGGCTGGGAACTTGGGAGAAATTCTTGAGAGTGGAAGCCGAGAAAAGGCATCAGGCATTTATTGGAGGAAGGTTTAATACACACAGGAACTCCCATTTATAGCCAAAGAAGAGAGAGAGAGAGAGAGAGAGAGAGAGAGAGAGAGAGAGAGAGAGAGAGAGAGAGAGAGAGAGAGAGAGAGAGACCGGCATCTATTCTAGGACAGAGGCTCCTGAATTGCAGATGAGAGGTCAGTTGCACAAGGTAAAGGTAAAGATTCCCCTCGCGCATATGTGCTGGTTGTTCCCAACTCATCTCCATTTCAAAGCCGAAGAGCTCAGCACTGTCTAAAGACGTTTCCCTGGTCATGTGGCCAGCATGACTCAATGCCAAAAGATTCATGGAACGCTGTTCCCTTCCCACCAGAGGGGGTTCCTATTTTTCTACTTCCACTTTTTACCTGCTTTCGAACTGCTAGGTTGACAGAAGCTGGGACAAGTCACGGGAGCTCTCCCTGTTACGCGGCGCTAGGGATTCGAACCGCTGAACTGCCGACCTTTCGATCGGCAAGCTCAGTGTCTTAGCCACTGAGCCACTGCATCCCCCAGAATTCTTGAGTAGAGAACAAGTTCTTGAGGGATACCTAAATTACCTTCCCAGGCAAAATCTCTCCCGAGATTCAAGAGGTTGGGACAGCTTCAAAATTGGAGGCACCTTCCTTGCATCTATCTCCCAACATTGATTCAACATTATTGAATTTCTCTGCAGAGTCCCGTCCGTCCGCCGTCCCCCTCGCAGTCCTGGAGGGGGCTATATCTCATCGTGCTTTTAATTTCCCACCATGCTTGCTGCAGAGTGCTGGGGGCATCTTGGGAAATTAAAAGGGACAGCTAAATTCAGCAACGTGGCCCTGTCCAAGGTGCTGAACTAGGGAAAAAACCCAGCATCATAACGGGAAGAGCAAGCAACTTGGGTAGGGGTAGGGGTGGGGGGGCCTTTCTAGCAATCGCTGGAAATTTGCTTGGTGAAGACAGCTGCACCCCACGATCTGATCCCCTCCCCCCCTTTCATGTAAAAGATTCAGGGCTCAACCAGGAAATGTTTTGCCAACCCAACTGCCCGCTCTCGAGCTGGCAGTCATAATATTTGATTGTCCGCTCCTGGAGACATGTGAAGGGAAGACATCTCCTTCGAAAGCGTCTCAGGGCAAACTGGAGCTCTTTCCTCCTGCAGAAAGAAGCTCTTTCTGTCTCTTTGACTGACAGTTCACTAATGTGCTACAATTTCAGTTTGGAGTCTTGAAAAACTGGGCCAAAAGGAGGAGGAGGAGGAAGGCATATGTGTCCGATGGCTCAGAAAAATAGATTTTCAGAGGTCTGAATGGACTGAGGAGACATTCCTGAGATGATTCCTAGTATCACTAGAAGATTTGTAGCTTAAGAGTTGAATTGTGGAGTCTTTGGATGCTTTCCTGTAGACGTCGCATTACCCAACTAGGCAACTTCATCAGTGCTAGAAAGGAGTGGGATTTGAAGAGAGGAGGAGGAAGGAAGGAAGGGGAAAAAATCACAACCAACTCTGCAATTTTAAATGCTCATCGCTTCCCTTCTCTCTTTCCCCATCCCTTATCTCCCTTTGGGGGGGGGAGGGGGCTGGGGGAGGAATTTGTTGGCTAGCTTTTGTGTGTGTGTGTGTGTTGTTTTTTTAAAAAAGAAAAGCAGAGAAAGAGCCGGTCTACAGAGCTTCATAAAAATGATAAATTGCTTTTAGATATTGGGCAGAAGAGAAAGAAGAGTTCGTTTTTTTATTTGACAATATTAGTCTCTTAGTAGTGTATTGTTGCCATGCATATGAGCTTAAATTCTCCAGGCAGCTGGAGCCAAATATCCGTGTATTGAAGTGTAAATGAACCGCTGGCAAAGCTTTCTTTCTTCCTTCCTTTTTTCCCCCCTTCCCCTTTATGATTTTTCATACTTTTTTTTTTAAAAAAAATGTTTTTTCCACTGATATTATATACGGCAATCTCGCCTCCCTCCCTCCCTCCCTCCCTTCCTTCTCCCCGAGTATCTATGCCGTGTCCACAGAAATGTGAAATTCCCTTACATGATATGCTAATCATTTCTAATCAAATCAGTAACTTGGAAGAATGCAAAAACCCGAGAGGAGGGGGGGTTGTACAAATTGTACTCTTCTCTTGGCGAACCACACATGGAGTCAGGTTACAGATTAACAGAGGTGGAAGGGACCTTGTTGGTCATCTAGTCCATCCTCTAAACAGGAGACCTTACACCATTTCTGACAAATGGCAGTCCAGTCTCTTCTTAAAAGCCTCCAGTTCTTAAACGTCCTTCTGGGGGAGGTGAAATATATATAACCCTCCCACTCCCTCAAGATTTGCAAGGCACATTAGCGGCAATATCTCAACAACAGGTCAGATACCGTGGGAGCCATGCGAAAGAGAGAGAAACATCACCTCTCACGCAGACGGTAAAATTAGCAATAGCTAAGGATGAGATTGTCCAGCTTTTCGCTTTGGGGTTTTTTTTCCCCCTTCCTTTAGTTCTTCAATCCATACTTCCATGCTGAGTTCGGCCACCAACATAATAGCAATAGCACTTAGACTTATATACCGCTTTCATGGTGCTTCACAGCCCTTTCTAAGCGGTTTACAGAGTCAGCAAATATTGCCCCAACAATCTGGGTCCTCGTTTGACCCACCTTGGAAGGATGGGAGGCTGAGTCAACCTTGAGCCAGTTGGTCAGGATCAAACTGCTGGCAGTGGGCAGAGTTAGCCTGCAATACTGCATTCTAACCACTGGGAGGGAGGGAGGGAGGGAGGGAGGGAGGGAGGGAAGGAAGGAAGGAAGGAAGGAAGGAAGGAAGGAAGGAAGGAAGGAAGGAAGGAATATCCATCTTGTTCAGTTCCAAGCCAGGAGAAAGACACTGGAAACTTGGAAGCTGGTTGGAAAGATGGTTTAATGATGAAGCAGAACCATCAACCATCAAGCTGACCACATGGAATTGAGAATGAGGGACTTTCGCTTGGGCTTTGCCCTTGAACTACCTGTTTCTGTGCAAGAACATGTATTCTAGGCTCAATTTTGATCATACGTTAAGGACTACCCTGTTTCCCCCAAAATAAGACCCACCGGAAAATAAGTCGTAGCGTGGTTTTTTTCAGGATGCTCGTAATATAAGCTCTACCCCGCAAAATAAGCCCCAGTTAAGATCGTCAGCCGGATGGGTGCATTTAGTACCGTATTTCCCCAAAAATAAGCCCTAATGCATCTTTTGGAGCAAACATGAATATAAGACCCGGTCTTATTTTCGGGGAAAACATGGTATTAATACTTCAGACTGGAGCTCAAGAGGTGATAATGGGAAGCACCTTGTGATCTGGCGCTGAACAAAAATAAATTTGAAGAATAGCTTGAGTTATTTTTTCCCGAATATTTCTCCCTGGCTTGCAGGACCCACTGACTCAGCGCAGGGGGAGGAAGGATGCAAATTTGAAAAGGTGTGGAAACGCTAGTGAAGTGCGAACGCAGAAGCTAAAGCTAGGCAGGAATTTCAGAACTGGGGAGTTTCATTGCAAGAAAGTACAAGATCAAATAGGTAGAGGTGTGTAGCCTAGGGCTTGGTGGGGCTGAATATAAATTTTGGTATCTTGCGCCCGGGAAAGATCTCCTGGATAGCTGAATGTCTGCTATTTTGAGATGGCAAGTCTGTGTTTTTTTAGGTTTGCCTTACCTGGCTTCCCTTCCACCCCATTCCCCTCCCCTCCACCTCCAAAATTTTAAAAAAGAACAGTCATCACCTCTGCTTCATTTGCAATGTAAATGGGAAAGTAGTCTATGCCAGTTTAGCTGATTACATGATCAAGAGAATGGTGCATCTGTTATTAGGGAACAAACAAGCCTGCACTACACACACACACACGTACACACCAAGAGAGAGAGAGAGAGGAAGAACCAGAGAAAGAAAGAGAGGGAGGAAGGGAGAGAGAAGAGAAACAGAGAAAGAAAGAGAGGGAGGAAGGGAGGGGGGAAGAATCAGAGAAAGAAAGAGAGGGAGGGAGGGAGAGAGAGAGAAGAGAAACAGAAAGAAAGAGGGAGGGAGGGAGGGAGGGAGGGAGGGAGAGGAAGAATCAGAGAAAGAAAGAGAGGGAGGAAGGGAGAGAGAAGAGAAAGAAAGAAAGAGGGAGGAAAGGAGGGGGAGAGAGGAAGAATCAGAGGGAGGAAGGGAGAGAGAGGAAGAAAAACAGAAACAGAAAGAGAGGGAGAGAGGGAGAGAGAAGAAGAATCAGAGAAAGAAAGCAGGAGGAAAGGAGGGAGAGAGGGGAAGAATTAGAGAAAGAAAAGGAGGGAGGAGAGAGAGAAAGAGAAACAGAAAGAAAGAGTGGGAGGAAGGGAGAGAGAGGAGAAGAGAAACAGAAACAGGGAGGAAGGGAGAGGGGGAAGGGAAGAGAGAAACACAGAGAAAGAAAGACAGGGAGGAAAGGACAGAGAGAGAGAAACAGAAAAAGCGAGAGAGAAAGGAGAAACAGAAAGAAAGAGGGAGGAAGGGGAAGAAAAAGAGAAACAGAGAGAGAGAGGTAGGAAGGAAGGGAGCGAGAGAGAGGAAGAGAAACAGAAACACAGAAAGAGAGGGAGGAAGGGAGAGAGGAAGAGAAAGAGAAACAGAAAGAAAGAGTGGGAGGAAGGGAGAGAGAGGAGAAGAGAAACAGAGGGAGGAAGGGAGAGGGGGAAGGGAAGAGAGAAAGAAACACAGAGAAAGAAAGACGGAGGAAAGAAGAGAGAGAGAGAGAAAGAGAAACAGACAGAAAAAGAGAGAGAAAGGAGAAACAGAAAGAAAGAGGGAGGGAGGGGAAGAGAAAGAAACACAGAGATATAGGAAGGAAGAGAGAGAGAGGAACAGAAAGAGAGAGAATGAGAGAGAGAAAGAAAGAAAGAGAGAGACAGAGAGAGCTCAGAATCCTATACATAGAATTGTGGTCAGGTTGTGTAGGTAAAGAGGACAACTTCAGAATGGTTTGTATGAAAGTTTTTTTCATTTGAGCTGACCCTGCCCTTTTGATCAAACTACTCCTCCCAGCATCCCTCACCTCCTGGCCTCCTGCCTTAGGGGGGTTGCTGGGAATTGTACCATTGTTCATTTTTGTGTGTGGGTGTGGGGAAGATCTGTGAGGCTGCAGGCTGGGCAAACTGGGCCCTCCCTCCCTTCCTCCTTTTGAAAATCAGATTTATGAGTTCATTACATGAATTCCTCCCTTCCTCATTAATTCATGTGGTCTCTGGACAAAAGGGCCGTGGGGAAGCACAGATCTGTTGGAGACAGGCTCTGTTATCAAAACAGACAAGGTTTTAAGGCTTCGGCCTTATTCCTCTATGAACCCAGGTGATGGATTCACACATTACATGGAATTCCACCCTAGCTTACCTGGAGAATCGCTTTCTACTACCCTGTTTCGCCAAAAATAAGACCTCCCCTGATAATAAGCCCAATCGGGCTTTTGAGTGCATGCGCTAAAATAAGCTTCCCCCTGAAAATAAGCCCTCCCCGAAAATATTTAAACGCAGAGCTGGAAATCAAGAAGAGCCCTATCTTGCTCTGTGAACCCCAAAATAATAAGACCTCCCCAAAAATAAGGCCAAGCACTTATTTCGGGGTTCAAAAAAATATAAAACAGGGTCTTATTTTTGGGGAAACACGGGAATTCCTCAAAAACAGGGGTGAAATCTACTTACCTTCCTTACCGGTTCGGAAGTTCATGCACCATGCATGCATGTCACCTGCGTACGCAGACCTGCGCATGCTGAGAAGGTAAAGAGCGCATTACTTCCTGGTTAAAACCAGGAAGTAATGACACCCATGCGCTTGGGGGAGGAGCTTAGCTCCACCATCGCTACCAGATCGCCGAACCACCCAGCACAATCGCTACCGGATTGCCTGATCCGGTCCGAACTGGGAGGATTTCACCCCTGCCCCAAAATAGCCAAGCGTAACATTTGTAGTAATAGTACCGTGTTTCCTCGAAAATAAGACCCTGTCTTATATTTTTTTGAAACCTGAAATAAGCTCTTGGCCTTATTTTCGGGGACAACTTATTATTTTGGGGTGCGTGGAGCAAAACGGGGCTCCTCTTGCCATCTTACCTGATTTGCACCTGTGTCTCCCTAACCCTAACCATAGGAAATGGAAGGGACCGGCTGCCCTAAATATTTTCAGGGAGGGCTTATTTTTGGAGACGGCTTATTTTCATGCATGCTCTCAAAAGCCCAATTGGGCTTATAGTCAGGGGATGTCTTATTTCCGGGGAAACACAATAATAATAATAATAACAACAACAACAGACAGATTGTCATTTGGAGCACAACACGCCAGATATCACAGCTGTTGAAAAATGAAGCATGAAATTTATTGACATCGCGATACCAGGAGATGCCAGAGTCCAAAAAAAAAAAAAAAAGACCTGGAAAAAAACTCACAAAATATTGCAACCTGGCCATTGAAACTGCACGGTTATGGATGAAACATGTCACAGTGATACCTGTTGTCATCAGGGCGCTTGGTACCATGTCCAAGAATTTTATAACATACATCAGCAAATTGCAGCTTCCTGCAATAACACCAGTGGAACTGAAAAAAACTGCACTACTCGGAACATCGTACATTTTAAGAAGGTACTTGGTTGATCCCTAGGATGCTGGCAGCAACCCGTATCAACCATTAGCACCAGTCAAGGGTATTTGTGATGCATTTTTGAATATTTAGTTGACTGAGTCTCATGTTTAATGAATAAAACCAATGATGATGATGATGGCAGGATACAAATAAATAAATGAATTATAAATACCAAGTTGTGTGAACTAGATCTGAGGCTGAATTCATTGAGGTCAACAACACCATCAGTGCAGAATTACTGCATCTCATTTTGTCTACCTGGTGCAATTTCCTACTTTTCTTCATATGGACTAGAAACCTGAGCCCGTTTTTTTGTGTTTTTTTTAAAAATCCTTCTGCCCGTGCAGAGCGTAACTCTCTTTTTTTCCTTTCCACCCACAGTTTGTCGAGGGATGCTGTGTGGCTTCGGTGCCGCCTGCGAGAAGAACCCCACGGACCCTTCCCAAGGTGTTTGCGTTTGTAAGAAGGCCACCTGCCCTTCGGTGGTGGCCCCGGTGTGCGGATCCGATTACTCGACCTACAGTAACGAGTGTGAGCTGGAAAAAGCTCAGTGCAACCAGCAACGTCGCATTAAAGTAATGAGTAAAGGAGCTTGTGGTAAGTGTGGTTTGGTCTCGTCATTTCATCCATCCCACCTCGGATCTCAAAAGCTGCTTCTTCTTCTTCTTCTTCTTCTTCTTCTTCTTCTTCTTCTTCTTCTTCTTCTTCTTCTTCTTCTTCTTCTTCTTCTTCTTCTTCTTCTTCTTCTTCTTCTCCTCCTCCTCCTCCTCCTCCTCCTCCTCCGCCTTCTCCTCCGCCTTCTCCTCCGCCTTCTCCTTCTTCTCCTTCTCCTTCTCCTTCGCCTCCTCCTCCTTCTCCTCTTCCCCCTCCTTCTTCTTCTTCTCCTACTTCTGCTCCTCCTTTTTCTGCTTCTTCTCATCCTGCTTCTCCTGCTTCTCCTCTTCCACCACCTCCTCCTTCTTCTTCTCCTGCTTCTCCTCCTCCTTCATCTTCTTCTCCTGCTTCTCTTCCTCCTCCTTCTCCTTCTCCTCCTCCTCCTTCTTTTTCCTTTTCCTCCTCCTCCTGATGTATTGATTATCTTTAATGGATTCATAACTGACTGGCCAAATGCACTCAACATGTAGTCCTCAATGGAACAAGCAAAAGAGAAAAAAAAGAGAAAATAAAATAAAAATAAGCGGTGCAGAATATCAGTAAGCGGACAAAGCAGTGACCAAGATCCCTAACAAAACCAGAAAGCTCATCAAGTTATTTTCACAAAGATCTTAGAAATAGTTTTAAGTTGCTTGGAGTCAAAAGAACATTTTGTTGTTCATTAACCTCCCACCCAAAAACAGGGGGGGGCGGAATTAGAACCGAACATTTAAGTTTCTAACTTCCCCTTCGCGGTACTCCGAGTGGCGTATAACGTCAGCCCTTCTCGGTGAGAAATAAGCTGGTTGACTTAATCACCTCTTCATCGCACCCTCACAAGTTGCAGGCTGTGATTTTCCCAAGTCCAGTTCTGCACTCCGAGCGGGTGATTTTTCCGGAGAAGGCCTCATAAACGAGGCTAATGAACCCTCCGTGTTAGCAAGGCACATACCGCCCGAAAGCAAGGAACTGTGCAAATGAAAATGCCCCTCTCTGCTTTTTTCCAAGTAAATTAACTTGACCTTTCCCCCACCCCCCCTTCCCTCTGATGGAAGGAAGTTCCTGCTTTTAGTGATAAATCTTTGCTTTCCGGACTCCTGCAGAGAGCTCGGTAGGAGAGAGAGAGGGTGGGGAGGGCGGGACAGGAGAGAGGGAGAAACGCAGAGAGAGAGAAACAGAGAGGGAGGGAGAGAGAGAGGGAGGGAGGAAGAGAGAGACAGAGAAATAGACGGAGAGAGGAAGAGAAAGAGAGAGAGAAACAGGGTTGGAGGGAGAGAGGAAGAGAGAGACAGAGAGGGAGGAAGGGAGAGAAAGAGAGCAAGAGAGGGAGGGAGGGAGGGAAGGAGAGAAACAGACAGAGAGAGGCAGGAAGGGAGAGAGGAAGAGAGAGACAGAAACAGAAACAGACAGAGAGAGAGGAAGAGAAAGAGAGAGAGAAACAGGGAGAGACAGAGAGGGAGGGAGGAAGGGAGGGAGAGAGAGGAAGAGAGAGAAAGAGAGGGAGAAACAGGGAGGAAGGGAGAGAGGAAGAGAGAGAGAGAGGAAGGGAGAGGGAGAAACAGAGGGAGAGAAACAGGGAGGAAGGGAGAGAGGGAGAGGGAGAAACAGGGAGGAAGGGAGAGAGGAAGAGAAAAAGAGCGAGAGAGAATCAGAGAGGGAGGAAGGGAGAGAGACAGAAAGAGGGAGGAAGAGAAAGAGAGGGAGATGGAGAAAGAGAGAGGAAGAAACAGAGGGAGAGGGAGACGAATGTGTCATCCTGATTTATTTAAAATAATGACAATGGGTTATGGGTTTGTGGGAGTGGGGAAAATGTCTAATGAAGAAGGGGGGGTCATTAAATAAATAAAGGACCTTATAAATTAGATACTGTCCCCATCTCAGAACAGCCGGCAGCCTCTTAATGTCTGTCTCTAATTACATTTTGCTTATGGCAACATTAAGGCCATCTCCTTGTTGCCATTCCAATCTCATTCACTCTTTGCTTGATGAACTCGATGGGCGAAACAATGCCAAGAGTTTCCACCAAAAGGAAATTTAATCATACTGGGGGTGGGGGGGGGATGCTTCAAATAGTGGAGGCTTTCCTGCATGGCAGATGTTTTTTGTGGCTCGGGGTTGAACTTACGGGGTCCTCGGGGGTCTCGGAGCTTGCCAACGTCTCGTGACCCAACTAAATAACATCATCCATGCTGCAAGGGAGCAAAGTTTGCAGAAAGAAAGAGGAGGAAGAGCATGGGGTCCTTGGTCTCCTTGAGCTCAATGGTTTTCTTGCACACATTTTATTACCCAGCAAGGTAACGTCATCAGTGGTAGAATGGGGTGGTGTGTGTGTGTGCGGGCAGAAGATTGTCTCTGCTTACATACAAGTCGCTTGCCCTATCAGTTTTAACGGGAGGGCAAGCCATTTGCACTGTATATAAATTTACTCACAGGGCCAACCATATTTGGTATTTATATTTTATTGGTAGATAAACAGGGAGAGACTGCAGTATTGCAGGCTAACTCTGCCCAATGTCAGGAGTTCGCTCCTGACTGACTGGCTCAAGGTTGACTTAGCCTTCCATCCTTCCAAGGTTGGTAAAACGAGGACCCAGATTGTTGGGGGCCATAAAAGTGACTCTGTAAACCGCTTAGAGAAGGCTGTAAAGCACTGTGAAGTGGTATATAAGTCTTAAGTACTATTGCTATCTTCCTTCCTTCCTTCCTTCCTTCCTTCCCAGTGGTCAGAATACAGTATTGCAGGCTAACTCTGCCCAGTGTCGGGAGTTCGATCCTGACCAACTGGCTCAAGGTTAACTCAGCTTTCCATCCTTCCAAGGTCGGTAAAACGAGGACCCAGATTGTTGGGGGCCATAAAAGTGACTCTGTAAACCGCTGTAAAAGCACTGAAAAGCGGTATATAAATCTCAGGGCCATTGCTATTCTTCAGCTCCGACAGGATATAGTGGGAATGGAAGGATTGATATTCCTTGCAGACAGCTGGTCCTTGGCATCCTTTTAGAGCAGGGGTCTCCAACCTTGGCACCTTTAAGACCTGTGGACTTCAACTCCCAGAATTCTTTGCTGGAAGTTGCTTTGCTGGCTGAGCTTTGCTGGCTGAGGAACTCTGGGAGTTGAAGTCCACAAGTCTTAAAGTTGCCAAGGTTGGAGACCCCTGTTTTAGAGGGTCGTTGAAGGCCTTGGAGATTTATCTGTGTCCTTAGGGGCACCCGAGTGCTGCAAATGGTTCCTGCAGTCTGCAATTTTTCTTTTTCCTCTGGGAATCCATTCCTGCTCCCACCCCATTCCAAGGGGATCCATCCCACATTGCATAGCTAAAAGTCTGTAGTGATTCTCCGTCATCCAGGTCATACTTGTCCCAAAGGGCCTTTTTTTTTCCAGGACTTTTCTGTGCTTATTCTTTCTCTTAAGACTTTTTTTTTTTTTTTGCTTCTCATCCACTTTCGCCTGCCTTTCGATCCCATGATTCCCGTTCCCCGGAATCTTATTGGCTCTTCTTCCCCCTTCTTCTTCAGGTTCGAAAGACCCCTGCGCGGAGGTAGTCTGCAGCTTCGGCAGCACGTGCGTCCGGTCCACGGACGGGCAGTCGGCCAAATGCATCTGCATGTCCTTTTGCAGCGGCCTCCCCGAAAACACCGTCTGCGGCAGCGACGGCAAGGACTACCGCAGCGAGTGCCACCTGAACCGACACGCCTGCGACAAGCAGGAAAACATCTTCAAGAAGTTTGATGGGCCCTGCGGTAAGAGTCCCGTCTGCAGAAAAGAGTCCCGTCTGCAGGGCTGCTGGGGGTTTGGGAGAACCTCTAGCTAAGATTCTGTGCAGTTTGGAGAACCGCCCCCTAAATCCCACTCTGGCTGGCCCCGCCCACCCTGCCCCTCCTCTCCCAGGAGTCCCCATGTGGCCCGTTCTGGATGCAGGGAATTTCAGGGCACGCATGGAGCTCAGGGAGGGCAAAAAACGGACCTACCAGAAATTCAGGAATGGGCCCGTTTCCAGCCTCCAGAGGGCCTCCGGAGCCTGGGGAGGCTGTTTTTGCCTTCCCGGTGGCTGAAGAAAAGCCTCCGGAGCCCAGGGAGGGCAACCACCACCACCCCCCGCTGTGGTGCAGGAGGCCGACTAAGCCATGCCCACCATAGCCACGCCCACCCAGCAACCAGGGAGAGAACCCCTTGCTAAAATTTTTGAAGCCCACCCCTGATTTTGAGCTTGGGTGGGGGAGCAGGTGTTGTCTGATTTTGGTGGTTTTGCTGTAGACGTTTCATCACCTATCTGGGTAACTTCACCAGTGTGTGGGGGGAGTGTTAAGTCCATTCAAGGCACGATGAAACTGTTAGGGCTTCTCCTCGCATTTCACGTGGCTTAACAACTCCAGCGTGGTTGTCCTCACATTACACACAACCTTAACCACTATGGCAAGGATGGCCGTAAAACGGGGCACTGAAATACCTCACTTAGCAACGGAGGTTTTGGGCTCAACTCGAGGACTTACCTGTATTGAGTAGGGTGCCATAAAACCTGATTTTTATCAAGTCACCACTCTCTGCCCAGTCACTGAAGCTCTCAAGATTGCAGCGAATTCACAGATTTTGAAATTTTGTGAAATGGCTGCATTCTCCCCCTCCCTCCCTCCCTCCCTTCTTTCTTTCTTTCTTTTCTTTTCTTTCCTTCCTTCCTTCTCCCTCTTTTCTTTCTTTTTTCTTTCTTCCTTCCTTCCCTCCCTTCCTCTTTTCTTTCTTTCTTTTCCTTTCTTCCTCCCTCCCTCCTTTCTTTCTTTCTTTCTTTCTTTCTTTCTTTCTTTCTTTCTTTCTTTCTTTCCATTCCTTCCTTCCTTCCTATTCAAGAATATATATATTGTGGGGATTTCCCTCCTTCCTTCCTTCCCTCCCTTCCTCCTTTCTTTCTTTCTTTCTTTCTTTCTTTCTTTCTTTCTTTCTTTCTTTCTTTCTTTCTTTCTTTCTTTCTTTCTTTCTTTCTTTCTTTTCCTTCCTTATTATTCAGGAATATATACATATACATATATATATATATATATTTCTGGGATTTCCTTCTTCCCTCTCTCTCTCCCTCCCTCTCTCCCTCCTTCTTTCTTTTTTTCTTCCTTCCTTCCTTCTTTCTCCCTTCCTTCCTCCCTCCCACACTTACTTACTTTTCCTTCCTTCCTTCCCTCCCTCCATCCCTCTTTCTTTCTTTCTATCTTTCTTCCTCCCTCCCTCCCTCCCTCCTTCCCACACTTACTTACTTACTTTTCTTTCCTTCCTTCCTTCCTTCCTTCCTTCCTTCCTTCCTTCCTTCCTTCCTTCCTTCCTTCCTTCCTTCCTTCCTTCCTTCCTTCCTTTTCAGGAATATATATATATTGTGGGGATTTCCTTCCCTCCCTCCCTCCCTCCCTCCCTCCTTCCTTCCTTTCTTCTTTCCTTTCCTTTCTGGAAAAGCCCACTGGAATCCGAGCGCACGCCTCTGATCTCATTCTTCACATTTTCTCCGGGGGTTACGGTGTGGTTTGTTTCCTGATTCTCCCCGCCCCTCCCCTCCCCAAACACACACACACACACACACACACACACACACACACACACACACACACACACACACGGTTCTTCGGTTTCCACGGTGACATGTTAATCTATTGTCCCTCTTGGTCTCCTATAGAGATGTAGGTCTTCCACCACACCGCGTGGGGCTGCCTTTAATTTGGGTGGGGGGGAGTGGGGATACAGACCAAACATACATTTTTGCATTTGGGTTATTAAGGGAGCCCAAAGCCTGCCGCTTCTCCTGGTATTATCAGCCAAGGTTTTGAAAACGCCCCTGTGGAGAAGCTGAGAAGGGGATTAGCCGGCTCCTGTATCAGGATGATCCGCAGCCGAGCGTCTTTTGCGTTCTGATACAGTCTCTCCAAGCCTCCAAGCATTGAAACTAATGATGATCTGGTGAAGCCGAGATTCAAGAGGTTCAGTCCTGGCTGGGATAATTCCATCCCGGCTGTTTGCACTCATTTGCTCACCAGGAACTCGGCATCAATCCGTACAGCGAGTCCTTGACTTACGGCCACAGCTGAGCCCAAAACCTCCATCGCTAAGCGAGGCGTTTCTTAAGGGCCCCGTTTTACGACTGTCCTTGCCACAGTCGTTAAGCGAAATCGCTGGAGTTGTTAAGTGAACCACCCAGTCGTTCAACGAATCCGACTTCCCAGATTGGATTCCAAATCGTCGTTGACAGGGTTCCAAGTAATCGACCCATAGCAAGCAAAACTCCAAGGCGGGTAAATCCCTCAAAGAACGGCTTTATTGGATATATCCTATTGGCACAGATGTGGTGAAAACCGACTCTGAAGGTTCCCGCAGTTTGCACCTAATTAGAAGCAAAAGCTTGTCACTTTCTCAAAACAGTCCGTCGCATTGTCCAATCAGGGCACTGTCCCGGTTGCCTGGTGACATCACTCCTCCTTCCTCTGACCAGGTCTAAGAATGACCTTGGTTCCGAAGACAGAAGTATTTTGTTTCGGCTACAAAATCTCAGCAATTTAAAATACCCCCCCCCCTACCTATCCCACCATTCCAGGTTCCAAAACGACTTTTGTCAGGGCAGCTTCAGGGTTGACAGTCGTTCTTTTTTCCTCCACCCCGCAGATCCTTGCAAAAACACCCACAACGACATGAATAGAGTTTGCCGGGTCAGCCCTCGCTCGCGACGAGCCGAGTTGCTGCCCAGGCCTGAAAGCTGCCCCTTGAAAAAAGACCCGGTGTGTGGGGATGACGGAGTGACATACGAGAACGAGTGCGTCTTGCAGAGGACGGGCGCCATCCGGGGCATCGAGATCCAGAAGTTGCGTTCAGGACAGTGCCAGGTGCAAGGTAAGCTTTTATTTTTTTTAATCCCTCCTTTTTGATAAATAACTCAAGGTGGGGAACATAACCAAGATTCCTTCCTTCTCCTGTTTTCTCTACAATAACCACCATGTGCGGTGGAGACTGAAAGAGAGAGGGACTGGCTCAAAGTCACCCAGCAGGCTTTCATATCTAAGACAGGACTAGAACTAATGTCTCCAAGCAATTGACTACATGGGGCTCCCCTTGAGGAGCACCCGGAGGCTCCAACTGGTCCAGAATGCGGCCGCACGGGTGATCGTGGGGGCGACGTGGTGCTCCCATGTAACACCTCTCCTGCGCGAGTTTGTACTGTCTTCCGGTAGTCTTCCGGGTGCGCTTCAAGGTATTGGTTCTCATCTTTAAAGCGCTCCATGGCTTAGGGCCTGGGTATTTACGAGACCACCTTCTGCCACCGATAACCTCCCACCGGCCAATACGCTCCCACAGAGAGGGTCTCCTCAGGGTGCCATCGGCCAAGCAACGTCGACTGGCGGCCCGCAGGGGGAGAGCCTTCTCTGTGGGGGCGCTACCTCCCGGAATACGACTGATCCCGGACCTCTGTATTTTCCGTAAGGCCCTGAAGTCTTTTCTATTACAGCAACCCGGGCTGGCTTAAAAAAATTATTTAACGAGTGAATTTTAAAGGTAAGGGGTTTTAAATTGGGGAAGCCAAATTGATTTAATTATGTTTTAAACTGTTTTAATTTTTATATTGTATGTATTTTAATTTTGGCTGTTCACCGCCCTGAGTCCTTCGGGAGAAGGGCGGTATACAAATTTTATAAAACTAAACTAAATTAAACAATTGACCCATCCAGCTTTCATGTCTAAGATGGTGGTTAGAACTCGCCATCTCCTAGTGATTGACCCAAAAATCACCCAGTCTGCTTTCATGCCTAAGGTCGAACTAGAACTCACCATCTCCTAGTGATTGACCCAAAATCACCCAGTCTGCTTTCATGCCTAAGGTCGAACTAGAACTCACCATCTCCTAGTGATTGACCCAAAATCACCCAGTCTGCTTTCATGCCTAAGGTCGAACTAGAACTCACCATCTCCTAGTGATTGACCCAAAATCACCCAGTCTGCTTTCATGCCTAAGGTCGAACTAGAACTCACCATCTCCTAGTGATTGACCCAAAATCACCCAGTCTGCTTTCATGCCTAAGGTCGAACTAGAACTCACCATCTCCTAGTGATTGACCCAAAGTCTCCCAGCTGGCTTTCGTGTCTAAGGCAGAACTAGAACTCCCAAGTCTGCTGGCTTTTAGCTTAGTTATCTCCCTCCCTCCCTCCCTCCCTCCCTCTCTCTCTGACACACACAACTCCCTGCCTTTTTGGAACCGCTAAGACTGACACACACACACCCTTCTCCCCTTGGCGTCTCCAGACATATGCCGGGATGAGTGCCGTTTCAACGCTGTGTGCCTGATCCGCCGTGGCCTTGCCCGCTGCTCCTGCGAACGGGTGGTCTGTGACGGCGCCTACCAGCCTCTCTGCGGCAGAGACAGCAGGACCTACTTCAACGACTGCGAGCGCCAGAAGGCGGAGTGCCAGCAGAAAGCTGCCATTCCAGTCAAGCACCATGGACCTTGTGGTAAGTGAGGCCGGACGGGCCCCCAAAACTCACCCATTTCTCGGCCTCCCACCCAGTGGGCGCAGCAGCTGAAAGAGGTAAGTCTGATTCCCCCCCCCCACCTCAGGATGAAACACAGCCCATCCTACTCTCTTCTTTTCCTCCTCGTTCCCTGCTCTCGTCCTGTGGCGTCCTCTGTCTCTGTTTGTCATCCCTTTTGTCCTTCGGGGGAATTTTGAAGAAGAGTGTTCAGTCCTGTCCATTCTCCATCTTTTCATCTCTCTCTCTCTCTCTCGTTCCCGTCTTTCCCTGCTTGCTGATTCCTTTCTCAGCTTGGGCATCACATGTGCTAACCTCTTGCACCATTCAAAGTTGGGTTCTTTTAACACCCCTTTCCATTCTCCCAAATCTTTCTTAAGTTTGCAGGGCTGAATCTTGGCGGCGTCTCTTCTCCCAGGGTGTCAGAAGCGGAGGGACGCAAGGCAAGGCCGTGCTTTCCCTAAAAGAGCTCAAAACAGGCAGATTGTTAGGGAATTCGCAGAGTAACCCTTGAATAGCAAGGGTGTGTACATGAAAGCGATTTGAGAGTAGATACGAATAAACACAATCAACACAGAGATACATTGAGTTTTGTTTACTTTCAGAAAATAGTAAGGCACAGTCCAATAAACAGTCCAGGTCATACACATATAAAGCAGGAGATAGCAAAACTACAGTCTAGGGATAATCCAACAACAAAGTCTTCTTACCAGTCGTCGTAGTCATTCACAATAAACAGTTCTTCTGAATTTGCAAACAGTAGCATGCAGAGATATCAGAGAGCAAGAACAGCAGAGAGAAACAAACCATGTTTCTGGCTCCCTCTTAAGGAGATTGGCTGCAGAGCTAACCAATCAGGACACAGTATGATGCAATACAGCAATCTTAAAGCTATATTGATGGATTATATATTGCCAACCCAACAAGGTAGGTAATACTCATTTCCTAACACAGATCATTAGGCCCAACACAGGAAGGAAACAAAGAGGCTATCCAGCTGGTTCACTTCATCCTGTTTATTTGATGCCCGCTTTCCCGTTCACTGTCGCCCCTTTTACAAATCCAGGACCGATAACAAAACATTCAGAATAAATTTGCAAATCATTAACCACATACATCACCTCTCCCCCGCCCTCCTCACAGCCCATGGCATGGAATTTTTAACTGTAGACTCCCGGAACCAGAGAAATCTGGATTTTCTTTCTACAGGTAGTCCTCAACTTACGACAGTTCAGTTTAGTGACCGTTCAAAGTTACGACGGCATTGGAAAAAGGGAATATTATGACTGTTTTTCATGCTTAGGGCCGTTGCAGCATCCCCAGGGTAACGTGATCAAAATTCAGACCTGAGCCAATGGGGAAGCCAGGTTTGCTTAACAGCCATGTGACTAATTGAAGAGCCTTGGTGGCACAGTGGACTAAACTGCTGCTGTTAAAGTAGCACTTAGCTGCCAGCTGCCTGCAATTACTGTGAGTTCAATTCTCACCAGGCTCAAGGTTGACTCAGCCTTCCGTCCTTCCGAGGTAGGTAAAATGAGGACCCGGTTTGTGGGGGCAATAAGCTGACTTTGTATAAAAAAGAACACCGCTTAGGGGGCTTGAAAGCCCTACTAAGCAGGTATATACAAAAGTATGAAGGCTATTGCTTAACGCATTGTAAGCTGCCCTGAGTCTCCAGAGAAGGGCGGCATATATAAATCGAACAAACAAATAAATAAATAAATAGCTGAGGTGGCGCAGTGGTTAGAGTGTGGTACTGCAGGCTACTTTCTGCTGACTGCAATTCGGCAGTTCGAATCTCAGCAGGCTCAAGGTGCACTGAGCTTTCCATCCTTCCAAGGTCAGTAAAATGAGGACCCAGATTGTTGGGGGCCAAACGGCTGACTCTGTAAACTGCTTAGAGAGGGCTGTAAAGCAGTATATAAGTCTAAGGGCTATTGCTATCTTCCTTCTTCCCTCCCTCCCTCCTTTCCTTCCTTCCTTCCTTCCTTCCTCCTTTCCTTCCTTCCTTCCTTCCTCCCTTCCTTCTTTCTTTCTTTCCTTCCTTCCTTCCTTCCTTCTTTCCTTCCTTCCCAGTGGTTAGAATGCAGTATTACAGGTTAACTCTGCCCACTGCCAGGAGTTCGACCCTGACCAATTGGCTGAAACCTTCAATCCTTCCGAAGTCGGTAAAACGAGGACCCAGATTGTTGGGCGCAACAGGCTGACTTTAATCCGCTTAGCGAGGGCTGTAAAAGCCCTGTAAAGCAGTATATAAGTCCTAAGGGCTATTGCTATTAATAACCGCAGTGATTCACTTAGCAACGGAGTTAAGAAAAGTCATAAGATTGGAGCAGAACGCACTCAACCACTGTTTCGCTAAGCAAGCAGAAATGTTAACGCTCAATTGTGGCTGTAACGTTGAGGACTATCTGTAATAAAATGACGGGAAGCTGTGTGTCTCAAGGAAATTCCATGCAGATAATCCATTGCCGAAGAGGCTTTCGTTTTAACACGGACTCGATTCGCAAGCATGTCAAAAGAAGAGTTAGCAACTTCATTTCTACCACATGCAAATTTGATTATTATTAACCCTGGTCAGGCTTGCCTGCTGGGGATTTAGTCCGTGATTCCGTGTATGATGCGAACCCACAAAAATGAGTTAAATCAGTAACTGAATTAAATTCACTAGCTAAACCATGGTAATACGTTTTTCCACCTCCTCTGAAAATTCACAGGGGGAAAGATAACGATATTATCTCTCTCAGGAGCATCCAGGAAAAAAAAAAAGATAAAAGATAAAAAACTCTTGTTTTTCTGGCTGGCTTAAAAAAAAAATGGAAAAAAAACCCACACTGGGTGCGAAAGGAAGGAAGAAAATTAATCTCGGCTGTCTGGTGTGCAGAAGCAAAGCGGATTAGATATCACACCGCACACACGAAAACAGTCAAACATTTGCATCGAGGCAAATAATTCTCCACTAATTTTTCCGCCACGATAACATCTTTTTAATCTTCCAGTCGCCCCCAAGATTCTGAGATGGGAAACGTGAAATAATCACAGGTTGGATTTCACGAACCGTCGTTCGCTGAAGTATTTTTTACAGCAGTGATTTTCCTCTCGATCTCACTTCGTTCTGCCCTGTCGGCAGTTCCCAAATGCTACTCTGTTTCCCTGAAAATAAGACCCAACCGGAAAATTAGCCCTAGCATGATTTTTCAGGATTCTCGTAATATACCCCCCAAAAATAAGCCCCAGTTAACATTTGTCAAGTCAGATGGATGCATTTAGTACTGTATTTCCCCCCCAAAATAAGCCCTAATGCATCTTTTGGAGCAAAAAAAATATAAGACCCTGTCTTATTTTTGGGGAAACATGGTATTAATACTTCAGACCAGAGCTTACCCTAACCCTAACCCTTATTTTCGGGGGAAACATGGTAGTTTTGGGGGTGGGGAACATCCAATTTTAAACCTGTCCCTTCACCAGGCAAAACGTCTGCTTGGAATTGAAGATATGGAGACTCTAGAAAGTGTGCAGAGAAGAGCCACAAAGATGATTATAGGGGACTGGAGGCTAAAACATATAAAGAACGGTTGCAGGAACTGGGTATGTCTAGTTTAATGAAAAGAAGGATTAGGGGAGACATGAGAGCATCTTCCAATATCTCAGGGGCTGCCCCCAAAGAAGAGGGAGTCAAGCTATTCTCCAAAGCCCCTGAAGGCAGGACAAGAAGCAAAGGGTGGAAACTAATCCAGGAGAGAAGCAACTTAGAACTAAGGAGAAATTTCCCGAGTGCTAGAACAATTAATCCGTGGAACAACTTGCCACCAGAAGTTGTGAATTGCTCCAACACTGGAAGTTTTTAAGAGGAGGTTGGATAACCCTTTGTCTGAAGGGGTGTCAGTTTTCCTGACTGAGCAGGGGGTTGGACTAGAAGACCTCTAAGGTCCCTTCCAATTCTGTTATTCTATTCTATTCTAATTGACAGAAATTCAGAAGACGTCGCCAAGGAAAGCTGGATGCCTTTAAAAAAAAAAACTGCCAATTTTCTTGCCAGGGGAAATTAAATTGGGGGTGTGCCTGGAAACCTGGGGGAAGCAGTCCATAGCTGTGTCTGTCTCTCTCTTCCCCCTCCTCCTCCTTTCTGTCTCTCCTTCCTCTTTCTCTCTTTCTTTCTGTTGTCTTGTGTCTTCTAGCGTTACCAGTTCGGAGAAAGGAAGTGCGCCTGCCCAGTTCTCCGGATCACTCTACCAGGAGAATTCTGCTGCGAGGTTCGCGTCTTTCCTCGACCATAACCTCTTCGCTTCCATTTGGCATCGCCTGTTTCCCTGCGTTTTGCAGAGGGAGGGAGGGAGGGAGGGAATCCTGTTTTTTGCTCTTGCTTTCAAAGCCTTTCCCCTTGCCTGTCGATGCCCGGTTGGCACGAGAGCTGGTGGCTGGCATTCAAAGCCTTTTGCAAAGCCCTTGCCCATCAATGCCCAGTTGGCACGAGAGCTGGTAGCTGGCATTTCCCCCCGTCCCCTTTGTAGGGGTCACAAAAGCTGCACCCTTCTCCTTTACACACGCACGATGCATTCCCACATTTTGAGCCCGGGGATTGAATTAGCTCATCTTCTGGGCTTGGGTGGTATCAGTGCTTGAGAATTGCGCTTGAGTATCATGCTTGAGACTGTAGAAAGAGTGCAGAGAAGAGCCACAAAGAGTATTTTAGGGACTGGAGGCTAAAACATATGAAGAACGGTTGCAGGAACTGGGTATGTCTAGTTTAATGAAAAGAAGGACCAGGAGAGACATGATAGCAGGGTTCCAGTATCTCAGGGGCTGCCCCCAAGAAGAGGGAGTCAAGCTATTCTCCAAAGCACCTGAGGGGCAGGACAAGAAGCAATGGGTGGAAACTAATCAAGTAGAGAAGCAACTTAGAACTAAGGAGAAATTCCCTGACAGTGAGAACAATTAATCCTTGGAACAACTTGCCTCCAGAAGTTGTGAATGCTCCAACACTGGAAGCTTTTAAGAAGAGGTTGGATAACCCTTTGTCTGAAGTGGTGTAGGGTTTCCTGCCTAAGCAAGAGTAAAACCACAGCTGGACGGTGAATGGCCCCTTCCAGAGGGAATAAAAGAGGAGCAAAAGGGGAGTGGAGTTTGCAGGAGACAATTAGTTCCCTTAATTGGTTTGTGACTCTCGGAGTCTTCTTGCCAAGTTTTGATGATATCAGCCTGGCAGCTCTCCAAGCCAGATAAGGTCTGTGACTGTCAATTCTCCCTTGAAAGACTTTGCTGGATGTGAGTGATAGGAATTCACAGTCACTTAATAAAAAGGGGGATTTTTGTCGGGACAAGGAGTCTGCTTCATGCTCTTGGGAAGCCTAGCTCAGAACAAGTTTGCACAGTCCGACGGACCCTCGCATGAAATTCTGGACTTTAGAAGAATGATGTCTGCTTCCATCCTGTCTCAGTGTTTTCCCCACCTTTCCGTCTTCCTCTCTCGCTTCCCTCCCTCTGTGAAATGCTCGCTTGTGTTGAACACCCCCACCCCACCCTATCCTGTTTTCTGTGTCCTTCCTTTGAGCCACTTGGCATTGCGTTCAGAAGTGGGTTTCACAGAATTTTACCACCGGTTCTCCACGCACTGAAAATGTGCATGTTCTCTGCTCGCACGCTTGGCTACCACGCATACCCGTGGCTTAGAAAACATGGGTAAATAGGACAGCATAGCTTCGGGATGGGGGGGGGGGTGGGCGGCCACCCGGAGGTCGCCACACACCAAATTTCATTGCACCAAGATCTGCAGGCCAAATAATGGCACTCCCTCTCCTCAAGTTCCTCCTAATTCTCATCCCCAAACACTTTTATCCTTCCGATCTCCTGGGTGCGTGAAGGGCCCCATCCAATGGTGACATCCAAATTTTTTTACTATCGGTTCTGTGGGCATGGCTTGGTGGGCGTGACAGTGGAAGGATACTGCAAGGTTTCTCATTATGTTACTATCGGTTTGTCGCACACATGCACTTTGTATGTGAGCGCACCCTGTTGACGCAAGTGCCTGCCTTCCCCTCATGCACCCGGCCTCAAAAACGTGCCTAATAGGAAGGCATAGAGCCGGGGTGAGTGGGTACTACCAGTTCGGGTGAATTGATCCGAACCAGCTGAATATCATGACCCAATAAGCAGAAGTAGTAATTTGGAAAAGGGCCACCTCTGATGCAGGCACCCCAGTTATGTGGAGGGATGCATAATGGAGTTGATTTTTTTGAGCGGGGAACACTGATTCCTTCCTTCCTGTGTGAAAGGGGCAGTTAATCAGGAAATGCCAAGGGAACTCCTTGCCTGGAAAGGTGCCTCGCCCATTTGGGTGATAGAGCGGTCTGCATATGCCTCGGTTCCTGATCCTTTCACCCAAATCGTCAAGAGAGAAAGAGAGGTGAAGGTGGAGGACTCTGTCCAGTTCCACTAGGGCAGGGTCGGCAACCTGTGGCTCTGGAGCCGCATGTGGCTCTTTCATCCCTCTGCTGCGACTCCCTGTTGCCGGTCGACTCCACAATTGAGAGTGTTTTCGGTTAGGTAGAGGAAGGTAGAGGAAAAAGGACGCCGTGCTAGGAGGAGACTCTATGGTGGGGGAACCGGACTTCTGGTGGGCTCCAGAGTGTTTAGTGTTTAAGATTGCCGACCTCTGCACTAGGGTGTTCCCACCCCCTTCTCTAACCATTTTACCTGATTTCCTGCTCTTCTGATGCAGATCTTGGCAAGCCGAGCCCCTGTTTGAGTGTCGAGTGCCAATACGGTGCCACCTGCGTGGTGAAGAACCAGGAGGCTGTTTGCGAGTGTCAGCAAGTGTGCCAAAGCATCTACGATCCGGTCTGTGGCAGTGACAACCTCACCTACAGCAACCCTTGCGAGCTGGATGCCATGGCGTGCGCCCTCCGGAAGGAGATCCGTGTGAAGCACAAGGGCCCCTGTGGTGAGTGGTGAGATCCCCTGCTGCCTGAAATAGAAAAGAAAAATGGAAAACTGAAAAGAATGAACAAGAGCCTGGATAGCTCAGCAGACTAAAAGCATTGTGATTAAAGACCAGCTGTCTGCATTTACTGTAAGTTCGAATCTCACCAGGCTCAAGGTTGACTCAGCCTTCCATGCTTTCTAAGGTGGGTAAATCGAGGACCCAGTTTGTGGGGGCAATAAGCTGACTTTGTATAAATATACAAAAGTATGAAGGCTATTGCTTAACGCATTGTAAGCCACCCTGAGTCTCCGAAGGGCAGCATATAAATCAATTTTTTTTAAAAAAATTATCCTTGGGGATGCCTCCGAAAGCAAGACCCAGCTTTTAGCCTGATTTCATTCTTACTTCTGAGAGTTTTAGAAGGGAAACACATTCCAAACTTAGTTAAAAATTCAGATAGCCGCTCTTATTGTTGGAAGCTCTGCTATCTGAGTGGGATCAGAAGAGTGATGAGTGAAGGAAGCCCAGCCAGGGCAAAATTGGCAGACTCTCTGTTGGCCGCTGGATCCTCCGGCAGGCGAATCAAAGGAGGAGGAAGTGTAGGAATCAGGATCAGCATCACGGCGACCTGAGAGCTCCGAGGGGGAAGTGGGAATGGAGCTTTCAGAGAGACAGACAGAGGCAGAGCTGTTAGCCCTCAGATGGAGAGTCAACAGATCCCAGGTCTGGAAGTGGCTGATGAGGAAGAGGAGGAACAGCTGGGGCCAGTGGATGTGCAAAAAGCAGAAGAGAGGAGAGCAGTGGAAATCAATGAGCTGGTCCTTGGGATGGAAAAGCCACTGCTACTAGCAAAGCCCCTTACTAGCTCTGGGGATAAAAGGCAGGGGGCGGAGATGAATAAGTTTGGCAGACAACTGTCTCCTGCATGGACAGACTTGTTAGCCTGCGGTGACAGAGAAACTTTTTGCCGGGGCTGCTGGCGCTCCTAGTAAAGGAATAATTGATTTAACCAAAACCAAAACATTTGCCACAACATGGCACTGAATACAACCCCAGCATCCCAAGCGGACGGTCTCTATTTTTGTATAAAGCAGCTGTTCTTTCAGGGAGCCCACGAAAGCCAAATTGAGAAATATTTAAACATCCCCCCATTTGAATGTCTCGTGCAGGAAATATTTGGTAGATCTTATCCACCTCAACTCGAGCTCTTCGGGTCCATTTTTTTCCGAACATCCCAAACTGAGGATTGCTGCAGTCTAAAAAAAAATTGGCCGAGATGCCGTAGCTGTTAATTCACAACCCATTGTGGGGTCAGATCTCTGGGGCTGCCGGGACGGTGCTGTCGATTTTGAGGGTCTCATCTGGACCCCGAAGCGCCGGTTTCAAATTCCTGCTCATCTAGCAGCCACAGTTGGCCTCCCCCGGGTTCCAGAGGCCCTATGGAGGCTGGAAACGAGCCCATTTCCGGAACTTCCGTGAGGCCAGTTTTTTTGCCCTCCCCAGGCTCCAGAGCCTTTCCTCGAGCCTCAGGGAGGGCTCCGAAGGCCATCTGGAGGCCAGGAACGGGCCAATTTCCAGAGTTCTGGAACTTCCAGGAGGCCTATTTTTCATCCTCCCCAGGCTCCGTGCAGACGCTGCACTTACCTGGCATTCAAAATGAGCCGCATTAAGACTCCTGGGGTGAGCGGGACAGGGCCAGCCACTCCTCGCAACTACCAGTTCGGCAACAAATGTAAAATTAGCCTCCGGTTTTTCCCAAACCGGCTGAATCCCACCCCTGACCTCAGCCTCTTTCTACCCTAGCTCCAGGCCTTCTCTGGTGCCAGCGTAAACCTCCGCTTAATAAAATTATTATGAGAGATTAAACCGAGCATCGGAGATCGAGGTCGCCGGTCCCACCGGCTGTATGACAACCAGAGACGGGTGTGTAAGCAATTAGCTCAGGAAGCCGAGTGTCAAAATTGAATCCAATATATTGGGGAGTGGGGGGAGCGAAGAGGTTACGGGGAGAGGGGGCAGGACCCAGAGATAAGGACGAGAGGTTCATTTCAGTTTCTTGTTCTTATTCGCCTGCTCAGCGGAGAATGTCATCCCTTCCCCCGAGAAGGTGGGTTCATTTGGCATGCGGCACTTCCCTCCTCCCCTTCCTTTCTGGCGGGCCGTCTTGAGGACTAGAAACCCGCTGCTTCCTTCAGAGCGCTGATTTTTTTTCCCTGGGCTTCCTGCGCATGTCTTCCCTGTGGAACGAAGGCAGAGTGGATGGTTTGATGCTGCCTCGGGGGGGGGGGGAGGGAGAAATGACGGCTCAACAGGAACGCGCCGCTCTCCAGACTTGTCAATCCGGAACATCGGAACTGGGAACGTCTTCCCCAGCGAGAAGTTTATTTAAAAAAAATAAAAAGAAATAAAAATCCAAGCACGTCCCTCCCGTCAGAGCGGGAGTTAGTCGGGCTAGCTTTTAGCAGGTTGCCGAAGGGTTGTTTTTTTTAAAAAAAAAAAAAAAACTCTTTTGCCTAACGCTCGGCTGTGCTTTCAAATTGCTGGGATTTATTTTTAGTGGGATTTTTTTTTTTTTACTCGTTTATTGCACTTCATACTCCTGTTGTTGTTGTTATGAATTGCCTCGGGACCCGGAATTGACAGATTGAATAGGAGAGAAATTCTTTTTTCTCTCCCCCGTCCTGTATACGGTAATTTTTAAAATCTTCCTCAGCCCCTCCTTCCATTCTTTCTTCCCCTCTCTCTCCTCCCTCTGTCTCTTTCTTTCTTTCTTTCTTTCTTTCTTTCTTTCTTTCTTTCTTTCTTTCTTTCTTTCTTTCTTTCTTTCTTTCTTTCTATCCCTGCCTCCCTCCTTCCTCCCACCCTCCCTCCCTTCCTCCCTTCCTTCCCTTAATCTTCCTTCTTTTTCTCTTTCTTTCTTTCTTTTTCTTTCTTTCTCCCTCCCTCCCTCTCTTTCTTTCTTTCTTTCCTTCCTTCCTTCCTTCCTTCTCTCTCTCCTTCCTTCTCTCTCCCTGTCTTTCTTTCTGTCTGTTTGTCTTCCTCCCTCTCTCCTTCCTTCCCTTCATCTCCTTTTCTTTCTTTTTCTTTTCTTTCTTTTTTCCTCTCCCTTCCTCTCTCCTTTGTTTGTTTGTTTCTCTCCTTCCTTGCTTGTCTCTCTCTCCATCCTTCTCTCTCCCTCTGTCTTTCTTTCTGTCTGTGTCTTCCTCCCTTCCTCCTTCCCTTCATCTTCCTCCTTCCTCCCTTCCTCCCTCCTTCCCTTCATCTCCTTTTCTTTCTTTCTTTCTTTCTTTCTCTTTCTTTCTTTTTTCCTTCCTTCCTTCCTTCCTTCCTTCCTTCCTTCCTTCCTTCCTTCCTTCCTTCCTTCCTTCCTTCCTTCCTTCCTTCCTTCCTTCCTTCCTTTCTTTCTTTCTTTCTTTCTTTTCCCACCCATCTTTAAAAGTGAACAATCTTAAAGGGCTCTGACCTCTTTCTCTCCAAAGGAAAAACAAAACTTCTTATTTAGGCGTTATTTGCCTTAATCCTTGGGAATCAAAGCCTCCTTCTCAGTTGTTTCTGTCCTTGCCACTTAAAGCTGGGAGGGGGAAAAAAAAATAACGGTTGGAAAATTTTGGGGACTCCCTTGCTTCAGAAAGCCGGACTGGCTGCCCACTAGTGTGTGAAAATTAATCATGTCTTTCCATGAGTTTGAATCATTCGGCTGCCCGAAAAGATCTGAAGTAGCTTTCCTCTTGGCTTAAGCCCCCCTTTCCGTTTTATCTCCTGGGGGTGGGGAGAGGGCAAAGGAACGCCTGAGAGAACCAAGCCGGCTTGCCACGCACAGTTTGATTTTGGCCGAGTTGGGGGTGGGGTGGGGGAGTCAAATATTGGACCAGCTTCCTAGCAGGGGATCATTGGGGGTGTGTGTGAGCTGAATCCTCATTTCCCAACGAAGCTTTCTTCGCCGAGCGTGAACGAAAAGGTTGGCGTTAGAGAAGCAGAGCAAACGAGCTCACCAGTTGCCCCAGGATGGTGGAACGTAGCAGCTGCCAAGGCCTTGCCCAACGTTCGGCGGTAATTAAATTGGCTGGCATCGTGAAGCAGGCAGGGGAAGGTGCCAAACAGGGTCATGCCTCTCGCACAAAACCCTCCTGCGGGGGAAGAAGGGTGCCAAAGGGGGTTGTCAGGATTGCCAGGTCTGACCTGTGTGTCTCTCTCTGTGTGTGTAAGAGTAAGAGTAACAAGAGTTGTAAGGGACCTTGGAGGTCACCGAGTCCACCCCCTGCTCACACCGGAGACCTGCACTAGGGAATCGAACCGCCGAACTGCCGACCTCTCTGATAGACAAGCTCAGCGTCTTAGCCACTGAGCCACCTAGGCAGGCTGTTTGTGTGTGTTTGAACTAAACTCTGCATCGCAGACACCCTGAAAATAGAGTTGATTTTCGGAATGTAAGAAAGGCAGAGCTGCCTTCACTTGTGGAGGGGACTCTGGAGCCCCCAAAACTGTGGCTGCGCCCCCCCCTCCATGTTAGGACCTTGCAGTCTGTCCATTGAAGAACTCACATCTTTGCCTCCTCCCCATTGGGTGGGTGGGAGATGCTCCCTTCTGCTCCCCCCTCCCCCAGGCCTGAGCCATCTTCCAGAATGGAATGGAATGGAATGGAATGGAATGGAATGGAATGGAATGGAATGGAATGGAATAGAAAATATGGAATGGAATGAAATGGAATAAGAATAGAATACAGTAGAGTAGACTAGAGTAGACTAGAGTAGAATACCGAATGAATAGAGTAGAGTAGAGTAGAGTAGAGTAGAGTAGAGTAGAGTAGAGTAGAGTAGAGTAGAGTAGAATAGTGCAGAGCAGAGTAGAATACAGAATGAAGAGAGGAGAGGAGATTTGAATACAAATGGAATGGAATGGAATGGAATGGAATGGAATGGAATAGAATAGAATAGAATAGAATAGAATAGAATAGAATAGAATAGAATAGAATAGAATAGAATAGAATAGAATAGAATAGAATAGAATAGCCTGTGTGGTGGGTTGTGTTGAGAGGGACGGATTGGGCCAAAGTACTCTTAATGGCTTTCCTGCGTAAGGCGGGACTAGAATTCACCGTCTCCTGGTGATTGGCCCAAAGTCATCCAGCCTGCTTTCATTCTTAAGGCGGGACTAGAACTCCCCGTCTCCTGGTGATTGGCCTAAAGTCATCCAGCCTGCTTTCATTCTTAAGGCGGGACTAGAACTCCCCGTCTCCTGGTGATTGGCCTAAAGTCACCCAGTCAGCTCTCATGCCTAAAGTAAGACTAGAACTCCCCGTCTCCTGGTGATTGGCCCAAGTCACCCAGCAGGCTTTCATGGCTAAGGCAGGACTAGAACTCCCCGTCTCCTAGTTATTGGCCCAAAGTCACCCAGCGGGCTTTCATGGCTAAGCCGGGACTAGAACTCCCCTTCTCCTGGTGATTGGCCCAAGTCACGCAGCAGGCTTTCATGGCTAAGGCAGGACTAGAACTCCCCGTCTCCTGGTGATTGGCCCAAAGTCACCCAGCAGGCTTTCATTCTTAAGGCGGGACTAGAACTCCCCTTCTCCTGGTGATTGGCCCAAGTCACGCAGCGGGCTTTCATGGCTAAGGCAGGACTAGAACTCCCCGTCTCCTGGTGATTGGCCCAAAGTCACCCAGCAGGCTTTCATGGCTAAGACGGGACTAGAACTCCCCGTCTCCTGGTGATTGGCCCAAGTCACGCAGCGGGCTTTCATGGCTAAGGCAGGACTAGAACTCCCCGTCTCCTGGTGATTGGCCCAAAGTCACCCAGCGGGCTTTCATGGCTAAGCCGGGACTAGAACTCCCCTTCTCCTGGTGATTGGCCCAAGTCACGCAGCGGGCTTTCATGGCTAAGGCGGGACTAGAACTCCCCGTCTCCTGGTGATTGGCCCAAGTCACCCAGCGGGCTTTCATGGCTAAGGCAGGACTAGAACTCCCCATCTCCTGGTGATTGGCCCAAAGTCACCCAGTCAGCTTTCACTGGACAGCCTAGAACTCACAGCCTCTTCAGCTTCCTAAACCGGCATCTAACCCAATATACCCAATCTCCTTCCTGCCTTGCCACTGAAGCCCCAGGGTTATTGCCTGTTTGATTCCCCGTTGATTGACAGGGGAATGGGCCCTGCCTGTCTCTTGACATATCCTGCGGCTCTCAGAGCAAATAGTCTCTCTGCTTTTCGATAGATAAGCCCTGCCAGAATCCCCCATTGTAAAACCGAAAGCTGTTTTGGGGGGGGGCTCTTCCCCGCTCTCGCAGCCAACCTCTTCCTCCCCTTGCAGGCTGCCTGCCAAAGATACCTTATCCCAGGTCAGATTTCTTCTTGACCGGCTTAGGAAATGGCTTTTTCCACCCTCTGGCAAAGTTTTCTGCAGCTGCCTGATCTTTTGCGCTGTTCTGCTTGCAATCAAAGCGTCCATTCGAACTCCAGTGCCCATCGTCCCCCTCAGTGGCGAGGGAGCAGGGGTGGGCTTCAAAAATTTTAGCAAGGGGTTCTCTGCCCAATTGTTGGGTGAGCGTGGCCTAGTTGGCCTCCTGAACCACAGCAGGGAGAGCATTTTTGCCCTCCCCGGGCTTCAGAGGCTTTCTTCGAGCCTCCGGGAGGGTGAAAACGGCCTCCCCAGGCTCTGGAGGCCATCCAGAGGCCGGAAATGGCTCATTTCCGGCCTTCTTGATCTTCCGGAAGGCCTATTTATCACCCTCCCCAAGCCTCAGTGTGCGCCCTGCACTTACCTGCATCCAAAACGGGATTGAGTGGGCGGGGCCAGCCAGAAGTGGGATTTGGGGTTTCTCCAAACTGCACAGAATCTTAGCTAGAGGTTCTCCCGAACCTTTGCAAACCCCCAACAGCCCACCCCTGCAAGGGAGTTCCGCAGCCTTATGCTTATCCGCAAACTCACCCCCCATCCCATCGTAAGAAAAATGCTAGCTTAACATCCTTCAGTGGGCGAAAGAAGGAGAGTTTAAAAGGATTTTCATTGAAATCCTCATTAATCATGATTTCTCCGCCTGCTTTCCAGACCGCTGTCGGAAGTGCCAGTTTGGTGCCATCTGCGAGGCCGAGACGGGCAGGTGCGTGTGCCCCACCGAATGCGTCGCCTCCTCTCAGCTGGTCTGCGGAACCGACGGGAACACCTACGGGAGCGAGTGCGAACTCCACGTTCAGTCCTGCATCCAACAGGTCTCCATCGAAGTGGCAGCCCAAGGCAGCTGCAGTAAGTCCCAGGGGTTTTCTCTCTCTCTCTCTGTCTCTCTGTCTCGCTCTCGCTCTCTGTTTCTGTTTGTCTCTCTCTCTCTGTGTGTCTCTCTGTCTCTGTCTCTCTCTCTCTCTCTCTCTGTCTCTCTCGCTCTCTGTCTCTCTGTCTCTGTCTGTCTGTCTCTCTCTCTCTGTCTCTCTCACTCTCTGTCTCTCTGTCTCTGTCTGTCTGTCTCTCTGTCTCTCTGTCTCTCGTGCTCTCTGTCTCTCTGTTTCTGTCTCTCTGTCTCTCTGTCTCTCTCCCTGTCTCTCTGTCTCTGTCTGTGTCTCTCTGTCTCTGTCTCTGTCTCTCTCGCTCTCTGTCTCTCTGTTTCTGTCTCTCTGTCTCTGTCTCTCGCTCTCGCTCTCGCTCTCGCTCTCTGTCTCTGTTTCTGTCTCTCTGTCTCTGTCTCTCTCTCTCTCTCTCTCTCTCTCTCTCACACACACACACACACACACACACACACACTTCTTGGCACACCACTGGCATGTGCTTCCCCCTCTTCTTGAAGTCACTTCCCCTCCAAACCAGCAGCTTAAAAACTAAAATAACAGTGGAATCCTTGGTACTTCCTGGTGGTTTTCTTGCTGTCGTTTCATTACCAAACTAGGTAACCGCATCAGGGTAGAGCACATTAGCACATACCACTTCACAGTACTTTTACAGCCCTCTCTAAGCGGTTTACAGAATCAGCCTTTTGCCCCCAACAATCTGGGTCCTCATTTTAGCCACCTCAGAAGGAAGGAAGGCTGAGTCAACATTGAGTCAGTCGGGATCGAACTCCTGACAGCGAGCAGTGAGTTAGCCTGCAGTACTGCCTTCTAACCACTACGCCACCACCGCTCTATATTAGTGTACATTAATGCGCTCTGTGCACACTAGCATGCCCTATGCTTGATGAGGTTACCTAGTTCGGTAATGAAACAAGAAAAAAAAACTCAAGAGAGCAACTCAAGGATCCCACAATTCAACCCGAGTTACAAATATTCTACGGAAATAACTTCCTGAGCCTCTTAACTCCACCTCCTCTCTCACCTGCTCTCTGCAGAAGCCTGTGGGGCCACGGTGTGTTCCTTCGGGGCAAAGTGCGTGGATGGTCAGTGCCTCTGTCCCCGTTGTGAGCAACAGCCTTTGTCCCGCGTCTGTGGAAGCAACGGCATCACGTACAACAATGAGTGTGAGCTGCGCCTGGCGGCTTGCCAGCAGAAGGAAGAACTAGAGGTTGCGAAGAAGGGCCCATGCGAAGACGGTGAGTCTCACTGCTGGTTCACAGGCAGGTCCTCAACTTAAAAGCCTGTTGTGTCCTAGGTGCTCTTACTCATTACAAGGCACAATTAGTCCCAAACAAATCTATTTTATTGTAACAGCTGAGGATTACTTCATTCCTAGCTGAGTCCCAATTAGTTGCAAAAAAAGTCCTTCGGAAGAAGTCCTTCGGGCTTATCACAAATCTTTATCTTCTTTGGCACCCTGCCAAAGGCCTTTCTTGGCAAAGCCCCACGAAGTTCAGAAACAAGAGATGCCGACTGGAAACAGATTTAGCAATGTTGCTTTCCTACAAAGAACTCAAGTGCCCTTTGTTGCTCTTTTAAGCCTTATGGGAGTGGCCAATCATCTCCTGGCGTTCCTCCTGAGTTGTCCCTTTTGCTTTAGCTACTTTTTCCTTCTGGTAGCTCTGTGCATGTGTGCACTGGGAACAGGCTTCTACTGTTCCTCTGTCTCTCTGATGTCTGCCTCTGCAGGCTCCGGAGTCTGTGCATCTAAACTAAGCTCTTGCTAATCTTGGCTAGTCTTAATCAGGGTTAATTCTTGGCCAAACTTAACCTGATGGAAACAAAAGCAAAAGTCATTTGGTTGATTCAAATTTGACCTCTGGCCTTTGAGCAAGCTATTCCTCCTCGCTTTGCTTTTCCGTCAATTCGTTATTTGATTGTGTTGAATATCACATTGCTGGTTTGATTTTAATTGTACCCCACCCCCGGTCTTTGCTTTTGAGAAATAAGGTAAAGGTAAAGATTACCCCTGCACATATGTGCTAGTCGTTCCCGACTCTAGGGGGCAGTGCTCATCTCTGTTTTAAAGCCGAAGAGCCAGTGCTGTCCGAAGACGTCTCTGTGATCATGTGGTCCACATGACTCAACGCCAAAGGCGCACGGAACGCTGTTCCCTTCCCACCAAAGGTGGTCCCTATTTTTCTACTTGCATTTTTTACGTTCTTTCGAACTGCTAGGTTGGCAGAAGCTGGGACAAGTCACGGGAGCTCATCCGCGGCATGAGGGATTCGAACCACTGAACTGCCGACCTGTCGATCGACAAGCTCAGCGTCTTAGCCGCTGAGCCACCGCGTCCCTCATTTTTGAGAAATAGAAGGGCATTTAAAAAAAAAAAGCAAGATAGTAAATAAATCAATATTTATTTATTTATAAATCAATATTTATTTATTTATAAATATAAATAGTATTTATATTATTTATAAATAAATAAATATCACCCAGGGGCTTATGGAAAACGTGGAAATGGATTGCTCTTTGATGATACGAATATAATTACATGAATTAAATTCCAACCCATTTCTTAACTAAGATGGCCATCGGATCCAGTTATATATCTTGATTGGCGGCCCATCCACCGGCGTTAAATATTGGTTGATTATATTTCCTGCCTGTCCGTGGTTTTAAAGCTGGCACAAATATTTTTTAATTTTCCTGTGGAATTTAGTCCTCCGTCCCCGTCCCCCCGTCCCCCCATTGAAAATTATAATAATCCACCCTGGGGGGGAAAAAAACTTTTGGAAATCTTTTGATCCTTTTTGAAGGCTTTGGTTATGCATTTCTGCTCTCTTCGAGGAGAGAATTTTGGGGCTTAGTTCTTTTTTTGGGGGGTGGGGGGGAAAGAAAATCAAACTTGCTGATAAATGTGGCCAGGAAAGGGTGTGTTTCTGTGGGTAGGAGCTGGGCGTGTCAAAATTCTTCTCCTTCCTCCTGGGTTCGAATCACGCATTGGAGACGGAGGGGGGTGGGATGTCACCAGGGTTTCAGGGGGGGGGGAACTTTGAGACGAGGAAGGAGGATGTGTGTGCGAAGCAGGCTCTGTCTCCCTCCTTGAGTCCCTTCTCCCCTGCTATGTCTGGGTCTGTCTCCCCTCCCTCCGCTCCCCTCCCCTTTGCTTTCCATCCTGGCCCTGGCTCTCCTTCCTTCCCATTGTCTCTTTAGCGGCCAATAATGAAAGGCTGTGGCCGGTAATAGGGCTCCACCAGGAGAGCTTTTCAGTGCTTGTAATTTCACACTTCAGAAGCAGTGAGGGAGGTGAGGGAAAGGCAGTATTCTTTCTTCTTTGTTTTCTTCCCTCCCTCCCTTCTCTCTCCTTCTTTCCTTCCTCTTCCCTTCTTCCTTCTCTTCTCCCCTTCCTTTCTCTTCTCTCCTTTCCTCCCTCCTTTCCCTCCTTCCTCCCCTTCTCTTCCCTCCCTCTTTTCCTTCCTCCCTGTCTTCCTTCCATCCATCCGTCCTTCCTCTTTCCTCCCTTCCCGCTTTCTTCCTTCTTTCCTTCCTTTCCTATCCTTTCTCCCTCCCTTTTCTCTCTTCTTTCTTCTCTTCTCTCCTTCTTTCTCTTGTCTCCCTTCCTCCCTCTTTCCCCCTAACTCCCCTTCTCTTCCCTCCCTCTTTTCCTTCCTCCCTGCCTTCCTTCCATCCATCCATCCATCCTCTTTCCTCCCTCCCTCCCTTCCTCCTTTCTTTCTTCCTTTCTTCCTTCCTTCTTTCCTTCCTTCTATCCTTTCTCTCTCCCTTTTCTCTCTTCTTCCTTTCTTCTTCTCTTCTCTCCTTCCTTCCTCCTCTCCCTTTCTCCCTCCTTTCCCCTCTAACTTCCCTTCCTTCCCTCCTTCCCTTCCTCCCTCCCTCCCTCTCTATTCTATTCTATTCCTTCTTCCCTCCCTCCCTCCCTTTCCTTCTTTCTCTCCCTCCCTCACTGGTTAATACCTGGATGAGAGAAACCACCATAAAACCCCAGAGACTTTGTGAGACCGAGACTTCAGGCCCGAAAAAGATAATGTTTCCTTCCACACTCTTTCCACAAAAGCCACACATGAGAGATCATACCAAGATAGAAAGAGAAGAAAGTGTATTTCCTTCATAGAAGGCAGGGCTGTCCTTTCATGCGCCCAGCCTTCCATGCATACGTTTGCTCGCTTGCACGCCTTTCACGCATGCACCCAGCCTCAAAAATAGCACGACTTGGAGCCAGGGCAGGCAGACCTGCCCATGATCGCCGTTACCAGTTCGTTTGAATCTGGGCGAACTGGCTGAATACCACATTCGATTGAAGGCCTTATCTCTATCCTCAAGATTCTGTAAGTTTTCCGCCTGAAAGTTCATTAAAAGACACTTTTATGGTTTCTGTGGGGCATCTTCTGAGAGGCATCTCTGCAGCTGCCAGGAATTTTGAACCCAACTCGGAGAGAGTCCCCCAAAATGTTGATTATCAGGTCTAGAAACTTGACTCTTTTTTTTTTCCTCAGCAAGGGTGACTATCTCAACGGTGGTCTGGTTGTTTTTCTCTCATGCAGAGTGTGGCTCGGGCGATGGGTCTGGCTCCGGAGATGCCATCGAGTGCGAGAGAGACAGCTGCCGGAAGTACGGGGGTTCGTGGGACGAGGATATGGAAGATGACCGTTGCGTGTGTGATTATACCTGTGGGACTGTACCACAGAACTTGGTAAGAGGAGATTTCCCTAAGAGCATCTGCATAAATTAGATATTTGATTTTTTTTTGCACAGAGGAAGAAGTTGGTCTAAACCAGGGATCTTCAAACTTAAACACAGAACCCATTTCCCACAGAAAAGAAAACACCGGGAGCCACAAAACCCTTCCCGTGCCTGACTATTTCTGGATCGCCCACAAAACTAGCATATGTAGTTGAATTAAATGTTCTGTTTTCTTCTGAAACTTTTCTTTTCTTGGATTTATCCATGGTTGGCCTACCGGGGGTTGAAAAGCTCAATTAATCGTGTGCCGGTGGGTGTCACACGTTGGCGGTTGTGACGCATATTTTGAGTGACAGAGAGTCACACCAGAGGGGTGAAAGAGCCACATGCGGCTCCAGAGCGACAGGTTGCTGACCCCAGGTCTAGACCAGAGGTGTCCAACTTTAAGACCATGGACTTCAAGTCCCAGAATTCCCCAGCCAGCATGGCTGGCTGGGGAATTCTGGGAGTTGAAGTCCACAAGTTTTTTAAAGTTGCCAAACTCTCCTGGATTTGATGCTTTCCAGAACGCCTCCTGATATTCTGTGGCTGCAAAGCGACACTTTGGAGAGCCGAGTTAAATTCTCCGTTGTGTCTCTAATGCTTCTCTGCCCTCCGGGTTTTTTATTTTTTTTTTCCCTCTGTTTCTCATTAATTTCCCTGGCATGCATTTGCATATTTTATGGATGGGAAAGTGGAAAGCGCAGGAACTCAGTGCATGTATGACATCCTGGATGCCAGCAGATGTGTTCTCCGAACCAGGGAAGATGGGAATGAAGGCTTCTGTTTATTTTTATTTATTTATTTTTTTCCTCCCCCTCTGATGCCAAGAGATCACAGGCAGAATTCTCTAGGACACCATCCAACCGGCTTATTTACTTGCCAGGCTTAACCTAAATCTAAACCTCAAATCTGCAAGAATGATTTTTTTTTTCCTCCCTGAAAGAGCCTTTAAGACGCCAGCTTGGATAGCTGTCAACCTTTTAAGTACATAAAACGGTGCAGTTCAGATGCTCCCTTTGGAGTAGAACTGCACTGAAGCCTGAACTCTGCTGGTCCTTGGGGTTTACACCGAGGCTCCTACCCGTGAATAGACCTGCTCCCAAATGAGGCACTGACCCAGGAGTGAAATGCTACCAGTTCGGATCGGTTCGCCCACATGCATGCACGAAGCAAACCGGTAGCGAAGCGAACCGGTAGCAAATTTCAGAGCATTTCACCTCTGCACTGACTGTCCATCCTGACCCTCGGTCTTGCTTTGCTAGATGCCAGCCTGCCATAGACTATTAGAAGGGTCTGCAACCTTAAACACTCAAAGAGCCATTTGGACCCGTTTCCCACAGAAAAGAAAACACCGGGAGTCACAAAAACCTTTCCCCATGCCTGACTATTTTTTGAGCGGCCACAAAACTAGCATACGTCATTGAATTAAATGTTCTGTTTTCTTCTGAAACTTTTCTTTCCTTGGATTTATCCATGGTTGGCCTACCAGGGATTGAAAAGCTCAATAAATTGCATGCCAGCAGGTGTCACACATTGGTGGTTGTGACACATATTTTGAGTGACAGGGAACCGCAGCAGAGCGGTGAAAGAGCCACATGCGGCTCCAGAGCCACAGGTTGCTGACCCTCACCAAGCCAGAATGGAACAACTCGCGGTGGGACAATTTTAACAATTCCATTTAATTATTTTCATCTTCGCCATTCACATTCTGTCCCTCCTTTGGCATCCTTTCTTTAATGATTCCACTCCGCTATTTCTTCAATATTTGTGTCTTTTTGTCCCATGGCAAGTTCTCCCACAGTGAGGTGGCTGTGGCGAATTGTTCCATGGCGAATTTTTGTAGACCCTTCCTAAAAGACATCAGCTGGTCATCCCAAGGCCGGAGACTTGGGAGGGGAATGCAACAGCTCACCAACTAGCCCGCCGATGCAGGGAACATTACCAAAACAATTCTTTTGAATGAGACAGGACAGTAGGGAGATAACGGGAGGTGCGGTAGCCTAGAGGTGGAGCTCTCGATACAGAATCAGGAGGCTGTGAGTTCAATCCTGGGTAGAGGCTGATATTTCTCTCTCTGGACACAATAAGAATATATCTGCTGAACAAAACTCTGCATTGGTGACAGGAAGGGCATCCGGCCATTAAAACACTCCGCTAGATCCATTCAGTACACCCTGCAAGGGATTATGGGGTTGTTAAATGACAAACAACATAGGGAGATAAGGGGAGAGGAACAGGAAAGGGAAAGTTAACTTCAGGCACAAACCTTTAGTTCTGGCTTTAATTCCCTTCTAACAAATTCACTTCACTTCTAACAAAGCTATTCCTTTTGCAACAAATGGGGTCCAAGGTGAGGCAGGTCTGACATTCTAATTCTTTCTCTAATAAGACCCTCTCCTTTTTCTCCCCGACTTAGGTGTGTGGGTCGGACGGGATAGTCTACGCGAATGAGTGTGAACTTAAAAAATCCCGCTGCGAGAAACGCCAGGACATTTATGTGGCAAGCCATGGACCCTGCCAAGGTAATTTCAGGCTGGTGGGAAATAAAAGACTTTGGGGTGGTCTTCCGGACATCCTTACAACCAGAAACTGCCAGCTCCGTGGAGGTCTTCTTCTTGGCTTAAAGGAAGAAAATCAAGTTTGACCGTTCTCTGGAAGGTGAAGCTCAAACACTTGGGCCACCTAACAGAAGAGAAAACTCCTTGGAGATGTTGGGAAAGATGGAAGGTGAAAGGAGAAGGAGACTGCAGAAGATGGGATGTTCCCATGTTTCCCTGAAAATAAGATCTCCCCAAAATAAGACCTCCCCAAAAATATTTAATATTTTTGCGCAGCCAGTCCCCACCATTTCCTCTGGTTAGGGTTAGGGAGATGATGCTGGAAATCAGGTAAGACCGCAAGAGGATCCCCGTCTTGCTCCATGTGCCGCAAAATAATAAGACCTCCCCGAAAATAAGGCCAAGGGCTTATTTCAGGGCTCAAAAAAATGTATATAAGACAGGGTCTTATTTTTGGGGAAACACGGTAGTTCAGTGGTGTCGTTGATGCAGTGGATATGAGATTGGGCAGTCTCCGGGAGGTGGTAGAAGACCAGGGGAGGGGGCTGGCATAATCTACGGGGTCTGCGAAACAATTTTAGCAACTGAACCAACAGCACCTCGAAGGGCTGACGCTACCTGTGTTTTCCCAAAGATAAGACCCTGACTTATATTTTTTTTAACCCCGAAATAAACACTTGGGCCTTATTTTCGGGGAGGCCTTATTATTTTGGGGCGTGTGGAGCAAGACCGGGCTCCTCATGCCGTCTTGCCTGATTTCCAGCTCCGTCGCGTTTCTCGCCTTTGTACCGTAACAAGTTGTACCGTTAAAAAAACCAAAAAACACTTCTCGCGAGTTCAGTCAATTAATTCTAACTTCTTAAACGCCTACCTCTTCACTAGGTCTTATTTTTGGGGTAGAGCTTATTTTCAAGGGAGGACTTATTTTAGCAGATTGCGCTCAAAAGCCCCGATTGGGCTTATTTATACAGGGAGGTCTTATTTCCGGGAAAAACAGGTGGCCTTGTCATTTAAAAAATCTGATTTTCTTTTAAATTTTCCTTTTCCAGGGGTCCCAACGCTTCCGTCTTCTTCGCCAGAACTCCTTCACTGTAGCAAAACCGTTTACGGCTGCTGCCCAGACAATGTGACTTTGGCGCTGGGAGTTGGGTCGGCCGGATGCCCCAGTAAGTTGATGTCACTCTTTGGGCACTCTGCAACGAGGCTTTTAAAAGGGGAACTCAGGGTGGAGGGAAGCCCTTCCCCCGGTGCTCTTCAGGGGGGGAACCTGGGAGAAAGCACGCTCCCCGACCTCCAATCTGTTCTGCCTTTTCTCTTGTTGCCCCCCCTCCCCACGCTACCCACCCATGTAGACTTTATTAAATTTTTATGGAATAATTAGCCAAAGCCATCTTGTTCGCCTAACGAGACGGAGGGGGGGGAAAGAGTCAGTGGCATTTTAAGCAGCTGAGGCCGAGGGCCAGCTGGTTAGCGGGCGTCCATTAGAGGAGCCGGCGGGAATGCGACGGCCTTGTTTGCGGTTCGGTAGAGGCGTTTCTTGCACCGGGTCATTTATTCCGCGGTGGCCATGTTCCAAAAGCGATTTTAATGGCTCCAGAGCTCTTGACCCGAAGAGCTGTAGAATCCGCAGAAATGGCAGATTCTCCCTCCCGGGGTCGCATGGATAATTGATGCTGTGAAGTCACTCAGATGCTCGGCTGGAAATTAAAATCTCACGTCTGCCTAGGAGCGCTCGTGGGGGGAGGGGAAGAGCTTGGGAGGGGGGGCATCTCGCTCTGCCTGAAGACCCCAAACCCTCCTTCCCAATCAGGCCTGGGGCAATTCTTTTATTTTTCCCTGCCGTGGCAGTTCTTTTATTCAGTTCATTTAGGAGGAGGGTGCTTGACCCCCATCTGTGGAAATCCCTTTAAAGCTAAATTTGGGCAGTGTGCGCTTGAGAAGGTCCACCCTAGACACACACACCCTCCCCTCCCAGAGATTATTCTTTTGGAAGTTTCCAAAAACTTCTTGTGTTGGAACCAATCGCATCACCCAACGGAAACTTAAGCATCTTCTTCTGCCACGTAATTAATGAGGACTAGAAACCTGAGCTATGCTGTTTTGCAAGCAGAGTTCATAATCACTGGCGCTAGACGGGCAATGAATCAGTGGAAGAGCTTGTGGGTTCTCCCATCATTAGAAGTTTTTAAAAAACAAAATAGATGGGATGGCTTATGGTCTGCCTTAAGCAGGAGGTTAATCTAGAAGAATGTCTATGGAGATTCTCAGTTATTCAGATCATGGTCAAAGAGGCCATTTACATTTAAACTGAACAGCCCTCTCTCTCCAGAGGGGGAGGAACGCCATGCAACCTGTCCCCTGTTTACACCACAATACTTTCGGCAGTTCCAAGAAGGTCCCACACCCATTTGCACTGTTCAAATGACCCCGGGGGCACAAATAAACTTCCCAAGTGGTCTCAATGACTCACAGAGGGAGCGCTAACGATCAGAGGATTGCAAGGAATATAAAGCCTTCCATTCAGCCAGAACCGAAGAAGCTTCCTGGACGAGAAGCGAAACATCTTCAAGGAAAAATAAAGGAAGTCCAGTTACCTCTTGGAAAAGCACCTTGGGGTTAGGTGAGAAGACCTTTGAGTTCCCTTCCAGCCCTAGGATTCTCCGTTCTACCCTGTTTCCCCAAAAATAAGCCCTAGCATGATTTTTCCAGGATGTTCGTAATATAAGCCCTACCCCTCCCCAAAATAAGCCCCATTTAAGATTGTCAGCCAGAGGGATATGTTTAGTACCGTATTTAATAGTACCGTATTTCCCCAAAAGTAAGACCTAATCAGAAAATAAGCCATAATGCGTCTTTTGTAGCATAAATTAATATAAGACCCGGTCTTATTTTTGGGGAAATACGGTATGTAGCTCTCCTTTGAAGAAGCTTCTCTGCCTCCATTGGGAAACCTGTCGGAGGTGCTGCGGGCTCTTCTACCAAACCAATTTGAGAGCTAACCCTTCCCTGCCTCCTGTCTCCTAGGCACTTGCCACTGTAACCCCTACGGCTCCTACGGAGGGAGCTGCGATCCCAGCACGGGCCAGTGCTCCTGCAAACCCGGCGTCGGAGGGCTGAAATGCGACCGCTGCGAACCCGGTTTCTGGAACTTCCGCGGCATCGTGACGGACAGCAAGAGTGGCTGTACCCGTGAGTACCTCTGGGGGCCATTTGGGTGGAAAAGTATTGGCGTTGAGCCTCTTTCGTCTCTCCCATTCAGTGTAGAAGGGCAAGCAGAGTGAGAGGTGGTGGAGTCAAGCAGGTATCCAGCCTAGAATCTCACAAACATTCTCTTGAACTCCATTGATTCTTATCTAGAGCCTTGTATGGGCTTGAGCAAAGCATCTTTACAGTCCTGATTTTTCATAACTGACATTTCAATCCCTAATTCTCCTGAGAGGCTGCAAACTCGGAAGGGGTGCCTTCAAAGACAACACCCCCCTCCCCCCCCCCAAAAAAGCAGATCTGTTTTTGAAACCACCCACAGAGTGACTCTAACCATCATGAAAGCTACGTAGATTGTCATTCTGTCTAAGTTCTTGGAGGCGGTACGGATCTGGATGGGTAGGAACAGGCTCAGGCTCATCCCCTCCAAAAGAGAGTGGCAGTGGATGCCAGCATCCCATGATCTAGCATCCCCATCATTATTGATGGGAGGGGAGTCTCTTGCTCCCTCCGAAAGGGTTTGTAATCTTGGCGTCCTCCTTGAGTGGACCATCTAATGGCCGTGACATAGGTCCGCCTGGTGCACCAGTTACGCCTCTTCATAGACAGGGACGCCCTCCGTACTGCCACTCACGCTCTCATCATCTCTCGGCTGGATTACTGCAATGCCCTCTACATGGGGCTGCCCTTGGGGTGCATCCAGAGGCTCCAACTGGTCCAGAATGCGGCCGCACGAGTAGTTACGGGTGCGTCCCGCTACTCCCATGTGACACCACTTTTGCACGAGCTGCACTGGTTGCCAGTAGTCCTCCAGATCCACTTCAGGGTGCTGATATTCACCTATAAAGCCCTCCATGTCACGGGCACGGGGTATTTGCAGGAACACCTCCTACCGGCCTCTCACCGCCCAGTGCACTCACATATGGCGGCCCTCCTCCGGGTCCCCTCAGCCATACAGTGTCGGCTGGCGATCCCCAGGATGAGGGCATTCTCTGTGGTCGCACCGTCCCTGTGGAATGGGTTGCCCGTCGAGCTCCGGACGGCCACCGACCTCCCCACCTTCTGTGCCGACCTGAAGACCCGGCACTTTCAGCAGCTCCCCTGATCTGTTGCGGATTTTAACCGGTAGCGGAAATTTTGAGTAGTTCGGAGAACCGGTAGTAAAAATTCTGACTGGCCCCAACCCCACCTATTCTCTGCTTCCTGAGTCCCAGTTGATCGGGAAGAAATGGAGATTTTACAGTATCCTTCCTCTGGAGTGGGGTGGGAATGGAGAATTTACAGTATCCTTGTTAGCATGGAAAATAAAGACGTCTAAAACCGTAACTACGGTAAGGGATAAAAATGTAAATAAGCTAACGTCAGAAGGGATGTATAATATCATTAGGAAAATTTGGGATTGTGCTGAAATGGATAGGCTAACTTTAAAAATTAAAGAATAAAGCGAAGCCTCAGAATATTATCGGACGCGGCGTAAATTTTACGAATGGATGGAGGCAAGAGGTAGAAATGAGAGAAAGTTAAGAGTCTGAACTTTAAGAATTGTTAGCATGGGAAATAAAGACGGCTAAAACCGTAACTATAGTAAGGGATAAAAATGTAAATACGCTAACGTCAGAAGAAATGTATACTATTATAATTACTGGTGTTATATTAATATGGTTGGTATTAGTTGGCGTGTTAAGATTTACTGTTAATTTTTCTTTGGCTTTGCGCTATTTGTAATTCAATTCAATTAATTTTTTTAAAAAAATGGAAAGAAAGAAAACGGAGGAGGGGAGGGCCACGTGCAGGTCCTCCCTTCCCCATCGGGCTCCGTTTTCACTGGCAGAGGACTGCAGGAGGGTGTCCCAGCCGAAAATGGAGCCTGGCAGGGGGGTTATGCCCAACCACAGCCACCCCGAGGTCAAACACAACCCTGATGCGGTCCTCAATGAAATCGAGTTTGACACCCCTGTTCTAAACAAAGTTTTGGGGTGGGTGGGTGGAGGGAGGGAGTCCAGGCCCCAATTTAGGAAAAGCCCTTCAGAGTCTCAGCTGAGGTGAGCTTTGATTTTTATTATTTTTTTTTATTCCTTCCTTGGGCTGATAGCAGAACAAATCAGGCTCCCATTTTCTCATTGTCTCAGTCTTGCCTGTGGGGCAGAGAGCACGGATGGAGGCGTGCGATGTGGAAATGAGTTCTCACCCTCCATCCTCCAGTCGCTTCGATCTCCAGAACGGGAGGTCAGCTCACACCCAGCACCTGCCAGAGAAGTCATTATCAAACAGATGATAACCAGGAGCCCATTTTCAAAAAGATCAGACTCTGGGGGGGTGGAGGGCGGGGGCCTTGAATATCCGTGTGCAGGTTTTTAATTGAAAGCCGTGGCAAAGTAAAGTTTATAAAAAAACACAGAGCTATTCCGCGACCAGAGAAATCTCAAAACTCTGGGATAAAATCGGCAGAGAAAGCCAATCGGATTCCACCCCGGTTTAGTTTATGAGAGATTTTTTACTCCGGATCATCATCATCTACTTTTAGTCAAGGTAAAGGTTCCCCTCGCACACTAACTGTACCTGACTCGTATTTTTGATGCGCTAAAAAAGATATACAGGAATTCTTCAAATCGAGAGCTAGTCCAATCGTCCCTCAATTGACATTTTTCTCCTTCTCAGTCCGGCTTCCTTTCTCTTACCTTCTTATTTCGCTCCTTTTCTTTTTCTACACCTGGTGCCTCACATCGTATCTTCTCTATCTCGATCATTGGAGCAGCTTGCATCCGAGAATGGAAGACCCAGATTATTGGGGGCCATAAAAGTGACTCTGTAAAGGATGGATGGATGGATGGATGCATGCATGGATGCATGGATGGATGGATGGATGGATGCATGAATGGATGGATGGATGGATGGGTGGGTGGGTGGGTGGGTGGAGGATCAATAGATGATAGATGATAGAAAGAGATGATGATGGATGGATAAAAGGGTGAGAAGGAAGGAGGATGGCTTGATGGATGGATATAGATAGATAGATATTATGGAGGAGGGAGGGAGGGATGAAGGAATGGATAAAGGATTGCTGGGTAGGATGGATGGATGGATAGATGGGTGCATGGATGGATGCATGGATGGGTAGGTGGGTGGGTGGAGGATCGATAGATGATAGAGAGAAAGAGATGATGATGGATGGATAAAAGGGTGAGAGGGAAGGAGGATGGATTGATGGTTGGATATAGATAGGTGGATATTACGGAGGGAAGGAGGGAAGGATAAAGGAATGGATGAAGGATTGCTGGGTATATGGATAGATGGATGGATGGATGGATGGATGGATGGATGGATGGATGGATAGATAGATAGATAGATAGATAGATAGATAGATAGATAGATAGATGATAGATAGATAGATAGATAGATAGATAGATAGATAGATAGATAGATAGATAGATAGATAGCAGTGGTTAGAATGCAGTATTGCAGGCGAACTCTGCCGACTGCCAGGAGTTCGATCCTGACAGGCTCAAGGTTGACTCAGCCTTCCGTCCTTCCAAAGTGGGTAAAATGGAGACCCAGGTTGTTGGGGGCAAGAGGTTGACTCTGTAAACCGCTGAAGAGAGGGCTCTAAACACTGTGAAGCGGTATAAAAGTCTTAAGCGTTGCCCCATCGTTGGAAGCTTTCAAGAAAAGGTTGGACAACTGTTTTCCTGGGCTGGAATAAGGACTCCTCCCTTAGGCAAGGGGTTGGTCTAGAAGACCTCCAAGGTCCCTTCCAGCCTTTCTGAGATTCCTGGGGGAGGGGGGGGAACAGGAACCAAATTACAGTTCAGCAAAGCAGGGGAATTGATCCGATTTATGTCAGTTGCTCCCGATTTGTATTGACAAGCTATTCGTTGAGCAAACAAGAAAGGGAAGGGAGGGGAGGGGAGGAGGGGAGGGGAGGGGGACAGAGGGAGGAAGGATAGGGAGGGGGGGAGCCTGTCTTAATTTCAAGGTCCATTGGCGATCAAAGCAGAGAAATCAATAAAGTGGCAAATGGGGGAAAAAAGGGAGGGGAGGAAGGAGAAAAAAAGAGAATTATTTGGAAGCCGAGAATATGAGAAGACGTGCTCGCCTATGTGTGTGTGTGTAAGCATTCACACAAACACACGGCAAGTGTGAAATTATCGCAGGCACATCTTTTTCTCTCTCTGGAGGGTTGCGGTTGTTCTACAATAGACAATCCTGAAATGGAGACCCTCTGGAGCAGGGGTGTCAAACTCAAGATATGGAAATAGCAAACAACCAGTCTGCGGTGCTTCTCCCAGGGAAAACGGAGCTCAATTTTTTGCTGGCAGAGGGCTGCAGGAGGACGTCGCAGTCCAAAAACGGGGACCCGGGGAGGGCTCTACAAATGCCCCACCCCGGGCTCCATTTTCTCTGGCAGCGGGCTATCAAAACGAACTTAAAAACAAAACAAAAGGAGAAATGTTTCTTCCCCTTTTGCATTTGAGCATGCAAGAAGGGACAGGAAAAGAGAAAAGGAAAGAGGAAAGACAAAGAAGGGAAGAAAGCCAGGAAGGAAAGATCAGGAAAGAGGGGAAGGAAGAAGAAAGGAGAATGAAGAGGGAAGGAAAAAGAAGGAAAGGGAGGGAGGAAGGGAGAAGAGACAAGGTAGATAAGGTAGGAAGGAAAGGAAGGAAAGAGAGAGATGGAGGGAGGGAGGGAGGAAGACAGGAAGGAAAGGAAGAGACATGGTAGGTAGGAGGAAGGAAGATAGGAAGGAAGGAAGGAAGGAGATTGGATTGAAATGAAAAGGAAGGAAAAAGATGGAAATAGGAAGGAAGGAAGGAGATGGAAATGAAAAGGAAGGAAGGAGATTGAAAGGAAAAGGAAGGAAGGAAGAAGATGGAAATAGGAAGGAAGGAGGAAAAAGGAAGGAAGGAGATGGAAATGAAAAGGAAGGAAGGAAGAAGATGGAAATAGGAAGGGAGGAGATGGAAATAGGAAGGAAGGAGGAAATAGGAAGGAAGGAGATGGAAATGAAAAGGAAAGAAGAAGATGGAAATAGGAAGGAAGGAAGAAATAGGAAGGAAGGAGATGGAAATGAAAAGAAAGGAAGGAAGGAGATGGAAATAGGAAGGAAGGAAAGAGATGGAAAAGAAAGGAAGGAAAGAGATGGAAATGAAAAGGAAGGAAGGAAGGAGATGGAAATGAAAAGGAAGGAGGTGGAAATGAAAAGGAAGGAAGGAGATGGAAATGAAAAGAAGGAAGGAAAGGAGATGGAAATAGGAAGGAGGGAGGGAAGGAAGGAAGGAGAGAGAGAGATTATAATGAGAGTGAGGGGAGGGTGTGTGGCAAGTCCTGCCTTAGCACTTGGCTACCATAAGTGCCCCCAACACGAGTGACATCAAGCTGGCCACACACACCCTCCCTTCCCCTCCCCCCCCAGGTCTAACACAACTCTGATGCGGCCCTCAGTGAAATCGAGTTTGACACCCCTACTCTGGAGGTAGCCAGAGGGAGGAAGGGGAGAGAGAGAGGGAGGGAAGGAGGGAGGGGGGAAAAATTCTGAGTGAAGCACCTGGTGGGAAATTAAACCACACGCTCCCGGTTTGAGTTGCCTGGGAGCCAGCGCTGCCCCTCGATGCTTATCAAATGTATCTTCGGAGTGCGCGATGCGACATACGCCAGCGTGTGTGCACACACAAGACAAGGGAGGTAATTAGATGCCAGAGAAGCTACTGGGGGCGGGGTGGGGGGAGGGAGGGAGGATTTTGCATGCGAGCTGTCTAATCGCATCCCCATTAACCGTTGGAACCGCTGGCTGAAACCGGAGCGAGCCCAGCTAGCGGAAAGATAACTCGCTGCCATCAAGAATCCGAATCAGAAGAGAGTTAGAAGGGACCCCGGGAGGTCCTGTAGTCCAGCTCCCTGCTTTGGGTACCATTTCAGACAGGTCCAGTCTTTTCTTTTTTTTAAAAAACCCTCCAATTTCTGAAGGCAAATTTCTGCACCTGTGGTTAATTTTCCTCACTGTCAGGAAGTTTCTCCTTAATTCCAGGTTGCCTCTCTCCTTGATTAGTTTCCATCCGTCGTTTCCTGTCTGGCCTTTGGAAAATAAATTGACCCCCCCCCCACTCCTCTTTGTGGCTGCCCCTCAAATACTGAAATACTGGTGTCTCCCCTAGGAGACATCCAAGGTGACAGGTAAAGGTAAAGATTCCCCTCGCACATGCGTGCTAGTCGTTCCCAACTCTAGGGGGCGGTGCTCATCTCCCTTTCAAAGCCGAAGAGCCAGCGCTGTCTGAAGACCCCCCCTAGTAGAGAAGGGGACACACACACACACCTTCTATCTTCCTCTGACCCAGCTGAGGAAGGCAGGAACTTTTCCTCCATATCACCCTCGGATTCTATGTTCTATTAAAGCACTAATCATGAGAAGCAACCGTTAAGGATAAGACCTTACCTCTTTTTAAAAAACAATTGCCATCTTGTTGCTGGATCTTTGTAGGGCTAAATTGAGTCTCCAACAGGGTGGATTTGATTTAAATCAAGTCGATTTAAATCCTGATTTAAATCACGATTTAAATCAGGACTTAAATCACGATTTAAATCAGGACTTAAATCACGATTTAAATCAGGACTTAAATCACGATTTAAATCAGGACTTAAATCACGATTTAAATCAGGACTTAAATCACGATTTAAATCACAATTTAAACCACTAGTAAAAAGGCTTGATTTAAATCAACTCGACTTAAATCATAATTTTTAAAGAGCAGCCGTCATCTCTGTCCCGCAGCAGCTCCTTCTCTGACCCGCTGTTGACTCGCCGATGGTCCCAATATTGCAGAATACGCAGCCAGCCTCGTGCTACGTAACTAAGCATAGCTTAGTTCCTGCTGAATAAACTAAATGATTAATGTGTCTTAAACAGAAAACTATCCTTCGATAGATTTTTTTTACTCCGAAAGCATTTTATTAAAATAAATTTGATTAAAAAAAACAACGTAAAAAAATCCGATTTAAATTTTAAAAAATCCGATTTAAATTTTAAAAAATCCGATTTAAATTTTAAAACATCCAATATTTTTTTTTTAATAAAGCATCGTTTTTTATCCACCCTGGTCTCCAAAGATGTGTCTGGGTAGTTTTCCCCTCTTCTATGCACCAAGGTTGTTTTATTGCACTATTTGGGGGCAAAGGGGGGGTGTCCCAAATTCCTAACTCTGGCTCGCCGTATCAGAGCCGCGACATTATCCGGGCCCCGGTTCTGCTTGAGCTCCGGCCGGCTTTAGCGGCTTAGTCCCAGGAACCTGCTTTAAATGCAAGAAGGTATTATGTTCAGGCTCCAGTTAGCGAAGGAACAGACAGACAGTAATAGAAAAGTCGGCTTTAATTTCATAGATTTATGGTCTGCTTTTCAGAAGGGAAAAAAAAACACCTTGTAATCAAAATATGGGCGTTTAAAACACAAATGATGAAACCAGTAAGGTAACCAGAGATAAGCTAGTGGTAGGATAAGAAACAAAACAAAAAAAAAAACCGAACTCCATGTGGGACAGAGTTTATTCTACGTTCTCTCTAATGAACGTCCAGGGAAAAGGGGTCCATATAGACTTCTAGGGAAGGGGTCCTTTTTCCAGGGATGTGGGTCTCACATAATCTTACCACTGGTTCGTCGTGCATGCACCCAGCCTCGAAAACGTGGCTAAATAAGACAGCATTACACCAGGACGGGTGGACAGGCCCACTCACAGTCGCCACAACTGGTCTGAACTGGCTGAATATACGGCCATGACAGAAAAGGAAAACGGAAAGATGCTTAAGAGGTTTTGGACCGCTAGATGAAGGATGGGCAAAGTTCGATCTTGCATAGGGCAGCTGTTTTGAGGCTCTACGTATATCCACAAAGAGCTTCACCAGTGTCGCGATGTAAATTTGGGGAGGGATCGATTGTCGTTGTAAGTCGAAGACTTACCTGTATTTACATGGGGACGGACGGACGGACTTTTTGCTTCAGTGAGAAAAGAACCATGTTCCTGTCTCGCAAATCAACCGTATCCAGCCTAAATCCTTTCAGTTGTGTGTCCTAGCATCACCCAGATTTCGGCATGGAGGTTGACTCCCAGAATTCCTCAGCCAATCTGCACGGCCCGGAGAATTCTGGGAGTTTGGCACCCATCTCTCTCGAATGACGGAAGGAGTTCTAACACCCTTAGATGAGAGAATAGAAGGGGAATTTACCAAATTTGTGGATGATACTAAGCTGGCAGGAATAGTTAATACCAGTGGTGTTAAATCTAATTTTTTTTACTACCGGTTCTGTGGGCGTGGCTTGATGGGCATGGCAGGGGAAGGATACTGCAAAATCTCCACTCCCACCCCACTCCAGATGGATCTTGGAAGACTTGAACCCTGGGCCCTATCTAACAAAATGAAATTCAACGTAGAGAAAAGTAAAGGCAAGAAAACCCCAAAGGACACACATAGACCTTTTCTATACTGCTTGTTTCTTTCCGAACCCTCGTTGGCTTTCCTGAGCAGCCTGCCATTGCGATCCTGTGGGATCCGTCCGGGATGACTGCGAACAGATGACCGGCTTATGCTCGTGTAAAACCGGGATTACCGGCACCAAATGTAAACAGTGTCCCAACGGAAGCAAGCTGGGAATGTCCGGTTGTGAGAAAGGTAAAGTGTTTTTCGTATGCAACAGGTTTAAGGGGGGGGGGTTGAAGTTTTGAGATGCTTTCTCTGCTGGAGAGCCGAAGAAATCATTTACTCCTGGGAAAAGGACTAAATGGGAAGCTTATGTTTGCATTAAATGTCGTACGTGATCCCCCAGATCTCTTGGCCCCCTCATCCTGTGCTGAAATGACCTGTGATTTCGGGGCATCGTGTGTGGAAGTGAACGGCCTTCCCCAGTGTGAGTGTCCGTCGTTGCTTTGCACGGAAGCTGACACCTCCAAGGTGAGCAGAGTGTTCTGAGCTAGGTGGACTCCTTGTCCCGACAAAAAAAAAAACCCTTTTTATTAAGTGACTGTGAATTCCTCTCGTTCACATCCAGCAAAGTCTTTCAAGGGAGAATTGACAGTCACAGACCTTATCTGGCTTGGAGAGCTGCCAAGCCGATATCTTCAAAACTTGACAAAGAGTCTCGGAGAGTCACGAACCAATTAAGCAAACTAATTGTCTCCTGCAAACTCCCCTTCCCTTTCACTCCTTTTTTATTTCCCTCTGGGAGGGGCCATTCATCATCCACCTGTGGCTTTACTCCTGAGTCGACCTTTGTTCTTTAGCTGTTCCCTTCGTCTGGCAGCTCACACTGGGAACAGGCTCCAGCTGTTCTTCTGCCTCACTGATGTCTGACTACGAAGGCAGCTGACAACTGTCAGACGGCCCTGGCCCCCTCTCTGCCTCTGATGCAGAGCCCTCATCAGAGCCTTCCCCAGACTCCAGGACTGGCCCATGTTCCTCCCCAACCTCCTCACTGTCTGAATCTGCCACCATAGAGAGAGCATGAGTGAAGATAGGCGGGCGAAGTCGTAGCATCTCCCACTAGATCAGGCTGAGTTGAGTTCAAGAACTTGATAGGTGGGAATTCCCCCCCACCCAGGGATCTGCAACCAAACCAGTGCCAAAATAGCATGGTCTGTTGGGTCAGCCCTGCGAGGTAGTGCATAGAAGGAACACGATCAGTTTTCTCCCTGAATTCTCCAGATTTGATCTTCCCCTTCTCCCTTCCTGACTAACCACTTTTTCTTCTTCTCTTCCTGCCTCTCCCAACATCCCACCTTTTAGGTCTGTGGCTCTGATGGAGTGACCTATGGCGACCAATGCCAGTTAAGGACCATTGCTTGCCGGCAGGGAAAGATCATAGAGGTGAAGCATTTGGGCCAGTGCACAGGTGAGTCCCCATTTTCACACGTGAGTGCTTAGACCCGTGACAACAAACCTATGGCACGCATGCCCGAAGTGGCATACAGGGAGCCATTGCCACCTGGCACGCATGGCGTCGCCCGTTCCTCTTCCGGGTTTCTGGCACGCATGTGCACACAATGATCAGCGGGCCTTCGTGTGTGTGGCAGAGCTGGTCTTCCATTGTGAGCATGAGATCTGGCTAGCTGCATGTGCATGCCCAGCAGTAACCGGAAGACTTGCTTGCTGGCACGCAAGCGTGCACCGGAAACCAGAAGTACTTTATCCGGCACGCGCATGCCCCTTAGGCAACTCCTCTTCCTGTTTGCGGCCCTGACATCTTCCAGGAAACCACCAAGCTCAGGGAGCACCAGGGAGCCCACAATCCACTTCTACTTCTTCCTCTTCCTCTGTTCCTCCTCCTCCTCCTTCTCTCTTCCTCCTCCTCCTCATGGCACTGACGAAGTTACCTTGTTGGGCAATGAAACCTAGTCTGCCAGGAAACCACCAAGCTCAGGGAGCATCAGGGATCCTCCGCCGTTTAACCCTGATCTCCAAATATTCTCTTCTATCCTTTTAACAACGGGTTGAAATGCCCCAAATTAATAATTCCAGGAATGCAGCCGCTTCGTTTTGGGAAGCGGCTCAATTTAACGAATCCACCAGGGGCAAAAGTTGCCACTGTGTGGAGAGGGGGAAGCACCCCACATCACCTGAGCTTTCAAACTCTTCTGGAGTTTGGGAAGAGTGAGCTAAACCCGCAGTCGGACGAGACGAGGGCAGATGTTTGTGCGTGGGTGTGTGTGCCGAGCTTCGGAGACCAAACTTCACGTTGTGTTCCCGTAATTGTGGAAAATCAGGTATCAGATGCGTTCTGAACCTGGCTTGCTCTTCGGAGCCTTGTTTCTCGATGAGGACTTATTGATTTTGGCGTGTGATATGCAAGGCAATCTGAAGGATTTGCCGGAGCTAAAATTAAAGCGGCAGAAGGGGAAAACCCAGGAGAAAGGAGAGCCCAGTTTCAAAGAAGCTTTGGAAACGGTGTGTTGCTTCTCCTCTAATTGGTTGGAGGAAACCTTCCTCCATACCGCCAGGCGCCAAGCAACAGTTCATTTTTCCAAGCCCTTTTCTTCTTCTTCCCCACCACCCCAAAGACAACTGTACAAGAGTTGCATTTTCATATACCCGTTAACCATCAAATCTCCTTGGTTTTTGATGGGGTGGAGGGGGGGGATAACGAGATAAAATTGATTTGGAGAATTTTTAGCATTCTCTACTTTTTTAAGGCGCTGACAGAGCCTTAAAAAAAACCCAAAAAAACTATTGGAAGTTAGCAGCAAAGCAACGGAGAAACTCCGAAGAAGGCGAGGCAGATTTTGCTTTATTGCAAAGTTGAGCTTTCAGTTGGAAGGAAGTTAACAGAATCACAGAGCTGATTCTTGAAGGGACCTTGGAGGTCATCTAGTCCAACCCCCTGCTTAGGCAGGAAGCCCTACACCCCTTCAGACAAAGGGTTATCCAACCTCTTCTTAGAAACTTCCAGTGTTGGAGCATTCACAACTTCTGGAGGCAAGTTGTTCCACGGATTAATTGTTCTCACTTTCGGGAAATTTCTCCTTAGTTCTCGGTTGCTTCTCTCCTTGATTGGTTTCCATCCATTGCTAGTCCTCAACTTAGGACCACAATGGAGCCCAAAATGTCTGTTGGTAAGTGAGACGTTTGTTAAGTGAGCCACTGCAGTTCTTCAGAGAATGGCTTTAACCCCCAAGGTGGCTGTAAGACTGTGGAAGAGCGTTTAGGTCTCAAAGTTTCATTCATTAGGGTGGAATGGATGCATGGATGGATGGAATGAGAGGGATGGATGGATGGGATGGAATGGAATGGAATAGATGGATGGGATGGATGCATGCATGGATGAAATGGGATGGATGGATGGATGGAATGAGATGAATGGAATAGGGTCTGATGGAGGGATGGATGGGATGGAGGGAATGGGATGGATGGATGGAATGAATGGGATGCATGAATGGATGGAATGGAATCTGATGGATGGATGCACGAATAGGATGGATGGATGGATGGAATGGGATGGGATGGATACATGGATGGATGGATGGAATGGGATCTGATGGATGGATGGGATGGAATCTGATGGATGGATGCATGAATGGGATGGATGAATGGAATGGGATGGGATGTATGCATGGATGGATGGAATGGGATCTGATGGATGGCTGCATGGATGGGATGGATGGATGGATGGATGCATGCATGCATGCATGGAATGGGATGGGATGGGATGGATTCATGGATGGGATGGATGCATATGGATGGATGGAATGGGATCTGATGGATGAATGCATGGATGGATGGATGGAATGGGATGGATGAATGGATAGAATGGATGCATGGATTGACTGGCTATGGGCCATCAACTCAGTGTCAACTCTAGGGAGGAAGAGGATCCCTCCCCAACATGGTCCTTCAAGACCTCCCATGGTGCATTGGAACAGAGTCCACCCCGCTGACTGCTGGTCATCCCTATCTTCTCTTTTCCTTCTATATTTCTCAGCACAGGAATCTTCTCAAAGGAGCCCGTTCTTTGCATCATAAGCAGTATTTGGGCCTCGCGTGTGAACATTCGATTGACTCAGTCTGAGGTCCATTCAGTCGTTTTCTTGGCTACCCCTTCAAGGCAAGATGTGCCTTGAGACGTTTCTCTCTTCCTGGCACCTGATGCTGCATTGCCTCGTTTTGGTTCTCTTTCAGAATCCCATGCCAGCCACCCCACCCCGCCTGCAACCCAACGGCCTTTGGACTCTGTTCCCCCTCTGGCACCCCAAATCACGACTTTGGCTCCCGAGCTGACCAGGACATCCTCCTCTCCTTGGCATTCAGAAGACTACATTTCCCACCAGAGTCAACCGGTCACCCGAAGGACAACCAAGCCTGCTATCCTCTCCACTCTTCCCTGGACGACTCAGGGCATCCGCCAGACTACTGCCAGACCCCTCCTGACAGCCCCCGTGGTCCCTGCCGCCACTCAGACGGCTTACGTTGAATCGGGCAGCGCGGAAGGCAGCGGAGATCCAGAACTGGGCACCAGCGGAGATCAGGAAGGCAGTGGGACCAGCTCGGCAGGTATGTTGCACACCTTAGCTCCGTGGGTCGTTCCAAATGACTCAAAATTGGGCTGTTGATCTGAGCTCCGAGCTTGGCAGTTTGGTTGCAAATGTTTCATTACCATTCAAGGAGACATCATCCGTGTGCTCTGAAGTGGGCTCGTTTGTGGTGGTGGGGACGAAAGGGGTTTTTTTTTCCTCCCCATCAGTTTGAGTGTCCTTTGCACTGGTCATTTTGCCCTCCCTTACGATAGTAACTGAAAAACAGCAGGGAGATCGAGCCGTGATTTTTTTAAAAGCAGAGATTTTAAAAAGCCCCAAGTGATTGGAACCTTCTTCCTGTGGCCTAACAGGTGAGGAAGAAATTGAAGACCCAAAGGAGCCAAGTACCCACCTGATCGAGAGAGCCACCTGTTACAACACCCCTCTGGGATGCTGCTCGGACGGCAAGACTCCGGCCGCTGACGCCGAAGGAAGTAATTGCCCAGGTAAACCAATTCCTTTCTTTCGTGGATGCTCGGCTTCACCTGGGAACAAAACTCTAGGAAACTCAAGAAATAAGCCAAACTGTGTCCCTCTGTGGGTGGTCAGCATAGGGGAAGGCGATGATTAAATTTTGGGGTCCGTCCTTCAGCTTCCTTGCCCAGCTGCAATTCTCGTGGTCCCTTTGATAAAACTCAAATCGCCCCCAGTGCATTTCAAATGAGTGTTATAAGGGGCAGCCGAGCTGATTGGACCATGGTTTTCAGATCAATGTGTTGCTGATTTTTTTGTTAATTCTTTATTGGTTTATTCTTGATTGGCCAAGTGTGATTGGGCACACAAGGGATTTGTCAGCCTTCGGTGCATACGCTCTCAGCGTTCCTTAAAAAAAATACATTCATCAAGAATCGTAAGATACATTTAAAAAAATACACTCCTCAAGAATCATAAGATAACAACACTTAGCGATAGTCCTAGGACACTAAATAAGCAATCGAAATCATCCTGGGAAACCACATAAAACAATATAAATCGTGAAGCTACAAGCAACGGGTTATAGTCCTAAGTAGAAAAGGAGATAGGTTAATAGGAAGGATGAGAAGATTAATAGTAGTGCAGACTTAGTAAATAGTTTGATAGTGTTGCGGGAATTAGTTGTTTAGAGGAGTGATGGAGTTCGGGAAAAAATGGTCCTTGTGTCTAGTTGTTCTGGTGTGTAGCGTCATTTTGAGGGTAGGAGTTGAAACAGTTTATGTCCAGGATGCGAGGGGTCTGTAAATATTTCACAGCCCTCTTTTTGACTCGTGCAGGAGACAGGTCCTCCGTGGAAGGCAGGTGGGTAGCCGTTGTTTTTTTCTGCAGTTCTAATTATTCGTTATACAGGCCTCACCTTTTCTCCAGGTGCTTTAAGAGAGAGATCAAAGGATTCCCTCCCTATTGTAATAGTCCAGCAAGGTAGCCCAACTGAGAAAGGCTAAGAATTAGGGGTGTCTCTGAGTTTAGGGTGCATATACAACAGCTTCTCTTTCTTACTTCTTCTCCAGCTGCTTTCTCCCTTGAGTCTCGGTCTTTAGCCCTTCCGGTCTCGTTCTGGAAGATAAAAAATTCAAATTGATAAGCTAAGAATCTCGCAACCTTCCCTGGTCTACTAAGCTCTCTGCTGATCCGTGAAATGTGGGGCACGAAAAGATTTCCTTCACTTTCAGAGAAGAGATCCATCTATAGTCCCGCAGCAAAAAAGAAAAAAAAAACTTGCCAACTTCCTGTCCTACAGCAAAGGAAGAAGTCACATTTGTGAGATGACTGGAAGAGCAGGGAGGAAGGGAAGGAGAAGAAAAGGGAAGGAAGGAAGGAGATGGATGGACTGATGGAAGGAAGAAAGGAGATGAAGGAGGAGGGAATGATGAAAGAGAAGAAGGAAGGAAGGAAGGAAGGAAGGAAGGAAGGAAGGAAGGAAGGAAGGAAGGAAGGAAAAGGAAGGAAGGAAGGAAGGAAGGAGATTGACGGACTGATGGAAGGAAGGAAGGAGATGACGGAGGAGGGAATGATGAAGGGGAGGAAGGGAGGAGGGAGGGAGGGAGGAAGGAAGGAGATGGAGAGATGGACTGACGGAGGGGAGGAAAGATGAAGGAAGAAGAAAGGAGGAACCGAGGGAGGGAGGGAGGGAGGGAGGGAGGGAGGAAGGAAGGAAGGAAGGAAGGAAGGAAGGAAGGAAGGAAGGAAGGAAGGAAGGAAGGAAGGAAGGAGATTGATGGAGGAGGGAATGATGAAGGGGAGGAAGGGAGGAGGGAGGGAGGAAGGAAGGAGATGGAGGGACGGACTGATGGAGGGGTGGAAAGATGAAGGAAGGAGAAGGAAGGAGGAACCGATGGAGGGAGGGAGGGAGGGAGAGAGGAAGGAAGGAAGGAAGGAAGGAAGGAAGGAAGGAAGGAAGGAAGGAAGGAAGGAAGGAAGGAAGGAAGGAAGGAAGGAAGGAAGGAAGGAAGGAAATTCAGTAAAATCCCACATTATGAAAGTGATAGAGGGCAGGAATTCTCCTCTTCAAATCAATAAATCTAGCCAAAGCAGGGGGAGAAAAGGGAAAGGAAGATAAAATTTGAATTCCTGTTACCATCGCCTCCACTTCCACCTTCAGTTATGATTTAATCGGAGGTCTGACTCCCTGTTTTGGAAGAGCTGAGCTGGATCATTTCTAAGAGGGAGCTGCAAATAGAGGAAAGCCAAGAAACGGGAGGAGGAGGAGGAGGAGGAGGAGGAGGAGGAGGAGGAGGAGGAGGAGGAGGAGGAGGCAGTTCCCGTGAAGCTTGGCCAAGGGAGTTCTTGGTGCTTCCGGGGTGTTGCAGCTCAAGGCTTTCTGGTTTAGGAAAAGCAGCTCATCCCCAGAGTTGGCTTTTGCTCCCCAAACTCTGTGAATGTTGTAACCCAGATCAGCCTCAACCCTGTAGGGAAATGATAGGGGGAGGGTCCTTTGTCCTTCCCTTTCTCTTTTCCTCCTTCCCTTTCTCTTCTTCTCTTTCCCCCTTCCCTTTCTCTTTCCCCCTTCCCTTTCTCTTTCTCCCTTCCCTTTCTCTTTCCCCCTTACCTTTCTCTTCTTCTCTTCCTTCCTTCCTTCCCTTTCTCTTTTCAACCTCCCTTCCTCCTTCTCTTTCTCTTTTCCTCCTTCCCTTTCTCTTTCATCCTTCCCTTTCTCTTTTCTTCTTCTCTTCCTTCCTTCCCTTTCTCTTTTCAACCTCCCTTCCTCTTTCCCTTTCTCTTTTCCTCCTTCCCTTTCTCTTTCATCCTTCCCTTTCTCTTTTCTTCTTCTCTTCCTTCCTTCCTTCCCTTTCTCTTTTCAACCTCCCTTCCTCCTTCCCTTTCTCTTTTCCTCTTCTCTTCCTTCCTTCCTCCTTCCCTTTCTCTTTTCTTCTTATCTTCCTTCCTTCCCTTTCTCTGATTCCTCCTTCCCTTCTTTCTCCCTCTTTTGTTCCGGTGTTTGCATGCTAGTAATTCCCCTCTTCCTCTTTTCTTTTTTTAATAGTCGATGTGTGTTTTTTCTTTCTCTCTTTCTCTCTCTCTCTCTCTCTCTCTCGGCCCCAGCTAACCCTCTTTCTCTCGTTACCCAGCCGGTCCAGGAGGGTCCCCACCCAGGCTGCAACTTGGAGGAACTTGTTATGGTAAACTCTTTGCCAGTTCTCACAACCCGGGTTTTCAGCTACCGGGGTCTGGCCCCCTTCAAAATACTAACCCTCCCCCATAAGCCTCCTTCTGATCCATTCTGACTAACCCTGAACCCTCAGTGCTCTTCATCTGCCGCCATCTTGTCGCTTCTCCCTTTCTGCTGAGGGACTGAACACTCTTTTTAACGGGTTTCGAACACTCAATATATCAACCGTGATTCCTGGGTCGGTTTTCATGGTCAACGTTAACCCAACTGCTTCTTCCTGGCTTTATCTACCCCACCCCACCCCCAAATGCCCCATTTCTTCTCCCCTACAGCCACCAAAGTCTTCCAAGGGGTCCTGATTTTGGAAGAGGTGGAAGGCCAGGAACTGTTTTACACCCCGGAAATGGCCGATCCCAAATCGGAGCTTTTTGGGGAGACGGCCCGAAGCATCGAAAGTGTGGTAAGCAAAGAGAGCGGGGGGGGGGGGCGGGAACTGAGGCCACGGCGGCTTTTCCCTCACTTACGTTGGGGGGAACTCATGGCTTTCTTGCAACCCCCAGGGATCAGCATTCCTGTTGGTCCACCTGGCTAAAATCCAGCTTTTGCACGAGAAGAGAATTAGAATTAGATAGGGTAGGGTACGGTAGGATAGAATAGAATAGGAAAAACAGGATAGGATAAGAATAAGAATAAGAATAAGAAAGAATAAGAATAAGAATAATAGAAATAGAAATAGAAATAAATAGAAATAGAAATAGAAATTATAGGAATAGGAATAGGAATAGGATTAAGAATAGAATAGAATAGAATAGAATAGAATAGAATAGAATAGAATAGAATAGAATAGAATAGAATAGAATAGAATAGAATAGAATAGAATAGAATAGAATAGAATAGAATAGAATAGAATAGAATAGAATAGGAAAAATGGAATGGAATGGAATGAATTATAATTAGAGGAATGGAATGAAATGGAAAAGAAAAGAAAAGAAAAGAAAAGAAAAGAAAAGAAAAGAAAAGAAAAGAAAAGAAAAGAAAAGAATGAATTAGAATTAGAATTAGAATTAGAATTAGAATTAGAATTAGAATTAGAATTAGAATTAGAGGAATGGAATGGAATGGAATGGAATGGAATGGAATGGAATGGAATGGAATAGAAAAAATGGAATAGAATAGAATAGAATAGAATAGAATAGAATAGAATAGAATAGAATAGAATAGAATAGAATAGAATAGAATAGAATATTCCAACTGAGTTGGAAGGGACCTTGGAGGTCTTCTAGTCCAACCCCCGGCTTAGCCAGGAAACCCTACACCCCTTCAGACAAATGGTTATCCAACATCTTAAAAACGTCCGGTGTTGGAGCATTTACAACTTCTGGAGGCAAGTGGTTCCACTGATGCATTGTTCTCACTGTCAGGAAATTCCTCCTTAGTTCTAAGTTGCTTCTCTCCTTGATGAGTCTCCATCCGTTGCTTCTTCTCCTGCCCTCGGGGGCTTTGGAGAATAGCTTGACTCCCTCTTCTTTGGGGCAGCCCCTGAGATATATCGGAAGACTGCTGGTCCCTAAATTGGTTGTCGTCGTTTTGTTTCATTTTCTTGGCAGCTGGATGAGCTTTTCCGCAACTCGGAGGTCAAGAGGGATTTCAGGAGTGTCCAGGTGCGACATCTGGGCCAAAGCAGCGCTGTCAGGGTCATTGTGGAATCTCATTTTGACCCAGGTGAGTATGTTTTGAGATGCAGGCGCATCTCTTGGTTATTAGAAGAGGACGGATGTGTTGGTCGGTTTGAATTCGATCAATGAACAGGGGTGGGCCACTACGACCCCTTTACAGTCTGTGGACTTCAACTCCCGGAATTCCTGAGCCAGCTCCGTCTAAACCCTCCTCTGCTACAACAACCCTGCAAGGTAGTCTGGGTTGAGAAAGCTTTTTCCTAGTCTTTGTCCCATTCTTTCTCTTCACTTTCACTGGGTCTGCTGGGAACCTTAAAACTTCCATCCTCTCTTGAAAGTGGTGGGTTTCAAATTTTTTTACTACCGGTTCTGTGGGTGTGGCTTGGTGGGCGTGGCATGACATGGCTTGGTGGGCGTGGCAAGGGAAGGATACTGTAAAATCTTCATTCCCTCCCCATTCCAGGGGAAGGATCCTGTAAAATCTCCATTCCCTCCCCATTCCAGGGGAAGGATCCTGTAAAATCTCCATTCCCTCCCCAATCCAAAGGAAGGATACTGTAAAATTCCCATTTCCTCCCGATCAGCTGGGACTCGGGAGGCAAAGAATAGATGGGGATGGGGGCCAGTCAGAATTTTTACTACCAGTTCTTCAAACTAACTCAAAATTTCCACTACCAGTTCGCCCGTATCGGTCAGAACCTGCTGAAACCCACTTCTGAGCCTAAGTATTTGTATTGTCCTATTGCCATTGTTCTCTCCATTTTTAAAGCTGAAGGATTCAGGGCAGGGGGAGATTAGAATAACTCTGCTTTTTTCCCCCCCGATGTTTGTTTGTTTGATGTTTGTTTGCTGGGAATTTCTAGGCAGGCAAAACGATGCCAACGGAATCCGGTCCCCGATTTTCTGCTTTTTTTATATATATATATAATGCGGGATCAACGTTCAAAATCCCTCCCCTTCTTCCCCCCCCCCCCCCTTTCTTCTTCTTCTTCTTTCCTTCGAGCCAAAAGACCTGTTCTTAGTTCAAAGCCTTTTTACCAGCCGGTGGGCACACGCACAAAAAATATAGCTGTCTTTTGCTTTTCATTTTGAAACCCCTTTTAAGGCGTGTCTTTTTGCTTAGCGAAACGAAAGGGATGGGAAGCTGAGCCCGATGGTGGTGGGGGGAACTTTCTGTGTGCGTGCGTGTGTGTGTGTGTGTGTGTGTGTGTGTGTGTGTGTGTTGTTGGCTTCAAGGTGAAGGATGCCCTGCAAGGCTCCTGTTTCTTCTTTTTCCTTGATGTTTGCAGCGACTTCTTACACGGCTCCCGACATCCAGAGGGCCCTTTTGAAGCAGATCAAAGCTTCTAAGAAGAAAACAATCTTGGTGAAGAGACCCCAGCAGGAGAACATCAAGTTCATGGACTTTGGTATCTTCTTTTCTTTCTTCCTTTCCCTTTTTTCCCCTTACTTTCTCCTTCTTTCCTTCCTTCCTTTTGCCCCATTCTTCCTTCTGGCCTTCCCTCTGCCCCCTCCCTGCCTCCTTCTCTCCTTCCTTCCTCCTTTCCCTTTTTTTCCTTCCTCTCTCCCCAACTCTCTTCCCAGTTTCATCTCTCCCTTCCTTCCTTCCTCCCTCCCTCCACACTCCCATCTCACCATCCACCTGTGGCCTTACTCCCGAGTCGACCCTTGTTCTTTAGCTCTTCCCTTCTCCTGGCAGCTCACACTGGGAACAGGCTCCAGCTGTTCTTCTGCCCCACTGATGTCCGACTCTGAAGGCAGCTGATAACTGTCAAGACGGCCCTGGCCCCCTCTCTGCCTCAGATGCAGAGCCTCATCAGAGCCTTCCCCAGACTCCAGGACTGGCTCATCTTCCTCCCCATCCTCCTCACTATCTGAGTCTGCCACCATCTCTGTGTTGTGATTTAGGCCCAAGTAGTTATTACCAGACACAATCTGTCCTAAATGAACATATTTTATTAGAACAGCTGAGAATTACTTCATTCTCAGCTTAGTCCAAATTAAGTCCAAGACAAATTCTTCATAAACAGTCCTTCGGCCTTATCACCATCCTTTGTCTTCTTTGGCACCCTGCCAAAGGCTTTTCTTGGCAAAAGTTCAGAAGCAAGAGACAAGAAACAAATGTAGCAACGTTGCTTTCCTACAAAGAGCCCAAGAGCCTTTGCTGCTCTTTTAAGCCTTCTGGGAGGGGCCATCATCTCCTGGCCTTACTCCCGAGTCGTCCTTTTTGCTTTAGTTGTTCTTGCCGTCTGGCAGCTCTTCACATGCGTGCACTAGGAATAGGCTCCTCCTGTTCCTCTTCCTCTCTGCTATACGTCTCTTCATGACAATTTCTACCTCTTCCTTCTTAAGCCTTCTCCCCATCGGGATTGTCTTGTGGCAGCGAGCTCCCCCATTTCATTCCAACCCTCTCCACTTCCTCTTCCTCTCATTCTAGACTGGATCCCCCAGCTCTTCACCACGACCACTACGACCACGATCGCCACCACGATGGCTCCTACGGCCGCCAGTTCCCAGAGGTTCCCCAACATCACGACACCCCGGAACTTTAATCCAGGACGGCTGAATGGGAAATCCTCTGGAGGAGCCACCACCAAAAAGCCCAGCACCACCCTTCCAGCCTCTACTGACCGGAAGAAACCCATGCGCCCTATACCTACCACCAAGAAGCCCCCGCGGCCCTGTGACTCTCACCCCTGCTTGCATGGTGGCACCTGCGAGGACGACGGCCGAGACTTCACTTGCAGCTGCCCTGCAGGAAGAGGAGGAGCGGTTTGTGAGAAATGTAAGTTCGAGGATGAAATTTCCTGACGGTGAGAACAATTCATGAACAGGATGGCTGGTGCTGTGGCCTGTTGGCCACCGGCCCCTCCAGCAGCTGAATCAGGGGAGGAGGAGGAGGCGTGGGAGTCAGAGTCAGAATCAAGGCAACCTGAGAGCTCCGAGGGGAAAGAGGGAATGGCTCTGGCAGAGAAAGAGAGACAGAGGCGGAGCCTGAGCTGTCCGCTGGCCCTTAGATGGAGAGTCAACAGCCCCAGGTCTAGAGGTGGCTGATGAGGAAGAGGAGGAACAGCTGGGTCCAGTGCCTGACATGCGGAGAGGAGAGCAGTGGAAATCTATGGGCTGGTCCTTGGGACAGAAAAGCCACCACTGCTAGCGAAGCCCCACCCTAGTTCTGGGGATAAAAGGCAGGCGGCGGAGATGAATAGATGTGGCAGACAACAATTCATCTCCCGGCTGGATGGACTTGTTAATCTGAGAGAGAAACTTCTTTACCGGGGCTGCCGGCACTCCTTTTGAGTTCACTTCAGAGGATCTGCTGGCTCAGAACACCATCAGTGGAGGTTTTTAAGAAGAGAATAGACATGGCCGTTTGTCCGGAATGGTGCAGGGTCTACTGCAGTGATGGCTAACCTTTTTGCCATCGCGTGCCAAAAGTGGGGGGAGCGGGGGGGGGATGTCAGGTGCATGCGTGCCCACACCCATAATTCTATGCGCCCCACCCCCACACGTGTGTGTGAGACACACACACACACACACACACACACACACCGTGCTTCCCCTGCTTTTGGCATGCGATGACACGGTGGGCCCAGTAGGCTCGTTTTTCACCCTCCCCAGGCTCCAGAGCCTTTCTAGGAACCTGGGGAGGGCGAAAAGTGCCTTCCCCCCCCCAGAGGCCCTCCAGAGGCTGGAAACGGCCTCTTTGCTGACTTCCAGTGGGCCCAGGATGCCCGAAAATCAGCTGACTGGCGTGCGCCATCACGGGTCTACTGCCTGAGCAGGAGATTGGACTAAGCCTCCAGCCCTGTTATTCTATGTTGTAAAACCGGGGAGAAGCACCCCAGTTCTGCTTCTCAGCTCTTGCATGTTTCCTTTGATTTATTTATGGCTGATGTTTCGGCCTCCCCACCCCCCACTACTCCCCAAATGGCTCTAAGCGCCAGGCAGCCCCAGAACAAAGAGACCGCATTATAACAGCCAAGTGATCTCGCAGGAGGGGGGCCCGCTATTGACTCTGCATTCCTGCTTTTCGGATGAATGGGGCATTCGAAGCCAAAAGAGGGAGGGGGAGTGAGTAAATGCAGCACGCCTACCTTTTGTAAAGAAAGGATCTTTTTTTTATAATCCCGCAACACGCTCATGGGAAAAAGGTTTGCAGATGTAAAGCACATGGTGAGAGTTCATTAAAAAACAAAATAGGTGTTTTTATCCCCATGGATATAAAAGCTGTTGCTTGAATAATGGAATAATGCAGGATCCCTGGGGAAATCCCCCCTCCCTCCCCACAACCCAGGGGTGGGGCTGCTGGGAGTTCACAGGGGTTCGGGAGAACCTCTAGCTAAGATTCTGTGCAGTTTGGAGAACCCCCAAATCCCACTCCTGGCTGGCCCTGCCCACTCTGCCCCTCCCCTCCCAGGAGTCCCCAGGAGTCCCGTTTTGGGTGCATGGCTTAGGGAGGGCGAAAAACAGACCTATTGGAAGTTAGGACCAGAGGGCCTCCGGAGCCTGGGGAGGCCTTTTTTGCCCTCCTGGATGCTTGAGGAAAGCCTCTGGAGCCCAGGGAGGGCAAAATTACCCCCCCCCACACACACACACACATACCGTAATGCAGGAGTCCGACTAGGCCATGCCCACCATGGCCACGCCCAGCAACCAGGCAGAGAACCCCTTGCTAAAATATTTGAAGCCCACCCCCTGCTTTCTTCCTCTTGATCCTAACACGCACCTTTCCGTGTGAATTCTCTGCCCGTCGCAGCCGTCCGATACTTCATCCCCAGCTTCGGCGGGAAGTCCTACCTGGCGTTCAAAATGATGAAGGCCTACCACACCGTACGTATCGCCATGGAATTCCGGGCCTCCGAGCTGAGCGGGCTGCTCCTGTACAACGGGCAAAACCGTGGGAAGGACTTCCTCTCCCTGGCGTTGGTGAACGGATTCGTGGAGCTTAGGTGAGGGATGGCCTGACGGGCTGCAGAGTTTTGGGGGTAGGGGAGATAGTGTTGTAGCCCACCAGTGGCCAGCGGAGCTGGTAGCAGATTTGGACAGTGAGGAGATTGGGGAGGAACATGGTCCAGTCCTGGAGTCTGGGGAAGGCTCTGATGAGGGCTCTGCGTCGGAGGCAGAGAGGGGGCCAGGGCCGTCTGACAGTTTTCAGCTGCCTTCGGAGTCAGACATCAGTGGGACAGAAGAACAGCTGGAGCCTGTTCCCAGTGTGCGCATGCACAGAGTTGCCAGATGAAGGGAACAGCTAAAAGAAAAGGGTCGACTCAGGAGTAAAGCCACAGGTGGACGATGAGTGGCCCCTCCCAGAGGGAGATAAAAGAGGAGCAAAAGGGGAGTGGAGTTTGCAGGAGACAATTAGTTCCCTTAATTGGTTTGTGACTCTTGGAGTCTTCTTGCCAAGTTTTGAAGATATCGGCCTGGCAGCTCTCCAAGCCAGATAAGGTCTCTGACTGTCAATTCTCCCTTGAAAGACTTGATGTCCAAAAACTTGGGCGCCACTGAACTAGACAGCAGGATGTGGGTGACTGTTCAGTAACTATCAGTCAAAACTTGCAACAATCTCTCCCAGGTTCAACACCGGCTCGGGGACAGGTGTGATCACCAGCAAGGTGCCCGTTGAGCCTGGCCAGTGGCATGCTCTTGTGGTCAATCGGAACCGGAGGAACGGTGTGCTGTCCGTGGACGGGGAGCCCCACGTGCATGGCGAGAGCCCAAGTGGAACCGACGGGCTGAATCTCGACACCGATCTCTTTGTCGGAGGGGCCCCGGAAGACCAAATTGCTGTGTGAGTCATTTTAGAATTAGAATCACAGAGTTGGAAGGGACCTTGGAGGTCTTCTAGTCCAACCCCCTGCTTAGGCAGGAAACCCTACACCACTCCAGACAAATGGTTATCCAACCTCTTCTTAAAAACTTCCAGTGTTGGAGCATTTACAACTTCTGGAGGCAAGTTGTTCCACTGATTAATTGTTCTCGCTGTCAGGAAAATTTTCCTTAGTTCTACGTTGCTTCTCTCCTTGAGTAGTTTCCACCCAATTGCTTCTTGTCCTGCCCTCAGGTGCTTTAGAGAATAGCTTGACTTCCTCTTCTTTGGGGCAGCCCCTGAGATATTGGAAGACTGCTTTCATGTCTCCCCTAGTCCTTCTTTTCATTAAACTAGACATACCCAGTTCCTGCCACCGTTCTTCATCTGTTTTAGCCTCCAGTCCCCTATAATCATCATTGTGGCTCTTCTCTGCACTCTTTCTAGAGTCTCAAGATCTTTTTTACATCGTGGCGACCAAAACTGGATGTAGTATCCCAAGTGTGGTCTTACCAAGGCCTTATAAAGTGGTATCAACACTTCACCTGATCTTGATTCCATCCCTTTTGAGAAGGGGAGTCATCCACTGATGGCCAGCAGTGGCAGGACACTTAGTTCCTTGGAAAAAATCAGTTCCAGGAAATTTTCTAGATTTAAAAAAAAAAATTCTGTACACTAGTCCTCAACATACGATGGCCATTGAGTCCAAAATTTCCATTGCTAAGCAAGACATCGTTATGTGAATTTTGCCCCATGTAACGACCTTTCTCGACACAGTTATTCCGGGCTGTTGTTAAAGTTAGTAACCCGGTTGTTAAGTAACTCTGGCTTGATTTTGCCTGTCAGAAAGGGGATTGCGTGACCCTGGGACACTGCAACCGTCATAAGTACACGCCAGTTGCCAAGCATTTTGAATTTTGATCACGTGATCGTGGGGATCCTGCAAACACCGTAAGTCTGAAAATTGCCATCAGTCGCTTTTTTTTTGTGACTTTGAACGGACCATAAACAAATCGTTGTAAGTTGAGGACTAGCTGGATGATTTTCTTTAAGAACCAAAAATGGAAGAAAAATTAGCAGTAACCCAACAATTATTAACCCATGTTTCCCCGAAAATAACACTGGGTCTTATATTAATTTTTGCTCCAAAAGACACATTAGGTCTTATTTTCTGGTTAGGTCTTCTTTTGGGGGAAATACGGTACTAAATGCATCCATCTGGCTGACAAATCTTAACTGAGGCTTATTTGGCGGGAATACGGCACTAAATGCATCCATCTGGCTGACAATCTTAACTGGGGCTTATTTTTGGGGTAGGCTTATATTACAAGTATCCCGAAAAATCATGCTAGGACTTATTTTCAGGGAAACAGGGTATGCAATCAGAAAGGAAATGAATATGCATCACAGTAATTAAAGCAATTTAAAAAAAAAAACAGGAGTCCACATCACATGAATACAGAACTAGGACAAATCTGTTAGCATCTCATCAAATCAAGAAATTAGCAACCCGCCCCCCCCCCCCAAAAAATTGCTGCATTTGCTCATTTTTGCAGCTCTTAACGAGCTTTTGAAAATCAACAGGGAGATTGCAAGGGAGTTTTTTTCCCCAGCCGTTCTCTCCCATTCAGATGCCCCTGAATTACTTTGCTTCCCCAAAAGGGCTGGATTTGTGTCTACACACCCCTTTGGGCAGTTGAGAACGACACAGGCAGAACTGGTGTTTTGCCCCTGTCCCATACAGGTGATCCTCCACTTACGGCCATAAATTATTGTTATTTTTCAGAGCATAAGATGTACTTTTTTCCCCCCTAAAAGAAGGTGAAAATTTGGCTGCATCTTATACACTGAATGTAGCCCCGCCCACCGGCCGGCTCCCACCCTTTGGCTTCTGCCCCCCCAGCAATTTACCTCCGTGCAGCAAACAGCCCGTTTCAGTGTCAGCTTCAGCACAGCACAAGCAGCTGATTGTCAGTTGGATCGGCCTCCCGATCATCAGCTGTTTCAGGTTGCAGGGATTGCCATGACTCGGGTTCAAAGGCTCCTTTGGGAAATCCAACTTCTGAAAGTTGAAATCTTGGGATAATTTCCTTCTCTGTCCTCCTTCCTAGGATGGCCGAGCGCACGTCGGTCACCGCTGGCCTGAAGGGCTGCATCCGTCTGCTGGACGTCAACAACCAGATGTACGACCTGCGAGAGAAAGGCGACGATGTGCTGTACGGCAGCGGGGTGGGCGAGTGTGGCAACAACCCTTGCCAGCCCAACCCGTGTCACCACGGTGGGCTCTGCCATACCATGGAAGCCGAGATGTTTCACTGCGAGTGTCTGAATGGTTATACAGGTGGGCAGAACCTCTGTGTGTGTGTGTGTGTGTAAGCGAGAAACCTTTTGGCTGGCTTCCCATTCTTCCCTGTAGAGCTGGCTTTCTACATGCGAGGAGGCAGCTGGCAGGCCAGTTACAGTAGTGGCCAAAATTGTTGAAACCTTTTGGGGAAAAGTGTATTTTCTAAAATTAGCTAATAACACCACTTTTATTTTTTTTTGAGTAGTACCATAAAATTATTTATCAATAGAATAGAATAGAATAGAATAGAATAGAATAGAATAGAATAGAATAGAATAGAATAGAATAGAATAGAATAGAATAGAGAGAGAATTGGAATATAGAGTAGAGTAGAGTAGAGTAGAGTAGAGTAGAGTAGAGTAGTGTAGAGTAGAATAGAATAGAAACGAATGGAATGGAATGGAATGGAATGGAATGGAATAGAATAGAATAGAATAGAATAGAATAGAATAGAATAGAATAGAATAGAATAGAATAGAATAGAATAGAATAGAATAGAATAGAATAGAATAGAATAGAATAGAATGCAAACATTTTATTACCCAACTCGATAACATCATCAGTGCTATTGGTATTGATGATATTCAGCTGGTTCGGATCGGTTCGCCCGAACTAGTAGTAACTAGTAGTATGCATGAAGAAAGCATGAGCGTGTGTGGCAAACCGGTAGTAACCTAACGTGAAACCCATCGCTGCCTAGGACCCACCTGTGCCGATGAGAGAAACCCCTGCGACCCCAACCCGTGCCACCTCTCCGCCATCTGCTTGGTGTTGCCGGAAGGCGGATCGAAATGCGAATGCCCCATGGGACGCGGAGGCGAATTCTGCGAATCGGGTAAGCGGGACGCGGGAAAGGCGAGACGAGGACATGGCTGCGATAAATCATCCAAGTCGCTGAAATCAGAATTGCAAGCAAGGAAGGAACCTTGGCGGCCTTGGCATGTTGAAGAAGGGTGGATTTCAACTCCCAGAATTCCCCAGCCTAGCTGTCCTGGCATAAGGCATTCCTCTGATTAGGCTCCTGCCAATATTACGCAGATTTCTTGGGAAAATGGGGGAGAACACGAAGGAAGCTCCGGTATGAAGCTGTCCTGCTCTTGTATAAGGTTTTCCCCCAGCTGGGATTCCCAAATCATTTCTTGAAACATTTAAAATGAAGAAATATCATCCACTTTTAATTCCAACCCCCTTTGGTGGCAGCCACAGATCGGGTTAGCTAAAGACACAAAGACCTTTGTGTGGACACGGTGGCTCAGGGGCTAAGACGCTGAGCTTGTCGATCGAAAGGTCAGCAGTTCAGCGGTTCGAATCCCTTGTGCCGCGTAACGGGGTGAGCTCCCGTGACTTGTCCCAGCTTCTGCCAATTTAGCAGTTCGGAAGCACATAAAAAAAAATGCAAGTAGAAAAATAGGGACCCCCTTTGGTGGGAAGGGAACAGCGTTCCGTGCGCCTTTGGCGTTGAGTCACGCCGGCCACATGACCATGGAGATGTTTTCGGACAGCACTGGCTCTTCGGCTTTAAAACGGAGATGAGCACCGCCCCTTAGAGTCGGGAATGACTAGCACATATGTGCAAGGGGAACTTTTACGTTACCTTATAGACACAAACCCAATTTATTCAACCAACTAGCACTTAACACACATTCAGTAAGTGACTTTTGTTATTTTTTCCACATCACTTCTTCTCCTTCCCTCTCTTAGTTGCAGAAATGGATCAGACTGTGCCGTTCCTGCCGGAATTCAATGGATTCTCATACCTGGAGCTGAACGGTCTCCAAACATTTGTGCCAGATCTACAGTACGTTTGTTTTTTCTTCTTCTTCCTTTTCCTTGTCTCTTCCTTTCCCTTCCCTGCTGCTTCAAGAAAAGTAGAACCGTGAGGTGGGGTGAAATGTAAAATGTGTTACTACCAGTTCTGTGGGCGTGGCTTGGTGGGGAGGGGTATAATGTGACTAGGTGGGCGTGGCCAACTTTTTTTTTTAACTTTTCAAAGCATTTTTTCTAACGCTTTGAAAAGCCTCTGGAGATCAGGCAACTCAGCCTGGATCGTCAGAGAGGTTTTTTTAAAAATGCTTTCAAAAGCCTCCGGCGATCAGGCAACTCAGCTGGGATTGTCAGAAAGGCTTTTTAAAAAATGCTTTGAAAAGCCTCTCTGCCGATCAGGCAACTCGGCTGGGATTGTCAGAGACTTTTCAAAGCATTTTTTTTTTACCACCTCTTCGGCCAAGAGGTTGCAGAAAAAAACGCTTTGAAAAGCCTCTGAGGATCTCAGCTGAACCGCGTGATCATCAGAGGCTTCTTTTTTAACTTTTAAAAGCATTTTTTCATTGGAAGAGGTTGTAGAAAAAATGCTTTTAAAAATTAAAAAAAAAACCTCTGATGATCGTGCGACTCAGCTGAGCATGGTTGGGGGAGTGGGGGCGCAGGGATTTTTGCTACCGGTTCTCCGAACCACCTTTGCTATTGCCATTGCTACCGGCTCGGGCGATCCAGTCTGAACCGGGAGCATTTCATCCCTGCTGTGAGAGTTCCTTGGTGTTCTCTGAGCTGCCTTGTTTTCTTGCAAACGTTTTATTACCCAACCAGGTAACATCATCAGTGCTGGTAAGGAATGGGGTTTGCTCTCAGTTTATATTCTAATGGGTTGCCCTGTCAATGTTGATTGAGATGGTCTTAACCCTAAGTGAAGTCATGCCTGATTTTATAACCTGTTTGGCCATGGTCATTGAGCGAACGACTGCAGTCGTTCATTGAATCATGTGGCCATTAAGCAAATCCAGATTTCCCCCCAGAAGCAAGCTGGGAAGATTACGATCACAAGACCCTTATAACGCTGCCACATAAAGTACATTCCTGTTGCCAATTTGGATCACGGGGGGAATGCAGCCACAGTCGTAAGTGCGAGGACTGGCCTTCCTTCAGCGCCCTTGTAAATGTTGAACAGTTACTAAACAAATGGTCGTAAGATGAAGAAAACCCTGTAGAGCCTTTCTTTTCTTTCTTACGCGGTGGCTGAGATGCTGAGCTTGTTGATCGAAAGGTCGGCAGTTCAGCGGTTCGAATCCCTGGTGCCGCGGAATGGGGTGAGCTCCCGTGACTTGTCCCAGCTTCTGCCAACCTAGCAGTTTGAAAGCACGTAAAAAAATGCAAGTAGAAAAATAGGGACCCCCTTTGGTGGGAAGGGAACAGTGTTCCGTGCGTCTTTGGCATTGAGTCATGCCGGCCACATGACCACGGAGACGTCTTCGGACAGCGCTGGCTCTTCGGCTTTGAAACGGAAATGAGCACCGCCCCCTAGAGTCGGGAAAGACTAGCACATACGTGCGAGGGGAACCTTTACCTTTATCTTTATCCATTCTTTTTTGGCCCCTCTTTCATTCCTTTTCTTTTTCTCCCCACGGATGTGTGAATTGGGTCAAAATGGGATTTTAGATCATCGGTTTTGTTTTGAACTCTCACCCTGGTATTTTTCAGAGAGGATGGCCTCGCTTTGATTCAGCAGCTGAATCGATTCATTCCCCCAAATTTCTTTTTATTTTTTTCTTAACGCGGTTCACAGGAAAAGACCCTAACGGTTATCTTCTCTTATCATTCCGAACCGATTTGAAGGGATTTGACAAGCAGAGAAGTTGCCGAAATCTGTTTTGGAGGCCTCTTAATTCATTTCGAGAACTCCAAATCCTCTCGGGCTTGATTCCCTATCGGATACATTCAGAAATCAGGTCAAATTTCCCGATGAAATATTCATACGCCCTATTTCTTTCTTCTTCTTTTTTTTTTTAAACCTTTTCTTCTTCTTCTTCTTTTGTTTTTTTGCAACGTGGGAAATTATTTTTCCCAGTTGAAACGATGGTTAAATCTTCTCTGTATGTTGTGAAACCCAATGCTTTCAGAAATGGTTTTTTTTTTTCCCCTCCCACGTTGCTGATGCACCTCTGTTCAATCCTGCAGGGATAAAATGACCATGGAAGTGGCGTTCCTAAGCAGAAGCCCCAATGGTTTAATTTTCTACAATGGACAAAAGACGGATGGAAAAGGCGATTTTATCTCCTTGGCCCTTCACAATGGATACCTGGAGTATAGATACGACCTCGGCAAAGGAGCCGCCGTCATCAAGTAAGGAAAAATAGCTATACCCCTTAAGACTTCTATACCACTTCACGGTGCTTTTAGAGCCCCCCCACGCCCCCCTCGGGCTCTGTTTTTGCTGGCAGAGGGCTATCAGAACAAACTAAAAACAAAACAAAAGGAGAAATGTTTCTTCCCCTTTTGCATTTGAGCCTGCAAGAAGGGAGAGGAAAGGAGAAAGGGAAAGGGGAAAGACAAAGAAAAAAGATGGGAAGACGGGAAGAGAGCCAGGAAGTAAAAGCTAAGGAAAGAGGGGAAGGAAGAAGAAAAGAGATGAAGAGGGAAGGAAGGAAGGAAGGAAGGAAGAAGAAACAAGGTAGGTAGATAGGAAGAAATGAAGAAAGGGAAGGAAGGAAGGAGAGAGATGAAGGAAGGAAGATAGGCAGGAAGAAGGGACAAGGTAGGTAGATAGGAAGAAATGAAGGAAGATAGGAAAGAGGGAAGGAGATTGAAATTAAAAGAAAGGAAGGAGGAAGAAGATAGAAATAGGAAGGAAGGAGATGGAAATAGGAAGGAAGGAGATAGAAATAGGAAGGAAGGAGATGGAAATAGGAAGGAAGGAGATGGAAATAGGAAGGAAGGAAAGAGATGGAAAAGAAAGGAAGGAAGGAGATGGAAATGAAAAGGAGGGAAGGAAAGAGATGGAAATGAAAAGGAAGGAAGGAGGAAGAAGATAGAAATAGGAAGGAAGGAGATGGAAATAGGAAGGAAGGAGATAGAAATAGGAAGGAAGGAGATGGAAATAGGAAGGAAGGAAAGAGATGGAAAAGAAAGGAAGGAAGGAGATGGAAATGAAAAGGAGGGAAGGAAGGAGATGGAAATGAAAAGGAAGGAGGGAGATGGAAATGAAAAGGAAGGAAGGAAGGAGATGGAAATGAAAAGGAAGGAAGGAGATGGAAATGAAAAGGAAGGAAGGAAGGAGTTGGAAAAGAAAAAGAAGGAAGGAAGGAGATGGAAATGAAAAGGAAGGAAGGCGATGGAAATGAAAAGGAAGGAAGGAAGGAGATGGAAATGAAAAGAAAGAAAGGAGATGGGAATGAAAAGGAAGGAAGGAAGAAGATGGAAATAGGAAGGGAAGAAGGAAGGTGATTATAATGAGAGTGAGGGAGGGTGTGTGGGAAATCCTGCCTTAGTACTTGGCCACCACAGGTGCCCCACCCACCCACCCCCGACACGAGCGGCGTCGAGCTGGCCACGCCCCAGCCCTCCAAGATCAAACACAGCCCTCAATGAAATTGAGTTTGACACCCCTGGAATAGAACACATCTTGTTCTGGTTTTTTTTTTCTCTTGTGTGTTATATTTTGCATTATTTCTTCCCCACCCACCCCCCCTCCAGGAGCAGAGAGCCCATCCCTCTGAATACCTGGCTTAGTGTTTCACTGGAGAGAAACGCACGGAAGGGCATCATGAGGATCAACAACGGAGAACGGACCCTGGGTGAATCGCCGGTAAATTTAAGGCCGCTCTCAAAAACATTTGGAACAAGTTTGGGATCCCTTTGCGGGGGGCAGTTCCTTAAATTCAGACAAGGATTGCAATCCGACCCCCTTTTAGCCTCCCGTAGGCTTCCCCAGAGGTACCTTATCATGATCTGAGTCAGTGGTGAAATCCAATTTTGTTTACTACCGGTTCGGTGGGTGTGGCTTGGTGGGCGTGGTGTGGCTTGGTGGCCGTGGCAGGGGAAGGATACTGCAAAATCTTCATTCCCACCCCACTCCTAGGTGAAGGATATTGCAAAATCCCCATTCCCTCCCCACTCCAGGGGGAAGGAAACTGCAAAATCCCCATTCCCTCCCCACTCCTGGGTGAAGGATACTGCAAAATCTCCATTCCCATCCCACTCCAGGGGAAGGATAATGCAAAATCCCCATTCCCACCCCACTCCTGGGGGAAAGATATTGCAAAATCTCCATTCCCCCCCCCCCACACTCTGGGGCCAGACAGAAGTGGTATTTGCCGATTCTCCGAACTGCTCAAAATTTCTGCTACCGGTTGCCAAGCCTCTGAATTTGGATCACGTTCCAATTCAATGGAGATGCTTCGACGGTCGTAACTGTGAAAAATGGCCATAAGCCACATGAGTGCCGTTGGAACTTTCAAGGGTCACTAAATGAACCATTGTAAGCCGAGAACTGCCCGTATAGTAGCGGCCAAAATTTTGGGAAATGTTGTATTTTTGAGGTTTGATGGCTAATAACACCACTTTTTTGAGAGGGGAGTTTCACCCAATTGAAAATCCCAGGAGCCAACTAAAGAAACTTGCTAGTCAGAAGCAACCCAGTTAATAAAACCCAGTTAATAGAAGCCACCATTCAATCTTGGTTTCACATGATAATAGCTGCAGAACTCAAAAGCTTGGTTCACTCCTTGGGAAGATGTTGTAAGGCCGTCATTCATGCTAAAGGTGACCCAACTAAGAATTAAATGACATGGTGATCATTTTTGCATATCTCGTTTTTTCTATGGGGATCATTTTGGTATATCTCATTTTTTCTAAAGTGATCATTTTTTGTATATATCGTTTTTTCTACCGGTTTCACTTTTCTTCTTTATACCGTCACTGCTATTCTAATAGCAAACCTTTCATCAAAGGTTATGGCATTGCATTCTTGATTAAATTATCTTTCCCTTGATATATAACTTTATGGTACTGCTCCCCCCCCAAAATGTGGTGTTATTAGCTAAATTTTAGAAAAGACACTTTTCCCAAAAAGGTTTCAACAATTTTGGCCACTGTTGTATACTGTGCCCTCCTTACAAGGAGAGTCAGAATTGGCTCTGAAAAGGCAGGGTTTTTATTTATTTTTTTTACCAATTCTGACCCGCTACTCATTTTGTTCAGCGAAGTCTTCAGGTTTTAAGAGAGCCAACATTTTCCTTCTTCCACCACCACCCCTTCCCGAAAATACACAAAACCGTTTAATGCCAGGTCGAGCCTTTCCCCTAAAGCCAGATCCTTTTTTGTCAAGTTAATCCACCCCTCCCCTCCCTTGCCTTCCTTCCTTCTTTCCAGACCTCGAGCGTTCCAACAGCTGTTTTCATTCTCTCTTCCGCCTCTTAATTGGCCCCTTAGAAGCCACCGTGCCGTTTGCAACAAGCCTCTCCGAATCCAGGACCCGTTGCAGAAAATTCCCAGTGCAAAGAGGGCTCCTGACATGAGAAATGGGGAGATTTTTTTTGTCCTAAACACAACAATACCCTTAGTAGGAAACGTGCAAACTTTTTTCAGTCTAACGCAGGGGTGTCAAACTGGATTTCTTAGGAGGGGCCGGATCAGCATTGTAGTTGTCCTCCACGAGCCGACCGGGGATGGTGGTGGGGGAGGAGATGGGACAGACAGCCTCCTGCAGCACCCTACTGGCCAAAACGAGGCACGGGAAACCAACGAAGCAGCACAGCAGCTAAAATGCAAAAGCACATTCCAGACATATCTCTCTCAAGGCTGTCTCCCAGGGTTACCCACAGCAGCAGGAAGGGAGTGATCTCTACAACCCATGAAATTGCTTCTTTGGAGAATGTGATTGGGCGTGCTGAAATGAAGGTTCTAATAAGTAACTGGATTTCTGGATTTCTTTTGAAGCTTGGCTCGAGGCTCATTATTTAGTTAGGGCATCCGTCAGAACCCCGGTCTTCCCCAGTGATCTGTTTCTCCTTCCTGACTTTTCTGTCTCAGTGGCTGCAAGTGGGGATTTAATGAATCTTGCAACTCTCTATGTTTGTGGTGGTGTCCATATCACTGATCTTTTCTCTCTGTTTTCTCTTTTGATTCCCATTTGCGTTTCTTCCTCCTCCTCCTCCTCCTCCTCCTCCTCTTCCTTTTCCTTGCTGTCTGGATATCAGAAATCTCGTAAGGTAAAGAGATAAGTATAACCCACACTCTCATCCTCATCTCATTTCCATCGAGGTTTTTTTTTTTTTTTTGCTTTCCCCTATCCCAACACCAATAATATTAATAGACTTATCATCTCCCTGGTTTTTTTCCCTCATTGTATAATCACCTTTTTTTTAGCATAGATGTTTCCTTTTTCTCGTTAAGAGACTCTCTCCATCCACAATAATTAGTTGCGTGCGGCTTCCACCCTCCCTTTCCATTCCGGGAGTTTGAGCCATTTTCCATCATTAATGCTTTTCACAACATTAGATAGTTCCCTTTTTAACACCGTGAATTTGAAGCAGCGACGGTGCCTTTTTGATAAAGGGGGCAAATCGGGGTTGGCTAAACTATGGCTTACGATCGGGGAAGCTGAAACGGTCCTTTTCCTTCCCTTGCCACAATTGTCAACGTTAGATTTGATTTAGAATATCTCTGGCAGGACTGAACCCCGTTTGGGGGTGGTGGGGGGATAGGACCAGATTAAATCTCTTAGCAAGCTGTTAGTCTTGCAGCCGTAATGAGCTAAACAAGCCCACCCCCTTCTTAAAACCAACTTTGATTGGCACACTTTATTTCCCGTGGGTTAACAGAAGATGAAAGAAACCGACTAAAAAATTGGTTGGGCTGGCTCATTGCTAAATTGGTTTGCTGAGGACACACGTCCCGTCTCTTCCTGCAACATGGTCTAATCAACCATCAGTTAAATATACCGTATTTTTGGCTCCATAAGACGCACTCCTGTTTTTTGTCTTCTCGCGTCCCGTTTTTGGCCTCTGCGTGCCCTGTTTTTGGCCTCCATACGTCCCATTTTCAGCCTTTAGTCCCGTTTTCACCCTTCTGCCCCGTTTTTAGCTTCTGTGCATCTCATTTTCGGCCTCTGCACAAGCTGTTTTCTGTGCATCCTTTTTTCAGCCTTTAGTCCCATTTTCACTCTTTTGCCCCGTTTTTGGCCTCCGTACGTCCCATTTTCGGCCTCTGCATATCCCGTTTTCAGCTTCTGCACGTCCCGTTTTCAGCCTTTAGTCCCATTTTCACCCTTTCGCCCCATTTTCAGCCTCTGTACGTCCCATTTTCAGCCTCCATGTGTCCCGCCTCTGTGCGTCCCATTTTCGGCGGAGGTCAAAAACAGCCGAAGGGTAGGGGGTGGGCGGGCCTTCGGCAATATTCATTCCATAAGATGCACAGTCATTTCCACCCACTTCCAGGAGACAAAATAGTGCGTTTTACGGAGCAAAAAAATACGGTAATTATAAAGGTCCTGTCCTCCGTGAAAACAGTATTCCGCTATAATACATGCGTTCGCCTTCAAGGAGATCCTAAGAAGTTTGATTGTAGTGGCTGGATGCCATTGCTAGATCGTCCTTCAAGTCGTTGTGGCTTCCATTCTTAATGAATTTTTTTTTCCCCTTCCCTTTTATCCAGTTGCCCCACACCTCACTTAATTTAAAGGAACCCCTCTATATTGGGGGCGCACCGGACTTCAGCCAACTGGCTCGGGCTGCTGCGGTATCTGCTAGCTTTGACGGAGCCATTCAAAAGGTAAGGACCGTCTTCCTCGTCGGTTATATCCAAAATTAGCGCTGTGGGTTTTGGGAGCCGCTGGTATTGGTTTGGTTGTCTTGAAAGGGAGATTTCTATTCTATTCTATTCTATTCTATTCTATTCTATTCTATTCTATTCTATTCTATTCTATTCTATTCTATTCTATTCTATTCCATTCCATTCCATTCCATTCCATTCCATTCCATTCCATTCCATTTTTCTAATTCTCTTCTCTTCTCTTCTCTTCTCTTCTCTTCTCTTCTCTTCTCTTCTCTTCTCTTCTCTTCTCTTCTCTTCTCTTCCCTTCTTTTCTCTTCCCTTCCCTTCCCTTCCCTTCCCTTCCCTTCCCTTCCCTTCCATTCCATTTTTCTAATTCCAATTCTTTCTATTCTATTCCATTCCATTCCATTCTTTTTCTAATTCATTCTATTCTATTCTATTCTATTCTATTCTATTCTATTCTATTCTATTCTATTCCATTCCATTCCATTCCATTCCATTCCATTCCATTCCATTCCATTCCATTCCATTCCATTCCATTTTTCTAATTCTCTTCTCTTCTCTTCTCTTCTCTTCTCTTCTCTTCTCTTCTCTTCCCTTCCCTTCCCTTCCCTTCCCTTCCCTTCCCTTCCCTTCCCTTCCCTTCCCTTCCATTCCCTTCCATTTTTCTAATTCTAATTAATTCTATTCTATTCCATTCCATTCCATTCTTTTTCTAATTCATTCTATTCTATTCTATTCTATTCTATTCTATTCTATTCTATTCTATTCTATTCTATTCTATTCTATTCTATTCTATTCTATTCTATTCTATTCTATTCTTCTACTCTACTCTACTCTACTCTACTCTACTCTACTCTATTCTATTCTATTTATTCTATTCTATTCTATTCTATTCTATTCTACTCTACTCTACTCTACTCTACTCTACTCTATTCTATTCTAATCCTTCCCCTCTTCCTCCTCTTCCGTGGCTTGAAGATTTCCATCAAAGGGACCCCCGTCCTGAAGGAGGAGAACATCCGCAGCGCCGTTGAGATTTCACCCTTCCGCTCCCATCCCTGCACTCAGAAGCCCAGCCCTTGCCAGAACAGAGGGACCTGCAAACCCCGTCTGGAAACCTACGAATGCACCTGCCCCAGAGGCTTCTTCGGGACCCACTGTGAGAAAGGTGAGTCTGGGTGGACAGAGAAAACCGCTGTGGACCTTGGAAGGAGATCTTGATCTTCTCTTGACCCACAATCAGAAGAGGTAGAACACTTTTCCCAACCTGGTTGGTGCCCTCCCCCACATCCCCGAGGACAGGGGCTTCTTCCTATTGAATCCAATTTGGGTCTAGACCATGAATTCCTCAGCCTGAGGAATTCTGGGTGTTGAAGTCCACAAGTCTTAAAGTTGCCGGGTTGGAGACCCCTGGTCTAGGGAACTCCCAAGAGCCGTGGTGGCAGAGTGGTTAGAAAACGGTGTTGCAGGCTGACTCAGCCCACAGCCAGGAGTTCGATCCTGACCGACTGGCTCAAGATTGACTCAGCCTTCCATCCTTCCGAGGTCGGTAAAATGAGGACCCAGATTGTTGGGGCTAATAGGCTGACTTTGTAAACCGCTTAGAGAGGGCTGCAGAGCATCTCAAAGCGATATATAAGTGCCAAGTGTTCTTACTGTCTTCTCCTGACTGGCTGGAAGTGGGATTTTGAGGCAGGATATTTCTCTGCCTGAAATGATCAAAATTCTGGGGTTCCTATCTTTCCCTCCACCCCCTGCGTGAGATACAAAGCTTGCTGAGATTCTACTGAGACACAAGACCTCCTGCTGGCCTTGCTGTCTGGGGATTATCAGGTTCGCCATCAGGCATCGGTGGACTGTTCTCAAGTTTTGCTTCCTTTCCTCCTTCCAGTCCTCACCGAGAAGGCAGCCGGAGACTCTGAAGCCATCGCCTTCGACGGCAGGACCTACATGGAATACCACAATGCCGTTACCAAGAGGTAATGATCAATGAGGGGGACAGGAACAGTAGTGCGATTCAAATTCCGGCACTACCAGTTCGCCATTACAAGCGTGCGGCGCTTCTGTGCATGCGCAGACAGTTCTGTGCATACACAGAGTGTTTTTGATGATGTCTGGAAGGGTGGGCGGAGCCTCCCACTGCTGCTAGCGTTTCGCCTGAACTGGGGGGGGGAGATTTGGGGAGACCGAAGAGGTTGAAACCAACAGAGGAGTCTGAATTTAAAATCTGGCCATAGGGAGGGAGCCCCGTTTCTTACAGGCCCGCTTCCTTTGGGCGGAGCCAAGACCACAAGTCCACCCACCATCTCAACCTTGGCAACTTGAAGACGGGAGGACTTCAATTCCCAGAATCCCCCCAGCCAGAAATATTGTCTTGGAGCGAAGAATCGGAAGTCCTTCCATTCACAAGTTCAGCGAGAGAAATCTGGGGAGGGGAGGATGTTAATCCTTCCCCCCCCCCCCCAATGCCTTCAGTGTTCACCACCTTCCCTGTTGTTGTGGCCCGCCGGCGGCCGGCAGAGCTGGCAGCAAAGTCGGACAGTGAGGAGGTTGGGGAGAAACTTGGGCCAGTCCTGGGGACTGGGGAAAGCTCGGATGAGGGCTCTGCGTCGGAGGCAGAGAGGAAGCTAGATAGCAGTGAGGCAGAGGAACAGCTGGAGCCCATTCCCAGTGTGCGCATACGCAGAGCTGCCAGAAAACAAGAGTAACTCAGAAAGCAGGGTCGACTCAGGAGTAAAGCCACACCTTGGAGGAGATTGGCCCCTCCCATAGGAAACAAAAGAGGAGAGAACAGGGAGTGGGCTTTTGCAGGAAACAATTCATTCATTCCGTGACTCTGAGAGACTCTGTGCCAAGTTTGGCCTTGCACTGCAGTTGGAAACAAGTTACGTGACAGCTTGCCCAACAAGATAAGGTCTGTGTTGATAAATATTCCTTTGAAAAACTGTTTGGACAAACCTTGCTGACTGTGATTGAACGTAATTCACAGTCGTGTAAACATAAGAGGTTTCGCCGGGACCAATTCCTGATTCCTGCTTGTTAAGAGAGCCTAAACCGGAACACCTGTGTCCTAAAATAAGGGACCCAGTAGTGGGTTTCACTTACCTTAGCTACCAGTTTGCTCACGGTTCGCATGCGCAGAACGTATTTGATAGCGTCTGTGCGGGTGGGCAGAGCTTCCTGCCGCCGCTGCGAACCGGTAGCAACCCACAAGCAGAAGATTCAAAACCTTGAGGGCCGCAAAAAATTTAGCCTGTAGGATAGGGAAACTTTCCCTGTTTTTCTTTACCTACCTGTTCTGCCCCAGGATTCCCAAGGATTGTGACACACACCAACAGTCCTTATCAAAGTTACAATGTACCAAGAATAAACAAAGTCCGGCAAAGGTTGGCAACCAGCCCAAAAGACAAGATACGATAAGACACTCACTCTTCAAAAACGCTCTTTAATAATTACACGTTTCCAGCAAGAAATTACTAACTGTGTGCGACTTAAATAGGCTAAGAGAGTGGCCAGTTATCCTCAAACCTTACTCTCGAGGAGACCTTCTCCTCCTGAGTAGGCACTCCTGCCTTTCGGCAGCCCTGCATGCTCGAGCATTGAGGAGAGGCTCCTCCACTTCGCTCTCTCCACTTGAAGGAGCCTCTGGAGGTTCTGAAGGCCCAGGCTGAATCTCTGCCTCTGGCATCACGTCCTCTTCAGCCTCCTCACTGTCTGACGCGAGTGCCGGCTGCGCAGGCTGCTGGCGCGACCCCACACCAGCCTCCTCATTGTCGGGATAAGCCACGATCCGCACAGGCTGCTGGCGGGCCACAACACTACCTCCAACAACCTTTTGGAAGCTCGTGTGCAGAGTAGAAAGCTGCGTTCTTTCTACCAATGCCCATTTTTAGCATAATTAGTCTGCGGATATACTGTTCCTGAAGAGGGATGCTCCATTCAGCTCATCCAACCTATTGTGTCTGCGCCACTTGTTTGTCTTGTTTGTGTCTACGTCTCATTCTTGGCTGATTAATCATTCTCCGATCCCATCCAGGGATCACTAATAACCTTCGACTTCCAGAGTCGGGGAGTCCCTTTGGAGAACATGATATGTTGTTACTGTTTTTCCTCCCCTCCTCCTTTCTTTCCTTCTCTCTGTCCTCAACCACACTTTGTATCTTTGTTTCGTTTGCAAGCCAACTGACCAATGAGATACCAGCGTAAGTAAACACCTCCTTTCCCATCACCTTCTCACGCCCGCCATCCTCCTGCTTGTCCATCCATCCTTTAAAAACTCTTCCTCACAGGTTGTCTGTCCCCTCTTCCCTGGAATCCGAGACACTTTGAACAAGTCCTGCGGTCCTTCCTTTGGGCCACAGAGTTAGAGTTATTTTTAAGTATATCATCTTCTGTGCGGGGGTCCTTGAGCTGAGGGGTTTTCCTCGCAGACGTTTCGTTACCGAACGAGGTAACATCATCAGTGCTAGGAGGGCAAATGGGGTTTGCTCTCATTTTATAGATCAGTTTTTAGTGACTTGGTTTCCCCATCGGCGAAACGAAATCCAAAGGAATCTGGAGTAGGTGGGGGGAAATAACCATATGGTTCTTTCTCTTGCAAGTAGAGGGGAGGTGCAATCAAGATTTAAGACAGGGATACTGGCCACCTCCTCCTGCAAAATGCGCATCTCTGTTTAGAGGTGATATGTCGTATTTTTTGGACTATAAGACGCACCAAAATGTAGAAGAGGAAAACAACAACAAAAAGTTTTTGGCCTCCCTTTTTTCAGGCCTTTTCCAGTCTTTTTTCGGCCTGTTTCCAGGGGGCAGAGGGTTCGGCCCATTTTTGAGGCTTTTTTCAGACTGTTTTGGGGGCTTTTTTTGGCCTGTTTTTGAGGCTTTGGGGGGCTGTTTTTGAGGCTTGGGGGGCTGTTCTTGAGGCTTTTTTCAGCCTGTTTTTGAGGCTTTTTTCGGCCTGTTTTCAGCGCTTTTTTTGCCTATTTTTGAGGCTTTTGGGGGGCTGTTTTTGAGGCTTTTTTCAGCATGTTTTTGAGGCTATTTTTGGCTTGTTTTTGAGGCTTTTTTCAGCCTGTTTTCAGGGCATTTTTTGCCTATTTTGAGGCATTTGGGGGGCTGTTTTTGAGGGTTTTTGGCCTGTTTTTGAAGCTTTTTTCAGCCCGTTTTTTCAGAAAAAAATCAGGCCAAAAAAGCCTCAAAAACAGGCCAAGAAAGCCTCGAAAATGCCCCCCCCCCAAAAGCCTCAAAAATGGCCCCAAGAAAGCCCCAAGAATGGGCTGAAAAAGCCCCCAAAACAAGCCAAAAAAACGTCAAAAACAGGCCAAAAAAAGGCCTAAAAAAGGCCTGAAAACAGGGCCTGGAGAGACATTTTCGACCCCTTTTGGGAGACAAAAAAGTGCATCTTATAGACCATAAAATACGGTATTTATGTGTGAGTGTGACGGTCCGAACGAAACCATGACTGTACTTAAAACAGAAACAGATCACACACAAAATAAAAAAAAATAAATAAAGAAACAAGTGGAAAATATTCAGTGGAAGCCGTTCGTGAAGTTTGAGGGGTTTCCCCTCCTGGTAAAAGTGGGTTTTGGTTTTTTTTAAGTCATTCTCCAGACTTCACAATTGAGCACAACAGCTTGTGAGCTCAGCTTCAGCAAAGGTTGAAGTGTCCTTGCTCAGCCTTTAGAACTGAAAGCTCTCTTAAGGGAATTCAGATCCGATTCGGAAGGACAGAAATCAACTTATTTCCATATTTCTGGAATTGATACATCTTGAATAAACGCCCCGATTTGTTTCCAAGAGGGGGTCATTTTCTTAAAACTTTATATGGGGAGAGAATGTTGTTCTCAAAATCTTGGAATGTCTTTCTTCTTTTCTTATCTTTCCTTTTCTTCTTTCCTTCCTTCCTTCCTTCCTTCGTTCCTTCCTTCCTTCCTTCTTTTCTTTCTTTCTTTCTCTCTCTCTCTTTCTTTCATCTTTCTTTCTGCCTCCCTTCCCTTCCTTTGTTCCCTTGTTCCTTCCTTCCTTCTCTCTCTCTCCCTTCCTTCCTTCATCGCTTCCCATCTCCTCCCTCCCTCCCTCCCTCCTTTCTTACTTCCTTTCTTTTTGTTCTTCCTTCCTGACCTTCCTTCCTTTCTTTCTCTCTCTTCCTCTTTCTTTCTTTTTCTTTCTTTCATCTTTCTGCCAGCCTTCCCTTCCCTTTCTTCCTTCCTTCTTTTATTCCTTCCTTCCTTCTCTCTCTCCCCCTTCCTTCCTTCATCTCTCCCTTCCTTCTTTCGTCTCCATGTCTCCTCCCTCCTTCCCTCCTTTCTTCCTTCCTTTTTCTTTTCATTCTTCCTTCCTGATCTTTCTTTTTTTCTTTCTCTCTCTCTCTCCCTCTTTCTTTCTTTAATCTTTCTGCCTGCCTTCCCTTTCCTTCCTTCCTCCCTTCCTTCCTTTGTTCCTTCCTTCCTTCTCTCTCTTCCTTCTTTCATCTCTCCCTGTCTCCTTCCTTCATCTCTCCCTCCTTTCTTCCTTCCTCTTTCTTTTCCTTCTTCCTTCCTGGCCTTTCTTTCTCTCTCCCTCCCTCTCTTTCTCTTTCTTTCTTTCTTTTTTTCTTTCATCTTTCTGTCTGCCTTCCCGTTCCTTCCTTCTTTTGTTCCTTCCTTCCTTCTCTCTCTCCCTTCCTTTCATCATTTCTCCCTGTCTCCTTCCTCCCTCCCTCCCTCCTTCCTTCCTGACCTTTCTGTCTGTCATGAGTCTCAACGTCTGAATTCGTTTCAGAGAGAATTTGCATAATTGAAATAACGATGTGAGATACAAGACGGAGGGAAGGAGAGGGGAGGGGGTAGCTTGTTTGACTTTCTACTTGCTTCCCTTCTCTCCCCACCCCCCAATCCCTTTCGTTTAGCCCTCATCCATTCTAACCCAAGATTAAAGTCACTTCCGGAGTTGTTACCATTCCTAATTTCCCCCTTGCTTGTTCTCCTGACTTACGGTCGTTCCCTGAGCGTGTAAATCGTTCGGAAGGTGCTCCCTGCCGGACATCCATCAGCACTGTGCCCAAACAGATTTGAACTCGTTTCGATACGGAACCCTCTCATTTCAAAGCCTGAGTTGGCTGTCCTGCGTTTCAAACATTTCGTTGGGCGTCATCTGTCTGGTTTTGCCTGCACAAAATGTACGGCAAACTCCGAATAGACATCGTCCTGAATGTATAACTTCTCCCAGATCTGCATCTGGAAAAAGCCACCAGAATAGCCGGGGTTTCATAGGGACTAGCTGCTTTTTTCGCCTCGGTCGGTTCATAATTTTTATCCCCGGTGCTTAATGCATGCCTCCGCTTTCTTTCTGCTTCTAAGTCCCGATGCTTTGGATGATCATTTGGATCTCAGGTGAGTCTCGTCGAAGCAGGTGTGCTTGGATCTTGTATCCAGATCTCACTGCTGTTCTCGCTGTTCCCTTTTTGGTGGTGGTTTTTTTTTTGGTTTCATTTTGACGTTCGGCTTGGTTTACCTGCATGGTCGCCCCAGCCTCATGTTATTTCCTGTTTCTTACAAATTCACCTCCCTGGGCAATTTGGGTGCAGAGAGAGAGAGAGAGAGAGAGAGAGAGAAAGGCCAGGATTAAAATCCAGTCAAATGGGCTGGACTAAAAATCCAATGTTCCCCTAGAGCAGAGAATCTTAGCTTCCTGAAGAGATTCAAAAGAGCTGGAAGGGAGTTTGTAGGTCATTAGGGACCTGGTGGCTCAGCAGACTAATGCATTGTGATTAACGCCAGCTGCCTGCAATGACTGTAAGTTCGAATCTCACCAGGCTCAAGGTTGACTCAGCCTTCCATCCTTTCTAAGGTAGGTCAATTGAGGACCCAGTTTGTGTGGGCAATAAGCTGACTTTATATAAATATACAAAAGTATGAAGGCTATTGCTTAATGCATTGTAAACCACCCTGAGTCTCCGGAGAAGGGCGGCATATAAATCAAATTTTAAAAAAAATCTAGTCCAATCCTCTGGTGGCGAACTATGGCACGTCACCCCAGCCCAGCTCCATTGGGTTTCTCCAGGGAAAGAGAGGGAAAGAGAAAGAGGGAGGGAGGGAAAGAGAAACACAGAAAGAGAAAGAGGGAGAGAAAGAGAGAGTGGGAAAGAGAAACGATATTAGAAAAGTTTTTCTTTTTTATCGTTGCTAAATATTTCAAAAGCCGAAAAAGGAGGGGCACAGAAGTGCATTTATCATATTTTTCTTAGAACAATTAGCTGAACAATCTGCCTTGTTAGCTGAACAATTAGCTGAACAATCTGCCTTGTTTATCATTATATTAGCTAGTAAAACCTCATCATTCAGGTTAAATTTGCGATAAGTAATTGGGTTTTGGGTTGAAGTTTGGGCCCTCGGTCTCTAAAAGGTTCGCCATCACGGCCCTACACCATTTCTGACGAACGGCAGTCCGATCTCTTCTTGAAAGCCTCCAGGGATGACGCGCCCACAACTTCCTAAGATTAAGCCATGTTTGACTAGTCGCGAAACGACTAATCGATCTTGGTTATTCCTCTCGTTTTCCAAGCTGGTTCTCGAAGGCATAACAAACGTCGAAGGATCCACAGGCTGCCTCAAAAAAAAACAAACTTTAACAAATTTTGATTCCGTTTTTCCTCGTTCTTACTTAGGTCCCTTCCGTTAAACCTGGGTTATTTCATCGAACCATAGAATGTAGGCCTCAGTTTCCCCCAGTTTCAGGGAAATTTGGATGCTGAAATCTTCCCTACGGAAAGATTCAACACAATATGTGGATTTTACCGATCTCCCCACACAAACACACGCACATCTAGCCAATTTGTTATTAATCGGGTCCATTTGTTGTCAATTCCAGGCAGATTGGTTTAGTGCAGGGGTCGGCAACCTTAAACACACAAAAGAGCCACAAAGGTCCTAACCGGAAGCCCCCCGTTCAATTCTGGAGCTGACCGGAAGTCCGGTTCCCCTACCAGAGAGTCTCCTCCTACCACGGCAATCCTTTTTCCTCTACCTGTCCTAACTGAAAGCTCCATAAATTGTGGACCTGACTGGAAAGCCCGCACTTTGCCATAGAGTCTCTTCCTGGCGTGCTGTACTTCCCCCTTCCAAAGCAGAAGCTTCTCTCAAAATTGTGGCACCAATCAGCAACGGGGAGCTGCAGCACAGGCATCAAAGAGCCACATACGGCTCCAGAGCCATGGGTTGCCGACTCCTGGTTTAGTGCTATCATAGAATGTGGGCTAGAGTCAGCAAGTTTTGCCGTGTTTGGGGGCGGGGGGAGTGTTGGGATTAATTTCAATCATCTAAATGGCTTTAAGGAGTTAATCCGAAGAGTTGCAGAACAAAATAAAAGATTTTTTTCCAAAAAGTGCCAACTTGGAGCTGACAGCCGCTGAGGCCACTATAAAAGGAAGCCATTTCAATTTTAGGGAATTCCTCATGGTGTTTGCAGATGAGATAAAGGAAAGGTACAGCTCTGTCTTAGCCAGAAAACAGACAACAGGGGGAGAAAAATAAAATCAGGAATGTAGTTTATTTATTTTTTTCCCCCTCTGGAAGTGTAGCTGATAACAAGTAATGGAGACTTACACAGTAATTCCACTTCTCCTCATGCTGTTATCTCAAGTCATGTTTTAAGAATATTGTTAGAATATTCTTAAAACAATAGTTTGAATAAAAATACTCAAAAGTTGGAAGGAGCCTTGGAGGTCTTCTAATCCAACCCCCACTTAGGCAGGAAAACTGGTTAAAGACCAGTTTAACTAAAGAAAGTTAAACTGGTCTTTAATTTTAAGACCAGTTAAAAACTAGGATCCTTTCTAGGGGCACCCAAAGGCAGCTTCCTTTCTCTATAGGCTGTTCCCCAGCATCCGGTGTCGTAGGGGTATACTGCCTCTGGACATGGAGGCTCCACTTGTTGGTAGTTGCCAGCTCCAGATTTTTAAATAACCAATTTCCCTTTTTCATCTCAAATTGTTTTTATACAGAGCGATCCCCTTCTCCCCTGGGTCCGGGGGTGGGTGGGAAACAGTGTCCTTGTAATCCCGTGTTGTGGTGTGCCTCGTCTTGTGTAGATGTGTGTATTTGTGTGTCTGTCGTGCTCTGTGACGGTGAAACACTTTAAACTCTCTAGCCGGGATGTTGATTTTTCTCTGCGGCCATCAAAATCTCTCAAGGAAAAGAGATACCTTGACAGGGAATTAAATTAAATTAAAGAGAAATTCTGATTAGTCGGTTGTCTGATTTTGTGCTTCAGGCGTTACAGTTGTCCCCAGGATCTAAAATGGCAAAAATCTACAGCGCAGCCTTTTTCAAACGTAAAATAATGTAAAATTTCACCCTCCCCAGGCTCCGGAGGCTTTTCCTGAGGAGGGCAAAAACGGCCTCCCTCAGGCATTGGAGGCCGGAAACAGGCCCGTTTCTAGACTTCCTGTACTTCCGGTAGGCCCGTTTCCCACCCTCCTGGAGCCTCCGCACGGGCACTGCATTTCCCTGGCATCCAAAATGGGCCATGTGGAGACTCCTGGGAAGGGTCAATGGGGTCAGCCAGTCCTTGGAACAACCGGTTCGGTGACCCAGATTTAAATTAACATCCCTTTCGCCTGAACTGGCTGAATCCCACCCCTGGTTTTTCCCCATCTTACGACCTTTCTTGCCACAGCTGTTAAGTGAAACCCTGCTGTGGTTAAGTTAGCAACACAATTGTTAAGTAAATCTGACCCAGTTCAGGAACTTCTGGGAGATCCATTTTTCGCCCTCCCCAGGCTCCAGAGGCTATTCTCAACCCTCCGGGAAGGTGAAAACTGCCTCCCCCAGGCTCCGGAGGCCCTCCAGAGGCTGGAAATGACCCTATTTCCAGAACTTCCTGGAGGCCTGTTTTTAGCCCTCCCAGAGCCTCCACGTGGGCCCTCTACTCACCCGGCATCCAAAATGGGCCACGTGGAGACTCCGGGGAGGGGAGAGGTGGGGTAGGTGGGACCAGCCAATCCTTGCAACTACCAATTCGCCGAACCAGATATAAAAGTAGCATCCGGTTCTCCTGAAAAGGCTGAATCCCACCCCTGTCTGGTCTGAATGGAGTGGGTGAGCTCCAAAAGCCGGGGACACCCCTTCTCTGCTTCTCGAACTGACTTTCTCCTTTCCATCCCGATGCAGCGAGAAGGCTCTGCAGTCCAACTACTTTGAGCTGAGCATTAAAACTGAAGCTACCCAAGGTCTCATCTTGTGGAGCGGGAAGGGCCTGGATCGATCGGACTACATCGCTTTGGCCATCGTGGACGGCCGGGTCCAAATGACCTATGACCTCGGCTCCAAACCCGTGATCCTGCGGTCTACCGTCCCAATCAACACGAACCAGTGGACTCAGATCAAAGCGTCCAGGTGAGGGACATCATAAGGTCATCTATCCCTTTGGCCATTGGAAAAAGGAGCATAGCTTTTCCATAAACTCCCTTGATGATAGCTGACCATTCGGGGTCCCAGAAAGTAGGAATAATGGGTGCTTTAAAAAATAGTAGTAACTATTAAGAGGGATCTTGGAGTCCTAATGGACAGTCACTTAAATAGGAGCCATCCGTGTGCAGCAGCTGCCAAAAAAGCCAACACAGTTCTGGGCTGCATCAACAGAGGGATAGAATCAAGATCATATGAAGTGTTGATACCACTTTATAAGGCCTTGGTAAGGCCACACTTGGAATACGGCATCCAGTTTTGGTCGCCACGATGTAAAAAAGATGTGGAGACTCTAGAAAGAGTGCAGAGAAGAGCCACAAAGAGGATTGGGGGACGGGAGGCTAAAACATATAAAGAACTGAATATGTCTGGTCTGATGAAAAGAAGGACCAGGGGAGACATGATAGCAGTCTTCCGATATCTCAGGGGCTGCCCCAAAGAAGAGGGAGTCAAGCTATTCTCCAAAGCACCTGAGGGCAGGACAAGAAGCAATGGGTGGAAACTAATGGAGAAGAGAATCAACATAGAACTAAGGAGAGATTTCCTGACAGTTCTCGGAGGCATCAACCGTTCACCTCTGGGCCTTCTGCCTTGGATCTAAATAAAAATCTCCCAAGGGAAGGGAGTGAGGAGAAGGAAGGATGAGTCGTAGCAAAAGGGACTTTTCTGTTGGGGGCCTTTTTTTAGGTCCAAAACAAGTCCAGGCAAGTATTTGGAGAGTGGCAATCACACCACCAGATGAGTTGGCCAAGGGCTGAGATGGATGAGCCAACTTCTAGAATGACACTTGGCAATCAAATTACATTTCATACCCAAAAATAACAACAACAACAATAATAGGCATTTAGCCACTGGGGAAAAGGAATAGAGTAGAGTAGAGTAGAGTAGAGTAGAGTAGAGTAGAGTAGAGTAGAGTAGAGTAGAGTAGAGTAGAGTAGAATAGAATAGAATAGAATAGAATAGAATAGAATAGAATAGAATAGAATAGAATAGAATAGAATAGAATAGAATAGGACTATAGAGTAGAGGAGAGGAGAGGAGAGGAGAGAAGAGAAGAGAAGAGAAGAGAAGAGAAGAGAAGAGAAGAGAAGAGAAGAGAAGAGAAGAGAAGAGAAGAGAAGAGAAGAGAAGAGAAGAGAAGAGAAGAGAAGAGAAGAGTAACAGAATTGGAAGGGACCTTGGAGGTCTTCTAGTCCAACCCCCTGCTCAGACAGGAAACCCTACCCCACTTCAGCCAGGGGAATTCTGGGAGTTGAAGTCCACCAGGCTTTAAAGTTGCCAAGGTTGGAGACCCCCTGCTGTAAGGGACTATGGCTCATGGTTATTATTGAAAAACTCTAAGCCCCCTGCTGAGGATGTCCTGTTGAGTTTGAGATGCTCTACCAATATCTTATAGTTGCCAGGGCCCAGCCCCTTTCTGTCAGCCTGCCAGGGTTGTCCTATTTGGACCATAGTTGCCACCTTGGATAAGGGATGAGTGGCTCAGTGGCTAAGATGCTGAGCTTGTCGATCAAAGGTTTGGCGGTTCGAATCCCTAGTGCCTAGCGCATAACGGGGTGAGTTCCCGTTACTTCTCCCAGCTTCTGCCAACCTAGCAGTTTGAAAGCACATAAAAAAGGCAAGTAGAAAAATAGGGACCACCTTTGGCGGGAAGGGAACAGCATTCTGTGTGCCTTTGGCATTGAATCATGCCGGCCACATGACCACGGAGACGTCTTCGGACAGCGCTGGCTCTTCGGCTTTGAAGTGGAGATGAGCACCACCCCCTAAAGTCGGGAACGACTAGCACATATGTGCGAGGGCAACCTTTACCTTTACTTGCCACCTTGGACTTCAAGAAGAAAGAATAGAAAGTAATAATGGTAATAGCAATAGCCCTTAGACGTATATACCGCTTCACGGTGCTTTACATCCCTCTCTAAGCGGTTTACAGAGTCGGCCCTATTGCCCCCAACAATCAGGGTCTTCATTTGACCCATCTCGGAAGGACGGAAGGCTGAGTCCCCCTTGAGCCTAGTGAGATTCGAACTGCCAAATTGCAGGCAGTCGGCAGAAGTAGTACTGCAGTACTGCATCCTAACCACTGCGCCACAAATGATGAATTGGGCACAACTGCCAACATTCCTAGACATGGTTAACATCTGGAGATCTTCCAACACGGAGAAGGTTGGTCTGTAGGAACGTCCGATGGGTCCTTCCCAATGCATTGTCTTGTGTTCCCCCTGTTCCGGCAGAGTCCATCGAGATGGGTCCTTACAAGTCGGCAACGAATCTCCCGTCATGGGTTCCTCGCCTCTTGGAGCAACCCAGCTGGACACAGATGGGGCCCTTTGGCTGGGTGAGTGTCAAGGTTCCATGCAACACACCTATCCATGAACATGACCGTATCACCCCTGTATTCTGACATGGCTCCCAAACACAAGTCCTTTGTAGTTAATGAAATATTCCCTTTATTAGGAGCGCCAACAGCCGCTCGCTCTCTCACAGCAGGCTACGAAGTGTCCTGTGGAAAGTGATGTTTGCTCCCTTTCCCCCTGAATTCGCACCAACACATCTGGAACGTCCCTCTCTTTTTTCCCACACTTGCAAAGGAAGACTTAGAAGGCGGTGGGGGGAGGAGCTCATCTGAGGTTTTTTTCGCTAAAAACCTCAGCTAAATCCTTGTATGCCCTCAGTTGGTATGGCGTGACCAGGCATGGCTGTTTCTCGATTCTCCGCCCCCTCCGTTCCTTTATGTAGATTCTCAGCAAAAGTCACGTGCATCTGAAATTTTATGATGCCTTGTTTCCAGTTGATTTTTGATTCCATTTTTCAGCCATGCAAGGCCCAGAACCAACGGGCATTCCATGCCAGGAGCCACTATCAATGTAAGCCTTTCCTTGTGGCTTCCGAATCCTATATGTAGAAGCTCAGTAGCAAAAGAAGCTAGCTCCTTTCCTGCTGTTGACCCATCTAGTTGGCAGAACGCAATGAGATTTTTCAGCTTTCTTACATTAATCCCTAACTTCCCTACTAAGGTTGGGTTGATCAAACAACAGGTGGACACCCTGAATCCACTAGAGTGGAAATATTTATCTCCCTGTCCTGGTTTGGGATAAATAGTCTTAAGGGGAGGGTAAGCGGTTGAATTGGTTTGATTACCAAGGGTTCATCATCTGGATCGCTTCCAAATGAGTGTGATTCCTCCTGTTCAGATGCGAGGGTCTCCTCCCTAAAGAGCGTAGAGGATTGAATTTCTACAGTCTCCCTGCTCCTCAAGGCAGTCTCCTTCCCACGCCAACCCAGTTTTGCAGGGTTCTCCCCCGGTGGGTAGTTCCGGGCAGGACACTCTGCAGCTTGGTACCCCTCTTTTCCACACTTGAAACAGGCTGAAGATCTTGGAGAGAATGAGGTTTGTGGTTTGAGGGGCTCTTGCTTCCATTGGGGTGGGGATTTCTTCCATGCTTGCCCCCGCTCAATTCTGGTTTCTGGCCATATCGATCTCAGTTTCTTCGGAGGTGTCATATCATTCATACCTTTCTTCCAGCAGCGGACACACACATACACGCACAAAAGGAGCTGCAGATTCCAAGAAGAATTCTGATCATTTCCAGACAGGAGTCGGAAATGCAAGCTATTCATCTCCGCCGCTTGCTTTTTATCCCCAGAGCTAGGGTGGGGCTTCGCTAGCAGTGGTGGCTCTTCCATCCCGAGGACCAGCCCATAGATTTCCACTGCTCTCCTCTCCTCTCGCATCAGGCACTGGACCCAGCTGTTCCTCCTCTTCCTCATCAGCCACTTCCAGACCTGGGGGCTGTTGATTCTCCATCTGAGTGTCCAGAAAAAAACTCCTCTCCAAGTAAAGACTCTGAAGCAAGCATTTTCAAAGTTCTGTTTACTAGAATAGGTAAACTGGCACATCTGGGGAAACCCGAATCTGAGAAGTCCGGGTTTTCCTTCAGTAAATCAAAATCCCCAAAACCATGCCCTCACTCCTCAATCGATCACACGCTCCAAACACCATCCGTCCCATCTTGATGACCACTCCTCCTCCAGATGCAGGATCCGCTTGATCTTAACCAATAAGAAGAATGCTATTATGTCTACAGACAACTCCTCTATTAAACCCCCCCGCCCTCCTACTTTCCTACACAGGAGAAGGCGGCAGCATGGAAGCTTCCGGCTTAATATGGCTTCCGAAGCTGACACTGAGGGCTGATGGACAGCTCAGGCTACACCTCTTTCTCTTTCTCTCACAGCTCCATTCCCTCTTCGGAGCTCTCAGGTGGCCTCGATGCTGACCCTGACTCCCACATCTCCTGCTCTTCATCTGATTCGACTGCCGAATTCGGGCCGGTGGCCAATAGGCCACAATACCCTGGCTTTGACCTAGGCAGGGCCTTCTAAAGAACTCAACTGTCTTAATACACAGACATTAGCCAGGACGTGGCTTAGGTTCTCCAGATGGGTTAGAGCAGTGAAAGGTTACCTTTTTGCCATTGCGTGTAAGGACCAGGGGGAGCTCAGGGGAGGGTCGCGGATGCGCGTGCCCACACCCATCATTCTATGCGCCCTGCCCCCACGTATCCGTGTGCGATCCCCTCACACTCCCCCCTCTCCTGGCAAACGATAGCCCGGTAGGCCCATTTCTCTCTCTCCCCCAGGCTCCAGAGCCTTTCTAGGAGTCTGGGGAGGGTGAAAACGGCCTTCCCACCTCACCCAGAGGCCTTCTGGAGGCGGAAATGGCCCATTTGCCAACTTCCGGTGGGACCAGAAGGCCCGTTTTTCGCTCTCCCCAGGCTCCAGAGCCTTTCTAGGAGTCTGTGGAGAGAGAAAAACGGGCCTTCCCCACCACACCCCGAGGCCCTCTGGAGGCTGTTTCTCTACTTTTTGTAGGCTCAGAAGGCCCGAAAACCAGCTGGCCGGAGCTGAGCTCACGTGACCACCGATATGGCTAGGTGGCACCCGTGCCATAGGTTCGCCATCACGGAGGTAGAGCATCTCTCGGCTCCGAAGTCTGACTGGAAGGTTTCCAGGTCATCGATGAAAGAACCTGTGGAGATCCAGGATCTGGTGGCTTCGCTTGGAGCTCTTGCCTTTAACCCTTTCCTCTCTGCCCTCTTCTCACAGGTGGGTTGGAGAAGCTCAGCCTGGCCCACAAGCTTCCCAAATCTTTCCTCACCGGCTTTGTGGGCTGCATACGAGATGTGGTGGTGGATCGTCAAGAACTTCACCTGGTAGAGGACGCTTTAAACAACCCCACCATATTACACTGCGCAGCCAAATGAAGACATCCCTGCCTCTCTCTCTCTCTCTCTCTCTCCCTCCCTCTTCTATCTCTCTTCCCTCCACCCGGCTATTGCTGTAATTATTTTCTATTTTTGTAAAACTTCTTGCTTTTTTATATTTTGGGGGGGCGGGGGGGAGGGACAGGAAGAGCGGGGATAGCAGGGAGACGAGGAGGAAGAAGACGAGAAAGATCGCGAGAGGATTCGGTTGAAGAACATTCTTTTGGGTTACTCTTTGGTTGCAGCATTTTCTCGCCCATCGGACTCTCGAGGAGCCAAAAGCCTCCCAATTTTTAAAACCCTGGCGAAGCTTCGGAATGTGACCAAGGAACAAAGTTCTCCTATTTTGCTTCCGGAGAGGGGGGCGCGCGCGGGGTCACCGTCCACTGTAAATGTCACTCATACTTGAAATCATTCTTATTATTATTATTATTATTATTATTATTTTTAATCAGGTTTATTATTTGTTTTGGCCGGCACCAATACTAAGGGGGAAAACCGAAAACCAGAGACGGAAGTGTTGTGCGAGCCTTGGCGTCTCTGAACAAAGGAACAGCAACTGCCCTACAAACTCAAGGCGGGGAGGAGGGGGGCAGATTTCCCACATGTCCCCCAAATTGTTCTGTCCATGCTTCCCAAGAGCATGAAGTCCCGACAAAAAACAGAATTTTTTTTCTTTATTAAGTTACTGTGAATTCCCCTCATTCACATCCAGCAAAGTCTTTCATGGAAGGATTTACAGTCACAGACCTTATCTGGCTTGGAGAGCTGCCAGGCCGATATCTTCAAAACGTGGCAAGGAATCTTGGAGAGTCACGAACCAATTAAGCGAACTAATTGTCTCCTGCAAACTCCCCTCCCCTTTCGCTCCTCTTTTATTCCCTCTGGGAGGGGCCCTTCATCGTCCACCGGTGGCTTTACTCCTGAGTCGACCCTTGTTCTTTACCTGTTCCCTTCTCCTGCTAGCTCACACTGGGAACAGGCTCCAGCTGTTCTTCTGCCTCACTGATGTCTGACTCCGAAGGCAGCGGACAACTGTCAGACGGCCCTGGCCCCCTCTCTGCCTCCGACGCAGAGCCCTCATCAGAGCCTTCCCCAGACTCCAGGACTGGCCCATGTTCCTCCCCAATCTCCTGGTTCTGCTGGCCACTGGCGGGTCACAATACAAATAAACCAACAGGGACTCACTGCAGAAGTCCAAGAAACTGGACTCAAGTTTCCCCCCACCCCAAAACACCCAGCTGATCATTCAGTCTTAACCGAGCTGAGTATGATCTTTTCATACTCACCTTAGAATGACAATGTGTCTTATATGTAAGTGTGTAGAGATGTGTGCGTGTACACACACAGACACACATATATCTATCCTTCGTCCTCTTTTGACAGAAGGTACAGGAGATTTAGTTCTCGGGAGCAGTGGTGAGAAACGGACAGATGCAGAGTAGAAAGGATGGTCAGATGATCTCAAGAGAAGTAGGCCAAGGAATTGCGGAGAGTTAAACCCAGGGTTGTGGGTGGCCTGGAGATCAAGCAGCCATCCTTAAACCTTCAAGGCAACGAGCTTACCTTTCTGATCCAGGATCTTAAATCTTCAAGGAAACGAGCTCGACGTTTCGGATCCAGAATTCGTAATTCACCAAGAGAATTAGCGATGGGCTCAGGACAATTTTCCTCTCTAGCTCAGACAACCAGATCTTTGATGCTACCTAAGATCAACACCAAGCTGATCATCCAACCCAATACCTGTAAAATAATTTTGGAGACAATTCAGAGCAAGAACCGTGGTTCAATCCAGGCAAGGTTGTCTTAGGTGCCTGGTCTTTATGGAAGAAGAACATTTTAGAGGTTTAACCGTTACCCCACTGATCCGAAGAGGTGCCAATCAGGCCTAAAACTTGATTCCCCAGTTTTACATACATGTGCATAACCCACACACATCCAACCTCTCCCCCCACCCCAATTTGTTTCTCATGAGTCATCTTTGAATCTCTTCGGGGAAGGGGGAAAAAAATACATGCCTATCTATCTTATCTATAAATATATACATATATATTTCTATGGCGTGATATGTAAGAGCCAGAATACATGACTTCCGGCACACCCACTCCTATGTTCCAAATCCATGGGATACTCTCAATTTTGGGGGTGTCCTTGGCAGGAAATTTGGAACGAGACTCTCCTTTCCAGGGGCGGGCTTTGAAAATTTTAGCAAGGGGTTATCTGCCTAGCTGCTATGTGGGCATGGCGGGGTGGTGGTTTTGCCCTCCCTGGGCTCTGGAGGCTTTCTTTGAGCCTCCGGGAGCGAGGAAATGGCCTCCCCAGGCTCCAGAGGCCCTCTGGAGGCTGGAAGCAGGCCCATTTTTCAGCCTTCCAGTAGGCCTGTTTTTTGGCCTCCCCCCATGCCCTGTACTTACCTGTGGGGACTCCGGGGAGGGGCGGGACAGAGTGGGCAGAGCCAGCCAGGAGTGGGATTTGGGGGTTCTCCGAACTGCATAGAATTTTAGCTAAAGGTTCTCCCGAACCCCCAGCAGCCCACTCCTGCTTCTTTCCCTTGGGGGACGGCAAGCGGTGTAAGATTCACAGAACGCAAAACCCCTCCGTCACGGATGTCCTACAACATCCTGAATTGGATGGTGGGGGAAACTGCGGCAACTCCAGGTCAGGTTGGATGGATGGATGGATGGAAAAGCAGCTAGTAAGCTGCTAGTAAGCGGATTTGGGGTGTCAATGTCTTTGTGTCTGTTTTGTTCATACGGCTCCTGTTCCTCGCATCCTTGGTGGCTTACACAAGAAGCCGCGAGACCAGTAGCGGGATTCAAATTCCCGTCACTACCGGTGGGCTCGTGCGTGCATGATGCTTTGCGCATCGTCCGGGCAGGTGGGTGGAGCTTCTCACCCCTACCGGTTCGCCCAATCTGGGGTGTACCGGTAGCAACTCACCACTGCGCGAGATTCTCTTTTTCTTACGTTATTTTTATCCAGCTCGGTTCGTTCTTAGTTGAAAAACCACCTACCGAGAGAAGCTTGTGGCTCGGATGACTTACTAAGGCGAGGAAGGGATATTTGGGGAGGGTGTGGTTTGAATTTTATTCCCTGCAGTCATTTGACCCTCTCCCCCCCAAAAAACCCCAAACAGTTCCCAGGAATTACTGCAGCCATCATAAAGGTGCTGAAAATAGAAACACTTCCGATTGCTGTACGGGCCTGTTTTTGCAAACTTGCCCAATGTAAAACTAAGACATTTCCTGACAGCGAGAACAAGTTAATCTTGCGTTCCAAAGTTGTGGAAGCTTCTAAGAAGAGATTGGACAGCCGGAATAGTGTAGAGTCTTGCTTGCGCAAAGGGTTGGTCTAGAAGACCTCCGAGGTCCCTTCCAACACTTATTCTGTAAGATGAGTGGACTTCAATGGCCAGAATTCTCCAGCCAACGTTTTATCCGACATTTTATGAGCCACGGTGGCGCAGTTGTTAGAGTGCAGTACTGCAGCCTAGTTCGGCTGCCTGCAATTTGGCAGTTCGAATCTCAGCAGGCTCAAGGTTGACTCAGCCTTCCGTTCCTCCGAGGTGGGTAAAATGAGGACCCAGATTGTTGGGGGCCATAGGTTGATTCTGTAAACCTCTTAGTGGGTAAAATGAATCCTTCCTTCCTCCCTCCCTCTCTCCCCTCCTTTCAGTGGTTAAAATGCAGTATTTGCAGGTTAACTCTGCCCGCTGCCAGCAGTTCGATCCTGACCAACGGGCTCAGGGTTGACTCAGCCTTCTGTCCTTCCGAGATGGGTAAAAATGAGGACCCGGATTGTTGGGGGCAAGAAGGCTGACTCTAAACTGCTTAGAGAAGGCTGTAAAGCGGTATATAAGTCTTACGTGTTATCGCTATTGCTATCCTTCTTTGAAAATGGCTGGAAAATTCTCCATTTTCCCACTGAGCCTCCAATGGGCCGAGCAGCTTCTGATCAGGTTGCGCACTTCCCTTTCCACCTGATGCAATGGAGTTTAATCCAGTCCAGTTTGGCAGTGAATCTGAATGTCGGGGTCCCAATCCATGTCCCCCTCCCTCTCCGGGAGACCCAAATACAGACATTGCCTTCAGCTGGAATTTTAAGACTGGATTTGGGATCCTCTTCTTGATGTACTTGGAGAAGAATAATATCATTGCAAGAACACATGTGCTGTATTTCTCAGTGTGGCCTTATTTTGTGCCCTCGGCTCCATCCTACACGGTTGCCAAGACCTGGGAATGCTAGGAAAGGGCCCCCTCCCTAAATGTGAAGGAAATGGGCTAGTTACCCTCAGCCAATTGTTACTCCCCGGGACTGAACTCTGATTATCGGGGACCCCTTTTTACCGATTTGATCGCATTAACGTTGACGTTTCTGTGGTGCTAGGAGATAAACACACAAAAAAACCAGGACCGCCGTGTGTTTCAAACGAAAATAAACATCCCCCAAAAATGGGAAATGAAGCATCTTCATGTTTCTTTCAAAGCAAGACGAACTCTCAAGCCAACTTCCAGATGTTATAGGGGGTGGCAGGGAGGGGAGGGGGGGCTTTTCGGCTTCTACACCTGCAGGAAATTTCCAGCCAAATGCAACTTTGAGGGATGGTTGTTAAATGCAGTGCAGAATCTCTGCCCCCGCAGGGCTCTCTCTGGAACCTGGCTAAAATGCGCCTTTGCAACTCCGCTAAATGAGTAATCGGTAAGGCATTGGATAAAGTAGACCATAATTTACTGCGAGATAAAAGTAGAAAAATGTGGGTTAGAGAGCATCACCACCAGATGGATTCATAACTGCGTGACCAAACACACTCAACGTGTAGTCCTCAATGGAAATGCATCTACATGGAGGGAAGTATGCAGTGGGGAAACCCCAAGACTCTGTTTTAGGCCCACGGATTCTTCAACATCATCATCAATGATTTGGATGAGGGGATAGATGGGGAACTCATCAAATTTGCAGATGACACCAAGCTGGCAGGAATAGCCAACACTCCAGAAGATAGGAGTAAGATACAGAAGGATCTTGTCAGACTTGAACATTGGGTGCTATCTAACACAATGAAATTCAATGAGGGGAAAAAAGTAACGTTCTACATTTAGGCAAGAAAAACCAAATGCGCAGGTACCGTGTATGTGGTACCTTGCTCAATTGTGGTGACTGTGAGAGGGATCTTGGAGTCCTAGTGGACAAATCATTTAAATATGAGCCAGCTACCAAAAAAGCCAACACAGTTCTAAGCAGAACAGAGGGATAGAATCAAGATCACACGAAGTGTGGATACCACTTTATAAGGCCACACTTGGAATACAGAATTCAGTTTTGGTCACCACGATGTAAAAAAATATGTGGAGACTCTAGAAAGAGGGCAGAGAAGAGCCACAAAGAGGATTAGGAGACTGGAGGCTAAAACATATGAAGAACAATTGCAGGAATTGGGTGTGTCTAGTTTAATGAAAAGAAGGATCAGGGGAGACATGATAGCAGTGTTCCGATATCCGAAAGGGCTCCGGATTTTTTTTCTTAAATCGATCCCATTTTTATTCGCACTTGGGGTTGAATTGCGGCTTTGCCCCGTCCGATTCCAATGTCATCTGCAATGAAGGAGAACAACTTGGCTTTAATTTTTCCTCCTGTTATTTCCATCTCGTTTGCTCAAGGGGGGAAAAAAAATAGGATACAGGGAAAATAATTGAATTTTGTCTCCAAAAATCCAGGGGAATTGCTTCAAGGGACTCGCGTGAAATTGGATAGTGCCAAAGGCACCGGGATAAATGGTGCAACACAACCTACCCACTTGTGTTTTAACTGGACCCAGATTGACTCGAGTCACTTAGGGACATTTTGTGGGTCCTGTCGACTTGCTGGGGTTAGGGGGTGGAATCACTAGAAATGTGGGAATGCTGGACAAACATCAAAGGATGTCCGCCCACATCTTTTGAGGACTCGAATCCAAGACGTAGCCAAGGCAGATAATCTTGAGTCCGTAAGGAGAAGGGCGGTATATAAATCCAATTAATAAATAAATAACAAATAAATAAATAAATAAATCTTCCTTGCCATTCAACCTGCTGTGACCTAGGCTTCCTGAATCAGTCAAACACATGAGTAGTCCCAAAAGCATTCTTTTGTTGCAACAGCTGTGAATTCTGTTCATTCACAGAGGAGTCCCAATTAGTTCTAAAGAGTCCTTCGGGAGAATCACTCACCTTTATCTCCCTTGACATGCTGCCAAAGACCTAATTGGCAAAGCCACACAGAGTCCAAAATCAAATAGAGATGCCGACTGGAAACAGAATTAACAACGTTGCTTTCCTGCAAAAGGCCCACGTGCCTTTGCTCCTCTTTTAAGTCTTATGGGAGGGGCCAATCATCTCCAAGCCTTACTCCTGAGTTGTCCCTTTTGTTTTAACTGTTCTTGCCTTCTGCATGCGCACCCTGGGAACAGGCTCCTCTGCCTCTGCTGAGGTCCGACTCTGGAGGCTCTGGAGGCAGCACGTACCTCCCAGATGGCCCTTTCTCTGCCTCCGACGCAGACCCCTCGCCTTCGCCTTCCCCAGACTCCAGGACTGGCCCATGGTTCTCCCCAGCCTCCTCACTGTCGACTCTGCTGCCAGACCACAACACAACCCGAGGGTTCAAATAGGATTTCTCAGACACGCTGGTCTCATTTTGCAACCTTGATGTGTTCTTTTACGTGGCCAGGTTGAATTTTTGGCATCCGCTTTGCAAACGGGCAACAGAGAGCATGTAAAATTAAATCATTAGTTGAGGGGGAGGGAAATCCACAGACTGGTGGAAAAAAAAAATTACAGATTTGGTCATTTCTACATAGGACTGGAAAACCTCCCTCCGTGGAAAATCGAAGACAGATAGATCAGTTGTCCAGCTTGTTATAAAACAGCTTCTTCTGTCCCCCGCAGCTCCTCAGGCTGTGTTCCAGGATTGCTAGCTTTCTGCTTGCAAAGAACTCCCATTTTTACGTTTCCCTTCGCTGTTTAGCACCCCTCCTTGAATTTTGCTTCTCTCCAGCTTTTCGGTTCTCACGACTCAAAACAGAGCCTTCCAACTTTGCAGGTGGCTTGTTGTGAAGTTTCCTTATTTCCTAAACCGGGGTGGAGCCCGGGGGGATAAGAGATCTAAGATCAAATCTCTCACTGGTGGCCTGTTTTGTGGAAAAAAATCTGCTTCCCCCTAACAAAGAGTGCCTTGTACTACCATCTTGTAACATCCAGCGCTGTTTTGTGATCAATGACGCAAAGCAGAGTGGGGAGAGGCGGGCAGCAGCTGGCCCGGCTGGCATCAGAGGAAAACATCTGGCTCATGCCAGGGCAGAAGGAGAAGAACTGGTAGCGGGAGACAGTAAAACGACCCATCTCTGGTTTTTTTGCTCGGTTCGATACAAAAGCAAAGTTTTTTTGGCATTGTCTTGTTTCCTTGGAGGAAAACGAGACCAATTTCCCCTTTGACCATTGTAGATTTTGGCATCCAAAGCTGGTTGAAAAGGATAGCACGAAAGGAAGATGCGACGGGGAGGGGCGAGGAAAACAATTTTCTGGCCTAAAGTCTTCGTGATCAACGAAGCAGCAGCCTGAGATGGAAAAGGAAGGCTCGCAAACGGGGGTTGAGAGTCCATCCGTCTAACAAAATTGGCCTTGTGGAGTGAGATGTCACCCTTTGAGGGTCGCATCTCTGCATGAGTCACGGTCCTTTCTTCTCCAAGGAGCCTTGGTTTGAATAGAATAGACTAACACAGTTGGAAGGGACCTTGGAGGTCTTCTAGTCCAACCCCCTGCCCAGGCAGGAAACCCTACACCCCTTCAGACAAAGAGTTATCCAATCTCTTCTTAAAAACTTCCAGTGTTGGAGCATTCACAACTTCAGGTGGCGAGTTGTTCCACAGATTAATTGTTCTCACTGTCAGGAAATTTCTCCTTAGTTCTAAGTTGCTTCTCTCCTTGATTAGTTTCCACCCGTTGCTTCTTTCAGCTGACAGATTGTTTCTGCCTTAAAAGGGCATTAAAAAGATAAAAGTTCTCCTCGCACATACGCGCTAGTCGTTCCCGACTATAGGGGGTGGTGCTCATCTACGTTTCAAAGCCGAAGAGCCAGTGCTGTCTGAAGACATCTCCGTGGTCATGTGGCTGACATGACTCAATGCCAAAGGCGCACGGAATGCTGTTCCCTTCCCACCAAAGGGGGTCCCTATTTTTTCTACTTGCCTTTTTTACGTTGCTAGGTTGGCAGAAGCTGGGACAAGGAATGGGAGCTCACCCTGTTACGCGTCGCTAGGGATTCGAACCGCCGAACTGCCAACCTTTCGATCGACAAGCTCAGCGTCTTAGCCCCTGAGCCACCGCGTCCCCATAAAAGTGCATTCGAATCACTTAAACAGGACCAGCGTTTAGAGGAAGCGGCCAGTGTCTCTCTAGATGAGTTTCTGTTCATTAAGTGCCCAATGCAAGCAGTTTAGTTGCCCCCCCTCCCCAAATGTTCAAAATAGCCGGTTGGTTGGACTCAGAATATAGAGAGGACAAGCCGGAAGTCCAGTGAGATTCCTTGCTCCGGACAGTTTCCATGCAGCGTAGCCCTGGGCAGTTCAAACCGCGTGACTCAGCTGCAAAAATTCAGAAGGAGATAAAGAGAAAGGAGCTATTTTATTCTGCTTTTTCTTTTAAGGAAAAAAAAGAGAAGTTTGGAGACACAAAGGAGCTTCAGTTTGGGCCGAAAGCATTCAGAAGTCCCTGGGGTTGATCTCTGGGTAGAAGCTTACGGCCTGGTCAGGACCGAAGAGCCATTCTGATGTCTCACGGCTGCCAAATTGTCTTCTGAGCTCATCGCTGCCTCCCTTTCTGGGGTTCCCCTACAGTCCCACGCTTGCCTTAATATAACTCCATGAGGTCCTTGGGAATCCTTTCCAAATTTCAAAGGATGGGATAACGGTCTGGTTTGGCTCTGCAACCCAACAAGACAAGACACAGACTTCAACGGATAATTAGGACTGCAGAAAAAACAATGGCCACCAACCTGCCTTCCATTGAGGTCCCTTCCTTCGAGACCCCAAACCAGACCCTTCCTAAATAGCCCCCACTTTCAACAAAGGGCTTTATTTAGAATAGAATCACAGAGTTGGAAAGGACTTTGGAGGTCTTCTAGTCCAACCCCCTGCCCAGGCAGGAAGCCCTACACCCCTTCAGACAAATGGTTATCCAACCTCTTCTTAAAAACTTCCAGTGTTGGAGCATTCACAACTTCTGGAGGCCAGTGGTTCCACGGATTAATTGTTCTCACTGTCAGGAAATTTCTCCTTAGTTCTAACTTGCTTCTCTCCTTGATCAGTTTCCACCCATTGCTTCTCGTCCTGCCCTCAGGTGCTTTGGAGAATAGCTGGACTCCCTCTTCTTTGGGGCAGCCCCTGAGATATTAGAAGACTGCTATTGTGTCTCCCCTAGTCCTCCTTTTCATTAAACTAGACATACCCAGTTCCTGCAACTGTTCTTCGTATGTTTTAGCCTCCAGTCCCCTCATCATCTTGGTTGCTCTTCTCTGCACTCTTTCTAGAGTCTCCACATCCTTTTTACATCGTGGCGACCAAAACTGGATGCCATATTCCAAGTGTGGCCTCACCAAGGCCTTATAAAGTGATATTAACACTTCATGTGATCTTGATTCTATCCCTCTGTTCTGCTTAGAACTGTGTTGGCTTTTTTGGCAGCTGCTGCCCACGGCTGGCTCCTATTTAAATGGTTGTCCACTAGGACTCCGAGATCCCTCTCACATTAGTCGCTTAGCAACTAATTCCCACACCACTGTCAAATAATTTACAAAGACTGTATTACTATTATCCTTATCTCTTCCCACTTACTACCAAAACCATGTTGCTTGTAGCTTTACAATTTATATTGTTTTTATTTGTTGAAGTCCATCCAGCTTCAAGTGATTTTTTGATTGAGAAACACTGATTTAAAAGAAGCTGAAGGTGATCAGTAAAACCCACTCTTGTTCAATCCAAGTCTTCACTCGGGAAAGAAAAATGCAAAATAAATAAATAAATAAATTATGCCCGCAAAGTTGGGACTTTTTCACGCTCTGCCTAACCCGAAAGCTTCCCAGCGCCATCCCTTTAGTTTAGTTTACTTTAGTTTAGTTTAGTTTTTATTTTAGTTAGATTATTTTATTTTTAGTTTTTATTTCAGTTTAGTTTTTATTTTATTTCAATATTTTTATTTTATTTCAGTATGTTTTACTTTACTTCAGTTTATTTTTTAATTTAATTTTAGTTTATTTTTTTATTTTAGTTTATTTCAGTTTATTTTTTATTTTATTTCAGTATTTTTTATTTTATTATTTAATTTTATTTAGATTTTAGTTTATTTCAGTTTAGTTTTTATTTTATTTCAGTATTTTTAATTTTATTATTTAATTTTATTTAGATTTTAGTTTTTCCGTTTATTTCCGTTTGTTTTATATTTTATTTCTGTGTTTTTTAGTTTATTTCAGTATGTTTTTAGTTTGTTTCAGTTTATTATTATTTCATTTTATTTTATTTTATTTTATTTTATTTTATTTTATTATTTTATTTTATTATTTTATTTTATTTTATTTTATTTTATTTTATTTTATTATTTTATTTTATTTTATTTTATTTTATTTTATTTTATTTTATTTTATTTTATTTTATTTTATTTTATTTTATTTTATTTTATTTTATTTTATTTTATTTTATTTTATTTTATTTTATTTTATTTTATTTTATTTTATTTTATTGCCAGGGCTGTCTCTTTAAAAGGCGCGCCCGGCCGCTGCTAAGGCGGGGCGCCCGTTGCCGGGCGGCGTTGATTGGCGGAGCGGGGAATTCCCTTCGGTATGACGTCACCGGGCCAGAAGCGTCTTTTCCCTCCGGCTGACACGAGGGTTTTCCAAAGCGGCCGGCCGGGGAAGGAGAGGCGTGTCTCGGCCAATGGGGGACTCGGGCGTCGTGAGGACGGGGCGGTAGGCTTTGCCCGTATATGGCAGAGGAGGGGGCGCGGCTTGGGGCGAGGCTGCTGTCTGGGGCAGCCGCTCCCTTCGGCTCCCAGCTGCGATTCCGGGGCTGCCGAAGGGGAGACGCGTGTTTCTCCTCCGGGCCGGCCAAACAAGGCAGTTGTTTCAAGCCGCTGCCATGATTTCCCGCAGGTAAGGAGGATCGTCGATCAAGCTCTGCAAAAAAAAAAGGAAAAAAAAGGCAATTCATTGTGCTGGGGGAGGTAGACTGCTCCTGGTGCTGGAGGCTCTTTTGAAAAGGATGAGCCGCTGGGCTTCTGTGCCCAGGATCTGGGTAGAAGAATCAAGGCGGGGAGGATGGGGTGTAAGATATATAGATGCAGATTGTGCATTTTGGGAGCGGGCGGGGAGGTTAATTGGAATTTAGCTGGGGTTGGGGGGTGGGGGGGGGAACAAAAGAGTTGGAAGGGATCTTGTAGGTCATCTAGTCTGACCCCGCTCCTCGCCCGCCCAAGCAGAAGATCCTACACCGTTTCTGACCAATGGGCAGTCCGGTCTCTTCTTTGAAAGTTTCCAGGGATGAAGTTCCCACAACTTCTGAATAAGAGAATATTAACACAATAACAGAGTTGGAAGGGACCTTGTAGGTCATTTAGTCTGACCCCGCTCCTCGCCCGCCCAAGCAGAAGATCCTACACCGTTTCTGACCAATGGGCAGTGCGGTCTTTTCTTAAAGAGTTTGTGTGTTTGTGTGTGAGAGAAATCTTTTGTCCTTCACCCCAAAGTTTGGATTTAAAGCTACTATTTGAGGGTGGGATATTGCTTCAGAAATATTATTTTAAGGATAGATAGATAGATAGATAGATAGATAGATAGATAGATAGATAGATAGATAGATAGATAGATAGATAGATATTAAACTATTCTAAAAATACGAGTTCCAGGTATATTAGTAAAAAAAAGAAGCAGACATACTGCAAACTTTGGAACTTAAGATTTTAAATTTTTTAAAGAATTAAAATGATAGAAGATAGATAGATAGATAGATAGATAGATAGATAGATAGATAGATAGATAGATAGATAGATGATAGAGTATCTTTGGTTTAATTGGAATTTAGGGAGGGGGGTTTGAGGGGGATGAGAGAAATCTTCCCGCATCCCAAAGTTTGGATTTAAAGCCACTCCTTTTGAGAGTTTTAGAAAAAAATGAAATGGAAAGAAATCAAGTCGAAGATTGTGTCGCCGCCAAGAGATAGACTGCTGCTGACAGTAGAGGTTCCACTTCATAGATTGACCCCCTTCAGGTTGTGGGGTGGGGTGGGGGTCTTCCCTGGGGCAGGGGGGAAAAGGGGGGGGGTGCCAAATTTATTCGGGTGAGAGGCAGCAGAGGAAAAAAGCTTCTTCTGGGGGCTCTTTCGTGAATATTTGAATTTTATAGTAATAATAATCCTATTTTTTAAAAAGCGACTTCGGTCTTCCGTGGAAGCCGGCTGCAGCTTCTTGGATATCTTTGCATCGCATCCTGTACGTGTGTTTCCTTTCCTTTCTCGCCCCGGGTTATAATGTAAATATCAGTTCAGCGGCAACTGTTTCCTGCCTCTCGTTTTTTTCCCCCCCCTATTCCTCCTCTTGAAAGGCCTTCGAGCACCTCCTCGTCCGTCTTCCCTCTCTTTAAAGATTTAAATCCACCGGGAGATCTCTTCTGAGATCACTTCGGCCTCTGGGCCAGATGCCTGCCTGGAGGAACCGTTTTCTTTCCTCTTCCTAAGGAGTTCGGGCCCTCTCTGAAAAAGTGCTTTTCTTCCCCCTTTCTATTTCCTTTTCCTTCTCTCTATCCGTCCATCCATCCTTCATTCTTTTTCTCTGCTCCTTTCCTTCTTTCGTTCCATTCCTTTTTGTCTTTCCTTTCTACCTTTCTCTTTCTCCTTTCCTTTCTTCCTCTTCTTCCTTTCCTTTCTTCCTTTCCTTTCCTTTCTCTTTCCTTTCTTCCTTTCTCTCTTTTTCTCCTTTTTCTTCCTTTCTTTTTTGTCCTTTCCATCTTTCCTTTCTTCCTTCCTTTCTCTCTCCTTTCATTTCTTCCTTTTTCCTGTCCTTTCCTTTCTTCCTTTCTCTCTATTTCTCCTTTCCTTTCTGTCTTTCCATCTTTCCTTTCTTCCTTTCTCTCTATTTCTCCTTTCCTTTCTTCCTTTTTTCCTCTCCTTTCCTCTTTGTCTTTCTTTTCCTCCTTACCTTTCTTCCTCTCTCTTCCTCCTTTCCTTTCTTTCTTCCCTCTTCCCTCCGCTCTCATTTTTCTTCCTTTCTTATCTTGCTCCCTCTCTGTTCCTCCTTTCCTTTCTTCCTCACTCTCTTCCTCCTTTCCTTTCCCTTTTCTCTCTTTCTCTTCCTCCTCCTCTCCTCTCTCCTTTCTTTTCCTTCTCTATTTCCTTCCCCTCTTCCCTTCCTTTCTCCTCCACTAAATATCAGGCCCCGCCACCAGGCTTACATCATCCCTGCTGACTCTCTGCTCCTTTCTCCTAACGTGAACTTCCCTCCCTCGAAATCCTTTCGTCTTGGAATCCTTCCTGCAATGGGCTTGACAGATTCAGATTAACAGAGTTGGAAGGGATCTTATTGGTCATCTAGTCCACCCCCGCCTCGCCTCTCAAGCAAGAAACATAAACAGTGTGCGGAAAACTGGTTCGTATCCCACTTTGGACCGTGAAAACTCTCCAGCACTCGTCATTGACGAGGCAAAATGTGGCTTCGTTTTCACTGCTTCCGGCAAGGAAAAACTAGCCAGCATGGCTTACAAACTGTGGTTTAGGACGAGCGTGAACGCTTCTTCCAGAAGCCGCAGTTTAGCCCGAGATGGGACTCAAGGAGGCTTGTCCTGAGGCTGTGGCCCTATATATACTCCGCTCTAACCTTTTCTGTTGGAACAGCAAGATAAAAATGTAATCAATTTGCACCGTCACTGGGCAGGAATTTCTTATTTTAAAGCTCTATTTTTAATGCTCCCGGTTTCTTTTTAAGCCAGCCGGCTCTCTTAAAGGTGTCTTAAGAATATATATATTTTAAACTCACGATCAGAAAAAGGAAATATATAAAAAAAAGTCAGCCTCTCCCTTCAAAAACCAGGCGCTTCCACCCACCGTCCCAACTTCGAAGCTGCTTTTACCCAAACTTGTGAAGTTTATAGGCTGATAATCTCTTCTCTTCTCCCCTACCCTACCCTATCCTACCCTACCCTACTCTGTCCTATCCTATCTTATCCTACATTCTGTTCTGTTCTGTTCTGTTCTGTTCTGTTCTGTTCTGTTCTGTTCTGTTCTGTTCTGTTCTGTTCTGTTCTGTTCTGTTCTACCCTACCCTACCCTACCCTACGCTACACTACCCTACCCTACCCTACCCTACTCTGGCGTATCCTATTCTGTCCTATCTTATTTTATCCTACATTCTGTTCTGTTCTGTTCCGTTCCATTCCATTCCATTCCATTCCATTCCATTCTATTCTATTCTCCTTCCCTCCTCCTTCTATTCTATTCTATTCTATTCTATTCTATTCTATTCTATTCTATTCTATTCTATTCTATTCTATTCTATTCTATTCTATTCTATTCCCTTCCCTTCCCTTCCCTTCCCTTCCCTTCCCTTCCCTTCCCTTCCCTTCCCTTCCCTTCCCTTCCCTTCCATTCCATTCCATTCCATTCCATTCCATTCCATTCTATTCTATTCTATTCTATTCTATTCTATTCTATTCTATTCTATTCTAAATTGGAAGCGGAGGAACCAAAGTCATGATTAACAACCCCTGGTGCCAAGGACCATGCTTGGACAGGAGAAATATTTGGTCAGAAATTTGGGGATCCGTCTGTCGCTTAGCCTGGCTGAAGCAAGGCCCCAGTGGAGGGGGGGGGGAACCCCAAGTGCAAATATGAGAGACGTACAGAAGGACTCCCCCCAGAAAATGCTTGTTAAAATACGGTTGTGGAGGTTTGGAAACCGAAAGGAGAAAACATGAATATATTTTTGGCACGGAAAGGATTTTGGGAAGATGCCAACGCACCGTCGCTCTGATGGGTGCACATCACCTCCACCACCGAAATGATGATGATGATGATGATGATTTTTTGCCCCAACCATTGCATCTGGTTTCTTTCCAAAACTGCTAAACTGCATTTTATGTGTAATCCACATTGACCCGCTGAAAGCTCCCATTCCTCCTGTCTCTTCGTTCATTTGTTTTTTTTTTCTTTTACAAAATTCCGGCCTGGTTATAATCCCAGCGAGTTTGCAATCAGCTTTTTTCTTCATTTAAAAGTTTTAAACGACCATTGCAAAGAGGGTGGCTCAGTGGCTAAGACGCTGAGCTGGTCGATCAGAAAAGGTCAGCAGTTCGGCAGTTCGAATCCCTAGTACAAGTCTCCTGAGTGAGCAGGGGGTTGGACTAGATGACCCCCAAGGTCCCTTCCAACTCTGTTAGGGCGTACCAAACGGATCACGACGTTTTAGGAAATAAGACGGAGTCAGCAGATCCAAACTCTGATCTGGGATAAGCCAGTTGCACCCACAGGTAGTCCTCAATTTCCAACAATCCGTTTAGTGACTGTTCTGAGTTACAACGGCACTGGGGGAAAAAAGGGATTTATGACGGTTTTTCAGACTTACGTCCATCGCAGTAGCCTCACGGTCACGCGATCCAAATTCAGACACTTGGCTACTGACTCGACTTACAACACTTCGTTTAGTGTCCGTTCGAAGTTACAACGACACTGAAAAAAGTGACTCGGGATGGTTTTTCACACATATGACCGTTGTGGCATCCCCGTGGTCATGTGATTTACGTTCAGATCATTATGATCCTCCTCCTCCTCTTTTAACGACCCCGTGATCCCAGGCGGGGTGGAGTCTGGGCAGCTGAGTGGAGCTGAATGTTTACTGGCCGGATGCCTTTCCTGACACCAGTACGGAGTTTTATTCAGCTGATATATTCCCACGGTGCCCAGAGAGAAATCCCGTTCAGATGCTTGATAAAGGCTTCATATTTATGACGTCCCGGAGGTCATATGATTCCCCTTTTGTGTGAACTTCTGACAAGCAAAGTCTATGGGGAAGCCAGATTCACTTAACAACCAGGTTATTAACTAAATAACTGCAGGGTTTCAATTAACAACAGAAGTCGTAAAAGGAGGCAAAACTCAGTTAAAAACTTGTCTCGCCTAGCAATAGAAATTTTGGGCTCAATTGTGGTCATAAGTCGAGGTCTATCTGCATTTTAGGTTAATATTTTCTAAAGGTTTTTTTTTCCTCTTTCTCTTTCCTCCCACATTTTTCTGCTTCGTTTTTATGACACTTTGGGTTTTAAACTTTCCGAGTTTCTTTTCTTGGTGGTGAACGAGAGAGAAAATCTCCCCATCTGCAAATCATTATTTTGCAGCTTCCCTAAAAGTCAAACTCTTTTTAAGATCTGGAAATGTCCTCGAAGGACAAAACACAAAAAATGCAAAAACAAAAACTTCGCTGGCATATTTTTTTAAAAAAAACACACACACACACACACATTTGACAACTCAAAGGAAACCCAGTGGAAATACCTCCCGTAAAATATCTTTGCAGGAAAACCGTCTTGCCTCCCACGCTGGAAAATCTGAATGCAAATTCTTTTGGAAAAAAACAAAAATGGAACGGGGAAAGACGACCAAATAGCCCCCACCAAAAATAAGAAATTGAGACGTTCTTATGCCCACCTAGAAAAAAATGGTTGAGAGTTATCTTCGAAGACTGACGCACCTGCTCAGGGATAAATTCGAGGGATAAATTCGATAAACGGATCTTTTTCTCTCCATCTGTTTCTTATCATTAAAGAACTTAAGAATCTACAGCAGAGAAGATTTGGTGCTAAACCAGGAGTATCCAGCTTTAAAAAAAACTTGTGGACTTCAACTCCCAGAATTCCCCAATTCTGGGAGTTGAAGTCCACAAGTCTTGAGAGTTGCCAAGCTTGGACGTCAATCCTTTCTCACCCACCTTACCTTTCCCCCCCACCCCCCTGTTCCTGGGAAAAGGCTGGTGTGGCTTGGGCCTGAGAAGATTTTCCTCCTGTTCTTCCTCCTGCTCAGATTGATTTAGCAATGACAGTTTTTCCCAGCCCGCAACACACTACACACAGACACACAAGCTGTCTTGTCTTGATCGAGCTGCCAGTGTCTGTTCCTAAACGGACACGCTTTGTCGTGTTGCTAGAGGTGAATTTGAGAGCCACAAACTTTCAATGCCCTCCGGATGGGGATCGCAGATCCTTTTCTTCTTTGCTGTCAGCAGAATGCAGGGTGTGTATTTATGTGTGTGTGTGTGTGTGTGTGTGAAAAGATGACCCAGCCTTGCAAACCTCCCTTTCCAAAACCTGAAAATGTTTTAGGATTAAATGGCAGAAAATTAAACAGTGGCATGGGAGTTAGATCGCTCCCCGCTCTCCTTCTTCTTCACCCAAGTTGCGGGTGCTCCATTACTGGAAGCTTTTTTTAAAAAGAGACTGGATAACCATTTGTCTGAAATGGCATATAGGGACTCCATGGGTTGAATTAGAAGACCCCCAAGGCCCTCTCCAACTTTGTTATTCTGTTAGTTTTCTAAAGGCATAGCCGGTCTCCAGGCCCGAACGGAATCAGCTTGCCTTGTTAGCTTCCTGAAAGGAAGTTCCAAAACTCTGTTGTTGACCTCCAGCCCCCAGAATCAGGAAATGGCTTACTTCTGGAATTCCCTCTGGTTTTTTTTTTAAGCTATAAGAACCCCTCTGCTACAAGGATGATTCAACCATAACCAAATTTGGGGTGTTGTTCAAACAGAGGATTAGATCCCTGCTGATTTTGGGCGAGTTGTTTTATAAAAAAATGGAATTTCCCCGAAACTTTTTTTTTCCCCAAAAGAATTGGGGATATATATCCAGGGATCGGCTTAAAAAAATTTAGCAAGGGTTCTTTGTTTAGTTGCTGAGTGGGTGTGGCCATGGGGGGCGTGGCCTAGTCAGCCTCCTGCACTATGGCGGGGAGGGTGTTTTTGCCCTCCCCGGGCTCCGGAGGCTTTGCTCAAGCTTCCGGGTGAGCGAAAACGGCCTCCCCAGGCTCCGGAGGGCTTTCCTGGACTTCCGGTAGGTCTGTTTTTCGCCCTCCCCGAGCCTCCACGCGCACCCTGCACTTACTGCATCCAAAACGGGCCGTGTGGGAACTCCTGGGAGGGATGGGGCGGGGTGGGTGGGATGGAGCCAGCCAGGAGTGGGATTTGAGGGTTCGCCGAACTGCACAGAATCTTAGCTAGAGGTTCTCCCGAACCCCCAGCAACCCACCCCTGCATATATCTTAACAATATCATTCCAGTGTGGTTTTCTGTACACTAGATGGGAGACACAACATATGTGACATGGGCACCTGTGGCTGTATGGTGTGTGGTATGAATAGCAAGGTGTAACAGGGGTTGTTTTTTTTCAATAAGCTGTGAGTCTGGCAGCATGACGATTAAAACACTCAACACTCAACAGCAAAGTCTTAGCCCTCACCGAACTCACAACGGCAAAGGGACAGAGGGAGAAATACAGGCGGTCCTTGATTTTACAACTACAATTGAGCCCAACATTTCCAGCACTGTGAGGTTTTGTCCCACTTTACAAACTTGCCAAATTTCTGAAATGAGTGTTCGGTTCTCAAGTTGGGAGAGGTGACCTCAGGCTTCTGGAGTTAAATTTCCATAAAGCCTTATGTGACAGAGGATTATGGAAACTGTAGTCCAGAATATTTGCAGTGGGGGGACATTGACATAGCTCCGTGATGGTGAATCTATGGTACGCGTGTCACCAAGCCCTCTCTGTGGGCAATTGCTCTGTCGCCAGTTGCTCTGGTTTTCGGCATGCCAGCTAGCTGGTCTTTGTGGGTGCCAGAGTGCTGGAAAACAGCCCCAAAAATGGCCCCAAAATTTTTGGACCATTTTCAAGCTGTTTTTTAACTGGTAGTGACAGGTTTTGAAACCTGCCCCTGAAGCATGCATGTGTCGGCTAGGTGGTCTTCAGGTTTCTGGTGCGCCAGTGTGCACAAAGATCAGCTGGCTGGCATGCACATTTGCACCAGCCAGCTGGTTTTCGGGTTTCCGATGATCCAGGACGCACAAAGATCAGCTGGTTGGCATGCACATTTGCACCAGCCAGCTGGTTTTCGGGTTTCCGATGATCCAGCACGCACAAAGATCAGCTGGTTGGCATGCACATTTGCACCAGCCAGCTGGTTTTCGGGTTTCGATGATCCAGCACTCACAAAGATCAGCTGGCTGGCATGCACATTTGCACCAGCCAGCTGGTTTTTGGGTTTCCGATGATCCAGCACGCACAAAGATCAGCTGGCTGGCATGCACATTTGCACCAGCCAGCTGGCTTTCGGGTTTCCGATGATCCAGCACTCACAAAGATCAGCTGGCTGGCATGCACATTTGCACCAGCCAGCTGGTTTTTGGGTTTCCGATGATCCAGCACGCACAAAGATCAGCTGGCTGGCATGCACATTTGCACCAGCCAGCTGGCTTTCGGGTTTCCGATGATCCAGCACGCACAAAGATCAGCTGATTGGCGTGCATGCACGTGCTGGTAACTGAAGACCAGCTGACAGGCACGTACATTGGCACCAGCCAGCTGGTTTTTGGGGTTCTGGCTCTCCAGCGTGCATACATGCGCACACATTCCAGTTTGGGCACTGGGTGCCAAAAAGGTTTGCCATCTCTGGCATGCATAGCTGGTTGCTCCTCTGGAGAACTGTTCAGCCTTCAAAGCTGCTGGCCAGAGTTTGCTTTTCAAATCTGCTGCCTTCAGTGATGTATTTTTGATGTCACAAATCTCTTTTTAAGTTTCATCTTGCATGGAAATATGTCTTGGAGGAGATTTCAGCCACCGTATCTTAGATGCGACAGGCAGAGGAGCTGTTGAGCACTACTTGACTTGTAAATCTGGATGTTTTTTGCCAATCTTGGTTTAGTAATAACATCCCTGAATAAGATTTACCCCTCTTTTTTTCCCATTTTATTTGACTTTTTTTAAAAAAAAAAATGAGGTAAGGAGGTGGGTTTATTTCAAAGCAGGGATATCTGGGGGGAGCTTTTAATAGAGAGAATCTTTGGGATGTAAAATCACCCGAGATGTGGCTGCTTTTAATTCAATCCCACAAATCCCTAGCAGAGAATTAAGAAATTCTTCTTTTTTTAAATCAAGTTTTATTATCTTATCAAATTCAAATACATTTTACTCAATTGCAATTTTGGCCACAATTTTCTTTTCTCCCTTTTTTTAATCGCATCTCAATATTTCTTTGCTTGCTTGTATAAACAACATTTTCATTCGCCCTCAAATGCTAATTTTCCTGCTTATTCATATTTAGTCTCTTTTATTCTTTAACAGTTCATTCTTTATCTCAATATATTTGTGTTTGTTCGGGGTTGCCTTTCTTCCATTTCGTCTTTTTTATTGTACAGCGATCTCTCTCCTCCAACCTACCATCTCCCTCTTTTCTTTCTTTCCTACTTTCTCTTCCCCTCCTCTCCTTCTCTTATCTACTTCCGCTCCCTTTCTCCTCCTCCTCCTCTCTTCCCCCCTCTCTCCTACTCTAATTTTCCCTTTCCTCGTTCAAATCCCTAGTGCCACGTAACAGAGTTAGCTTCCGTGACTTGTCCCAGCTTCTGCCAACCTAGCAGTTCGAAAGCAGGTAAAAAATGCAAGTAGAAAAATAGGGACCACCTTTGGTGGGAAGGCAACAGCGTTCTGTGTGCCTTTGGCGTTGAGTCATGTCGGCCACATGACCACGGAGACGTCTTCGGACAGCGCTGGCTCTTCGGCTTTGAAACGGAGATGAGCACCACCCCCCTAGAGTCGGGAACGACTAGCACGTATGTGCGAGGGGAACCTTTACCTTTATCTTTAATGATTCAACTATCCCTTCCTTTTTTTCTTCTTCCGTCTGCAATTCTAAATTTAGCTGTTCGGAGAGCAGAAAGGTCCATGACAGATTTTGCAGGTCATATCATATAATGTCTGCCTGATTCAGGCTAAGCATCCTTGGACAATGGAGATGCTTTTTCTTTCTGACCCAGAAAGTTTTTTTAAAAAATAAAAATAAATGAATACATCCTGTTTGGAGGAGGAAATGGCTGGGATGGATGAAGATGAACAAACATTGGCCATAAATAGCCTGCTAAGGCCTGGCTGAACATCAGTTTTTATAACCCTCCAAATTGGATGGAATAAGGCTGAAGGCATTACAGAGAGCTGCCTTGTCCTTGGCTTACGGCCATTTGTTTAGCGACCAAGTTTACAATGGGACTGGGGAAAAAAGCGACTTAAAGCCGGTCCTCGCGCTTACGACCGGTCACGTGATCAAAAGTTGGGCCCTTGGCATACCAGGATGTCATGCAATGATCTCTCGGGATCTTCCCAACCGACAAGCGAAGTCGAGGAAGGATGGATTCTTGGAACGACCACACGATCCACTTAAATTGCAGTCGTTCTCTTAACCACCGGGGCAGGAAAAGTCATAAGATGGGGGGCACGATTCGCTTAGCAACCGAATCGTTATATACCTGTAAATTATTTATTGATCAGACTTGATTCCCTTAAAAAAAAAGAACTGGGAACATTTTCAAGCCACCTTACTGTAAGTCGGTTATCTAATCCTTAGGGATTCGGTTGTAAGAGCAAAAGAAGTTTAGTTTATTTATTTATAAATCGCATTTAGAAGTGGGGAGTCCATCTCTGATCTTTCCACCTCCAGAAATCTCCCTTGGCTGTTTTTCTTCCTCTTTTTCCAACCTCGCCGTCCTTATTGGAATATGAATTTTATTTTGAATTTGACCGGTATTATTTGGTGTTTTCTTCTCCCATTTGCAGACAGAGGAAAAATCCTCTCTCGGATTTCGAGCTATATTGCTGCTCGCGTGGCCGCTGAAATGTCAGAATTCGGGGCGCTTTATTTTTTGAGGCTGCCTCCATGAGGTCTAGCGACCTGATGAAGCATCTTCCTGTTACGCTTCTCTTTTGAGAAACGGGGCTATTGGTTCTCACGCTCAAGGGGTAAAGAGCCAGGGAAGGATTCCATTGTGGTTTTGGGCCCTCGTTCTTCGCTGGGTGACTCTGCCTAGATAAGAGTCTGCGGTTTTGGATAACATATGCTTAGGTGCTAAAAATATTTGTGGTTGGGTTGCCAACAGGGCTGTGCCAGCAATCTTAGTGCAGCACCTGTACCTCGGCTTCTGAAGTCACCAAATGGCACCTCCTCCTTATCTTGGTGGGTTTTCTCTCTTTGCCCCAAATAATAGTCCCTTCACGATGGAGTGGCTCCTAATGTTTGCCCTTTACATCATTCCTTTGCATCTCCAGGAAATGTATTGGCATGCCTCCAGGACAAGCCAAGGAAATAATATTTTGTCTCCTTTTTTGTCCACTTTCTTTCCTTCTTGTTTGCTTGCTTTCTTTCCTTTCCTTTTCTTTCCTATTCTTTCTTTCTTTCCTTCTTTCCTTCCTTTCTCCCTCCTGCCCTCCCTCCCTTGACTTTTCCCTTCCCTTCCCTTCTCTTCTTCCTTTCTGTCCCTTGTCTTCCTTTCCCTTCCCTCTCTGTTTTCCTTCCTCCCTTCCTCCATCCTTTGACTCTTCCCTTCCCTCTCACTTTTTCTTCCTCCCTCCCTCCTTTCCTCCCTCCGTCCCTTGACTTTTCCCCTCCCTTCTCTCTCTTCTTCCTTTCTGTCCCTTGCCTTCCTTTCACTTCTCTCTCTGTTTTCCTTCCTTCCTTCCTCCCTCCCTCCCTTCCTTCCACCCTTCCTCCTTCCTTTGACTCTTCCCTTCCCTTCTGTCTCTTCTTCCTTTCCATCCCTTGCTTTCCTTTCCCTTCCCTCTCTATTTTCCTTATTCCCTCCCTCCTTTCCTTCCTTCCTTCCTTCCTTCCTTCCTTCCTTCCTTCCTTCTTTCCTTTCTTTCTTTCTTTCTTTCTTTCTTTTCTCCCTCTTTCCCTTCCTCCGTCCCTTGACATTTCCCCTTTCCTTCTCTCTCTTCCTTTCCGACCCTTGCCTTCCTTTCCCTTCCTTCTCTCTTTTCCTTCCTTCTTTCCTTCTTTCCTTCTGTTCATCCCGCTAAGGTTGACTGGCAGAGCACTTCAGATCACTCAGCTAGAATTAGATGCCTTGTGGACTTCCAACTCCCAGAATTTCCCAGCATGCTGGCCAAGGGAATTATGGGAGTTGAAGTCCACCTATCTCAAAGCTGAGGTTGAGAAACATGACTGTAGAGGCTTATAAGTAGTTATCCCTCCATCCATCCCCCCCTCCCTTTTTTAAGAAAGTAATTACTCTCTTAGTTGAGTTCTTGGCTAATTGTTAAGACACAATTTGTGTGTGTTTGTGTGTGTGCGTTCAGGTCAGGTTCTTTTATTCCATTAATGGCCTTAAAATGCTGCCCGTGGCTATTTCTATTTTCTCTTGGTTCCCTCTCCCCCCCTCTGACCATATTGTCGGGGCTACATCGATGGAGATAAAATTTAGTTAAGTATCTCTTGGGAAGCCCTGGTTAATTATTCAATATATTGGATAGATGTTCTGTTTCTTCTGTGACAGCAAATAGTGTGGGCAGGGATTAAAAGGGAAGCCGACCCACCCAATGGAACAGAAGCATTGCTCGATAGTATTTGATCCAAAACCGATCTGCAATTTTGAGTCGGGGGGCAAACATCCCAGAGGCTGCTTGGTGTCAGGGTCCAGCAACTGGGAAGCCAAATGGCATAGGTGGCAAATCTGAGGTACCCCATAAAATGTTATCAGGACGTGTCGGAAGGAAAACAGTCTATAAATGAAAATGAACGATGAGGGGCAGTTCAAATGGCTGTTGGAGATCATTTAGAATTCTAGCACAACAAGGGGTCAGACTAGCTGACCTTTAAGATCCAAAAAGGGTGGGACTGAATGACCTTTAAGATCCGAAACAGAGTGGGACTAGATGACTTTTAAAATCCAAAATGAAGTTAGGCTAAAGGGTCTTTAAGGTCCAAAATACCGTAGGTTGGACTTGAATCCCCATTAAGATCCGAAACGGGGTTGGACTAGATGACCTTCAAGATCCAAAATGGGGTTGTACTAGAGTAGCTTTATGAATCAAAAATGGAGTTGGACTAGATGACTGCTAAAATCCAGAATGAGTGTCAAGAGCCCGGGAAATGCAAGGAGACCCAAGCAGTTCAAATGGCTATAAAGATTTATTGCAAGCTTTTAAGATCTCTACAAGAATCGGAACTACTAACAGTCAAAGCAATTTGGCGGCGGATAAGGAATTCACGGTGGGCCGGACTTAAGATCTCTTGTGGGCGCGAAGGGATTCACGACTGATGACGCGTTTGACCCCTCTGTCCCTCCCTTAGGCTCAGCCTGGGTATCTCCTACAACGGGGTTGGAGTAGCTGAGCGCCAAAATCTCCAGCAGGGTCAGACTAGATGACCTTTTAAGCTCACCCTCCACCTCCTGCGTCCTGTGAATAGAATAAATCCAGCTGCCCATCTTATTAATAGTGAGGTGTTCTTGTTTTCTTTTTGCTCTCCCCATACCTCCCACCCGTCCCTCCAGGTGGTTCCATCCAAACATCAGCGGGATTGAAGCAGAAAAGCTGCTCCTAACCAGGGGCATCCATGGGAGTTTTTTGGCCCGCCCGAGTAAAAGCAATCCCGGAGATTTCACCTTATCGGTCAGGTAGGTGCTGCAAGCCTAGGAGGAAAAAAAAAACAGATCCTGAAGCTGCCTGGCAATGAAAACGGGGTGGGGTGGGAAGGGGTAGAGCCAACCAGCAATTTAACAACAGATTTGCTCAAACCGGCTGAATCCCATAACTGACGCTGTGGGAATGCACCTAACCATGGTTGGTCACGGCAGATTTTTTCCCAGCAGATGTTCTTTGCTGACCGGACACTAAATGAAACAGTTGAGCTTAGCAGGAGGAAGGCACTCTGCTTGTGCTCAGAAGCATTGTTTCTTCTGAACCCCCCAGGGTTATTTGCAAACAAACCGGGGCATAGAATGACCTCTTTGTCGTGGTCAAATCCTCCAAATTAGCATTTTGGGGAAGAAAAGAACAAAAGCATCCATTTAGAATTGTAACCCCCTGAACCGAGAGTCGGTATCGTTCCGTCCTTCTTTAAAAGGCATATATTTTTATTTTTATTTTGTTTTTCTTTCTTAGCCCATCTTTATTATTTTTTAATAAACGATTCCGGGCGGCAGACATACACGATGCTCCAAATTATTTTCACGCGGGAGCTTCATTTGAGAAACAAAACTTATTTTTATGGAAAATATATACCTTGGCTGGCGTTTCTCCCTGTTTTTCCTCCCGCTCTGTCAGGATAACTATTTTTTCCTAGTCCTCTTAAGCGGCTAACACTCTCCTTCGTAATATTTGCTAGAATTCAAGATTGCATTTTGCATCCTCAGTTTAATGTTTGACGTGCAGATTTTGGGGGATGCAAAGAAATGAAACCGCACAGAATCTTAGCTAGAGGTTCTCGCGAACCCCCAGCAGCCCAGCCCTGCCTGTATCTCCTGGATGAGAGAGGGTTAAGAATTTTTCTGTCCAGCACGAGAAGGGTTAATCCTGTTTGGCCCAGTTAAATGCTGCTCCTTTTCACCGAGAGCCCATTTTCAAGACTCCCGTTAATTGCATTTTAAAGGCACTTTGGAGACAGTCTACCAAGTGAGCTCAACCAGACTCCAGATATTTGATGGATGAGTTCGGTCAGAGAAAAAAAAAAAAAACAGCTCTCCCATTTCTCAATCAAGCTTTTGTTTTTGTGCCTTTTATTTTTTTAAAGAAAGAGAGATAAGCCAAAAAGAATTACATAAGCTAAGCCCCAGTTCTGCTTTTACAGCACAGGTGCTAGCAATTCTTTGTCATTTTTTTGTTTTTAAAAAGCAACTTTCTAGATCTCAGTTGCTAAGACGCTGAGCTTGTCGATCGAAAGGTCGGCAGTTTGGCGGTTCGAATCCCTAGTGCCACGTAACGGGGTGAGCTCCCGTGACTTGTCCCAGCTTCTGCCAACCTAGCAGTTCGAAAGCAGGTAAAAAAAATTCAAGTAGAAAAAATAGGGACCCCCTTTGGTGGGAAGGGAACAGCGTTCCGTGCACCTTTGGCATTGAGTCATGCCGGCCACAGGACCACGGAGACGTCTTCGGACAGTGCTGTCTCTTCGGCTTTGAAACGGAGAGGAGCATCGCCCCCTAGAGTCAGGAACGAATAGCACATATGTGCGAGGGGAACTTTTACTTGCCACCTCGGATGTCTCCTAGGGGAGACATTAGTATTCCAATATTTGAGGGGCTGCCACAAAGAGGAAGGGAGTCAATTTATCTTTTAGATCTCATGACCATAAAAATTACAGGTGTAGTCCTCAGTGGTTCATTTAGCGACCGTTCGAAGTCATGCCGGCACTGAAAAAAGTCACAAAGGGGGGCCAGAGCTCAGTTAACAACGGTCTCGTTTAGCGGCAGAAATGTTGGGCGCAATTGCAGTGGTCGTAATTCGAGGACAACCTGTATTCTTGTGCATTCTCTTTTGATTTCTCAATTGTTGGGCCTTGAGAGGTAGGTGGGCAAGAGACGGTGGAGAGGCTTATTGCAAGCCTGACAAATATCTTACCCAGATTTGGGGTTAGAAAAATATTTAACTCAAATCAGGGGGTGAAATGTTATTGGTTCAGACCGGTTCGCCCGATCCGTTAATAAAAATGCTACCAGTTCAGGCAAAAATCGAAAGCCAAATTTTTTTACACCGAGTTCTGTGGGTGTGGCTTGGTGGGTATGGCAGGGGAAGGATACTGCAAAATCCCCATTCCAGCCCCACTCCAGGGGAAGGATATTGCAAAATCTCCATTCCCACCCCACTCTGAGGCCAGCCAGAGGTGGTACTTGCCAGTTGTCCGAATTACTCAAAATTTCCGCTACCGGTTCTCCAGAACCTGTCAGAACCTGCTGGATTTCACCCCGAAAGCTACCTGCCACAATAAAATAGGAATATTTTTTTTAAAAAACCCCAATCATCACACAATTGATTCTGGAGCGAGTAAGGCATATATAAACCTGCGTTCCAGAAGGCAGTTGCGCTAAATTCTGTGCTGTATCATTCATCTTTTTTTTTTTTTTTAATCCACGATTTCTTCATGCTGGTGCTTTTAATGGGCTTTAATGGACTGAGCCGGCGTTTTGGTCATTAAAAAAAATGCTTGCGTTGGTCGAGTTTCTATACGATAGGACATATAAAATATAGATTTGGACCAGGGCTACGCACACACTTCAAATGTGTGTTTGAAAGGAGGGAGAGGGCCCGTGGGGATCCTGTTTGGCTAAATTTTTATGAGAAGAAGTAAATTCAATTTTTTAAATTTATTTATTTATTTTTTGGGGAGGATGGGCTGAGAGAACAGGAAGTGGATTCCCAACAACAATGTCCTTATTGTGCCTTTTAGGGTGACTCATCCTTGCTCTCTCTTGCCACAGCTTTGCCGGGGGCCCGCCCCGTTTGCAAAATTGCTTCCAAAATTAGGAAAGATGTGAGCAGAGCAGCGTCTCTCGGCTTCCTTTAATAAAGCTGCGGAGGCTTTTTATTGGGGACGGTTGTGGGTCTGCCTGGTCGACTTCGAATCCCGTGGCCATGGGGATGTTAGAAAAGTCCTAACTGTGAAAAAAACCAAAAAGGCATTGTAACTTTGAACGGTCTCTAAATGGAACCGTCTCTACCTGTATTTGTGCAATTATTTTTAACACTGGAAGTTTTCCGGGAGAGATTGGACAATCATTTGTCTGAAATGGCACGGGGTCTCTTGATTAAACAGGGGGTTGGACTAGAGGACCTCCAAGGTCCCTTCCAACTCTGTGATTCTGTTAAAAAGGATTGGGCTTTAAAAAAAACAGTGTGAAAGAGCATGGTGCTAAATCTTAAACCTTTCATTTAATTGTTATTCGTCTCAGTCTTAATTTTCATGTTTTAGCATCTGTGCCTTTGTATTATTGTAACCCACTCGCTCAGCACGGTGAAAATGGCGGGTTATAAATTTAATAAATTAGTAAATAATAATAATAATAATAATAATAATAATAATAATAATAATAATAATAATAATAATAAATCATGTGTTGTCCCAATTATAATTGGAGCCCTTGGAGCAATACCCAAAGAGCTACCCACTATTTAGAAATTCTAAATTTACCAGACTTGAACATTTTGACTCTACAAAAAAACCACCTTACTCGGAATAGCTTACATCCTCCGACGATACCTTAACAGTTCCTAGGTCCTTGGTTAGGACTCAAGCTGCTGAGCTATTAACCAGCCTCAAAGGCTGTGAATCTCACTACAGATTAACCAATAATAATAATAATAATAATAATCCGATTGTAATTGGATCCCTTGGAGAAATACCCAAAGGGCTACCCCGCTATTTAGAAATTCTAAATTTACCGGACTTGAACATTTTGACTCTACAAAAAACCACCTTACTCAGAACAGCTTACATCCTCCGACGATACCTTGATAGTTCCTAGGTCCTTGGTTAGGACTCGAGCTGCTGAGCTATTAACCAGCCTCAAAGGCTGTGAATCTCACTACAGATTTACCAATAATAATAATAATAATAAATATTTTGACTCTACATTTTTACTCTACAAAAAACCACCTTACTTGGAACAGCTTACATCCTCCGACAATACCTTAACAGTTCCTAGGTCCTTGGTTAGGACTCAAGCTGCTGAGCTATTAACCAGCCTCAAAGGCTGTGAATCTCACTACAGATTTAATAATAATTAATAATAATAATAATAATAATAATAATAATAATACTATATTATCCATGCAGGACATACAGTATCTTGCCTTTATAATTTTAACAAATGTATATACATTATATTATCTGTCTTCGTCCCCTCTGTGGTCAGATTCCATCATTGTTTTTAATTAGGGGGCATCTTTTGAAAGCTTCCCCCTCCGGGAAGGAGGGGGGAATCGGAGTTATATTGGCGACGGTCCATCCATCGTCATCTTTTTCTTCCCGGATTCTCGGCTGCAGGAGGAACGATGAAGTGACCCACATCAAAATCCAAAACACGGGCGATTATTACGACCTCTACGGAGGGGAGAAATTTGCTACCTTGGCTGAGCTTGTTCAGTACTACACCGAGCAGGAGGGCCTTCTGCGCGAAAAGAACAGCAATACCATCGAATTACGATTCCCGCTCAACTGCCAGGATCCCACCTCAGAAAGGTGAGTGGGAGGTGGGTGGGTAGGTGGGTGAATCCATCCAAGGCCCTAAGGGTTCTACTTAACACTGCTGAAGGAAGGCGCTGGCCTACCTTATAAGATCGTTGTGAGGATGGAGAAAACTCTGCGGGAATGTTCCGAATTTCTCCTTGGACTGTGCAATGGGTTTCAGACGTTACCACTGATTTGTCTGTGGAGATTCTCAGTCATCCAGGTCCATATTTATCTCAAAGGGGCTTTTTCAAAAGGAAGCTGGACTGTTTTTCTTCTTTTTCTTGGTTACCACTAATCTGTAGATTACCACGAATTTGTACCATGAATTTTTACAGAGCCTCCGTGTTCCCGATGGACACGGGGAATGTTTATGTCCCTCGGCTGCCTCCCTCCTTTGCGGGAATTCTGGCCTAGTGGTGGAGCTCTTGCCTCATAATCAGGAGGTTATGAGTTTGATCCTAGGTAGAGGCAGATGTAGGGTCTCCTGTTTGGGTAGGGGGGTTGGACTAGATGACCAGCAGGGTCCCTTCCAACTCTGTTAATCTGTTAAATTCAAAGCTACAAGGAAATAGGGATTTGGGGCTGTCTCCCACCACCACCCTCCGGCCTTTCCCAGGATGTTCCTCTGACTTCCAAGATTGACCTACCTTCCTCAGCTTTCCAGGTGGTGCCCCATCCAAATATCAAGCTGTGTGACCCAAAGCGAGGGATTCTGGGAATCGTAGTCCAGTATCTGTACCCCGCCATTGGAAATTTAAAGGGCCTTGTAGACCAGCAGATGTAGATCTGTCCCATTTCTTGGCTCAAATTGGCTTTTACACCCAAGGGGGAAAGGACCACCGAAGGTGATGCTGCAAGAGAATAGCGATAGTATTTAGACTTATATACCGCTTCACAGGGCTTTTACAGCCCTCTCTAAGCAGTTTCCAGAGTCAGCCTCTTGCCCCCCAACAATCTGGGTCCTCATTTTACTGAGCTTGGAAGGTTGGAAGGCTGAGTCAACCTTGAGCCAGTCAGTCAGGATTGAACTGTTGGCAGTGGGCAGAGATAGCCTGCAATACTGCATTCTAACCACTGGGAGGGTGGGAGGGAAGGAAGGAAAGGAAGGAGGGAGGGAGGGAGGGAGGGAGGGAGGGAGGGAGGGAGGGAGGAAGGAAGGAAGGAAGGAAGGAAGGAAGGAAGGAAGGAAGGAAGGAAGGAAGAAAGAAAGAAAGAAAGAAAGAAAGAAAGAAAGAAAGAAAGAAAGAAAGAAAGAAAGAAAGAATACTTAAGACTTATATACCACTTTGCCCCCAACAATCTGGGTCTTCATTTTACCCGCCTCGGAAGGACGGAAGGCTGAGTCAACCCCGAGCCTGGTGAGATTCGAACTGTCAAATTGCAGGCAGCCATCAGTCAGCAGAAATAGCCTGCAGTACTGCACTCTAACCACTCGCAACCGTGAATAGATGGTGGGCACCCTCTAGAGGCCAGACTAGGAAATGCATCATTCTGGGACCATTCTCATTGATTTTTGAGACGTGAACCCTGTACAAAATAGGAGTACCACCGATAAGAGGCAGATAATGTGCCAATTTGCAATTTGTTCCTTGGTGACAAATCCAGAAAAGGAGCAGGGAGAAGGGTGGGGAGGGGTCTCTAAGGTTTAAGCCTCATGCACCTAAAGATAGGTGATAATATCTTTACACTGAGTGGGGAGGGGGGGGGCAAAAGAGAGTTGGATCTTTCCCATTGGAAAGCCGGCCTGCCTTTTTTTCAGATGGTATCACGGTCACCTAACCGGCAAGGAAGCCGAGAAGCTCCTCACCGACAAAGCCAAACCGGGCAGCTTTTTGGTCCGCAGCAGTCAAAGCAAACCGGGAGATTTTGTCTTGTCCGTTTTGACGAACGAGGATAAAGCCGACACGGGAGACCGGAAACCTCGCGTGACTCATATCATGATCCGCTATCAGGTCAGGCTCTGCGACTTTCCCGCTTTCTTTCAAGCTGCCTCTCGGGATGCTGTAAAAGGATAGGATGGAAGGGACCCATGGAGGTCACCTAGACTTGAGGCAGTCCTTGATTTATGACCGTCATAGGGACCGGAAGAACCCTTTGGTTAAGTAGCGTGGTTGTTGAATGAGGCATCACATGACCGCACCAGTGGTGCGTTTCAAATTTTTTTTTACTACCAGTTCTGTGGGTGTGGCTTGGTATGCGTGGCATGGCTTGGTGGGTGTGGCAGGGGAAGGATACTGTAAAATCTCCATTCCCACCCCACTCCAGGAGAAGGATACTGTAAAATCCGCATTCCCTCCCCACTCCAGGGGAAGGACACTGTAAAATCCCCATTCCCTCCCCACTCCAGGGGAAGAATACTGTAAAATCTCCATTCCCACCCCACTCCAGAGGAAGGATACTATAAAATCTCCATTCCCACCCCACTCCAGAGGAAGGATACTGCATCTATACCATCTAGTTCAGGGGACCCCAACCTTTTGGACCTCAGGGACCACTAAATTTATAATTTTAAATCCCACGGACCACTTATATGATCTGCCTCATGACTGGCTGGGTGGGTGTGGCTAGGTGCTCATGTGACAGGGTGGGCGTGGCCAACTCAATGGCCGACTCGTGTCACTCTCATCGAGGGGTGCCTCGCCAGCCTCTACTCACCCCTCCCCTGCCAGTATTCCTTCCTCCCTCCCTCCCTCCCTCCCTCCCAGTGGTGAGAATGAGTATTGCAGGCTAACTTTGCCCACTGCCAGGACTTCGATCCTGACCAAACTGGCTCAGGGTTGACTCAGCCTTCCATCCTTCCGAGATCTGTAAAATGAGGACCCAGATTGTTGGGGTCAATAGGGCTGACTCTTAGAGAGGGCTGTAAAAGCACTGTAAAGCAGTATATCAGTCTTAAGTACTATTGCTATTCCTGGTTCTCCTTTGGCAGCTGGACGGGAAGTATGATGTGGGCGGAGGCGAGCGATTCGACACCCTGGCTGACTTGGTGGAGCACTACAAGAAGAACCCCATGGTGGAGAAGTCAGGGGTGGTGGTACACCTGAAACAGGTAAGTCAGTCACCTGTGCCGAGCACAGGGGGAAAGAGACGGTGAGGGGGGAGGTCTCTCTCTCTCTCCTTCAACAACTAGAGAAGATTTTGTCTCCGGCAGCCTTTCAACGCCACCCGAATCATTGCCGCCAACATCGAGAACCGAGTTAAGGAGCTGAACAAGATGGCCGACCAGAGCGAGAAGGCGAAGCAAGGATTCTGGGAGGAATTTGAGGTACGGGGTGGGGAAGAGCCAATCAAATCTCCTTTCTTTCCTTCTAGCCTGGGGAGAAGATTTCCCAGCATTCCTTGCATGAGCTAATAAATGGGGGAATTCTGGGAATTTTCACCCGGACAGATATGGAAAGTTTTAGTGGGATTTTTTTTCCCTATCATCCTGGCTTAGTCCAGCCATTGCTGGGGATAATGGGGTTGTTTTAAAGCCGGGCGAAAGATGGAAATAGTGATGCCTTCCCAACTTCTTGGTTCCCACAGATGTTACAGCAACAGGAGTGCAAATTTCTCTATCCCAGGAAGGAAGGACAGCGAGTCGAGAACAAAGCAAAAAACCGCTACAAAAATATCCTTCCGTGTAAGAAATCTGAGGGTCGAAATAAAAGCGGGAAATATTTTGCCTTTGTCAGGGTAATGATTTAAGAGCTGACCAGCTGCTACGATGTTGTAATGCTAGGAATGAGTCAACAAGGTTTTTGGGCTGGTATCACTTTAAGAGCCTGTATATAAGAAGAGGCCCTATTGTGACATATCTCTCTCTGTGTGTGCTTCCATGCTGTAATTGCTGATTTGAGGTCTGACTACAGTATGTGTATGTATATATTCTTTGTAGATAAAACCACTATTTAAATACAAACCTCTGTTTATTGTATTTGCTCCTGGGTTGTCTCACAGAGTGTGCGCACTCTGACAGCCTTTTAAATGGAGATTATGATGATAGAAAATAGAACTATTTCTGGTGGTTTTTTCCTTCCCCCTGTTCTTGCACACTTCCCTCTTTTAAGTAATCCCAGAAATTCATGTGTTTCGCACTCAGAGCCCAGTTTGTATCACGGAGGTTAGCAGGTTGGTGTGGCAGCCTTCTTTCCCCAGTTTGAGCCCTGTGTGCCTCCCTTGCAGGGTTGCTGTGCTGAGAAGTAGTGAGCTGGAGGGCTCTTCCCCTTCCTCCATCCCACCCAGGAGTGAAAGCAGTTTTTTTTTTAAAAAAAGAGAGGATAATTGGACAGATTCAGGCTATAAATCTGGGCAGTAAATTAAAATATTTCTACGATTTTTCAAGACGGATGCTATTTCCCTCCCCCCTGGCGTTTATGCTGTTTCCCTCTCTTTGCAGTTGACACAACCAGAGTCGCTCTCCGGAACGCCGATCCCAGAGTCCCGAGTTCCGATTACATCAATGCCAATTATATTAAGGTGAGTGGCAGGCAACTGGTTTATATTAAATTAGATTAACCAAGTGGAAGGGACCTTGTAGATCATCTCGTCCAATCCCCTGCCCAAACAGGAGACCTTATACCCGTGATGGCGAACTTATGACAGGCGACACATGGAGCCATATCTATGGGCACGCAAGCATTGCCCTAACCAGCTCCAGCATGCATGTGTGTGCCAGCCAGCTGATTTTTGGGCTTTCTGGGCCCACCGGAAGTCGGGAAATGGGCAGTTTCCAGACTCCGGAGAGCCTCCGGGAGGTTGGGGAAGGCTGTTTTCGCCCTCCCCAGGCTCCAAGAAAGGCTCTGGAGCCTGAGGAGGGCGAAAAACTGGCCTACTGGGCCTACCGGTAACCTTTATGCCGTCACGTGCCAAAAGCGGGGGGAGAGTGGGCGGGTTGCGTGCACATGCACGGGGGGGGGCATTAAATTATGGGAGTCGATAGGAACATGATCCCCAGCATTGTGGGACACCGATTGTTTTTCACATTTTTCGGTGCCCGTGAAGGGAAGGCCGGGGCCCTCTTCCTTGCTACTTGAGACTGCAAATAAATGCAGCACGTAAAAACTGTGTGTGAAAAATATTTGGCCTGCACGAGGCGGGATGCTTCCTGCTGTCTGCAGTTTAAATCCAATCAGCTCGTTAAAAAAAGGCAGGCAATCTAATGAGCGCTAATGAAGGAGCCTTAATTCGGTGATCGCTTCAGCGGCTGGTGATTTAGTTCGACTCAGAGGCTTGCAACGCTACTCCAACCCTGGAGACTTTTAAAGAAGAGGCTGGACAACCCTTTGCCTGAAATGGCGTAGAGCAGTGGTGGTATGGAGACATATCTGTGGGCACGCTAGCTTTGCCCTAGCTATGCGCATGCACCCATGCGCGTGCCGGCCAACTGATTTTCGTGCCTTCCGGGCTCACTGGAAGTCGGGAAAAAGGATGTTTCCATCCTCCGGGAGTGGGAGGCCATTTTCACCCTCCCCAGGCTCCTAGATAGCCTCTGGAGCCAGGGGAGGCTATATTATTATTACTATTATTAGTTCATATGTTAATATTTATTACTATTTTCTATTTAGCTTTTTTTTTTTGCCTTTTTCTCTTGTGAACGGTATACCCAGACAATACACTGTATTCAAAAATATTTAGGAATGGAACAATTTTTTTAAAAAAGACATTGTCCTCCCATCTAGCAATTCTCTCCTCTCCTCTCGCTTGTTCTAGAACACTCTCGAAGACGGATGCAGCGCCGAACACTGCAAAGTCTACATCGCCACCCAGGGCTGCCTACAAAGCACCGTCAACGACTTCTGGACCATGATCTACCAGGAAAACACTCACATCATCGTCATGACCACCAAGGAGGTCGAGCGAGGCAGGGTGAGCCCCTCCTAGAGCCAGGGGTGTGCTTCAGATCCTTGAGTAATGGGTTCGCTGCCCTGTTCCTGGGTGGGCGTGGCCATGGTGGGCGTGGCCTAGTCAGCCGCCTGCACCACGGCGGAGGGGGGAGGGTTTTTAGCCCTCCCCAGGCTCCGGAGGCTTTCCTTGAGCCTCTGAGAGGGTGAAAAGAGCTTCCCACAGGCTTCAGAGGCCGGAAACAGGCCCATTTCTGTAGGCCTGTTTTTTGCCCTCTCAGTCTCTCTTCGTGGCCCCTGCACTTACCTGGAATGATGAATGGGCCGCGTGGAGACTCCTGGGAGGGGTGGGGTGGGCGTGGTCAGCCACGGGTAGCATTTGGGGGTTTGCCAGACCCCGGCGATCCTTTGCTAAAGGATCGCCCGAAGGCTGTCGAACCCCCAGGAGCCCACCTCTGCCTAGGGGCCCTCTCCGTCACATCAAAAACCTGTGACGTCATTTGCGTTGCTGGATTCTTGGGACACGTTAGACCCTCCTTTATAAGCCATCTTCACTCCGCGTCTTTTTTTTTAAAAAAAAAACAGCAAAACTGCTTTTCGGCAGTTTATTTCTCTCCTTTTTTTTTTGTCTTGCAGAACAAGTGTTTTCGCTACTGGCCGGATCAAAACTGCACGAAAGAATTCGGTCCCATCGGCGTGCAGAATATCGGGGAGCGAGAATGTCAGGATTACTACATCCGGGATTTACAGATCGCGCGGATAGACATGGTTAGCTTGGGGGGTGCTCTTTTGAAAAGCGGTCGTGTTCCTAGTCCTCGTGCCAACAAAGCATCTTTGTGTGGGATTCTGTCGATCCTCTAGATAGCAAGTGGGGTTTTTCGTTGGGCGTTTTGATAGTTTGCCTTAAATTTGGGGGCCCTCATAAAAAGCTGCGGAATAACAGGAAGTTTTATCTGAGATAAAGGGGCTTGAAATTTCAGATGTGGGTGCCCCCAATACGCAGTTTCTTTCTCCTTTTCATGCTTTCCTTGTGTCGTTTTTGTGCCCTTTGTCGTGTTTTCCAGTCGAATCTCTACCTGGTTGTCTTATTTTGACATCTTCTCCCTGACACGTGGTTATACCAGCCCAATTTCCTTCAGTGGTTTAATGACTCACACTCTTTTGGGGTCGTTCTCTCCGCCGTCGTATTTCCTTGTTGCAAACACTTAAGTGACTCAGATGTTCCAGGAAAGGAGCACCGTAACCGCAGAGCCGTGGTTATGTTATTTCCACCGCGTGGGCAGCATGCAAATATTTATCTATTTCTGTTTATGTTCATCTTCAGTGTTTTTGCTTTGCCGGTCATCACATTTCACAAATTTCCCCCACCGACTTCTCCCAAATCGGGGAAGTCTCCGTCACGGTGACATGTAACTATTATTATTATTATTATTTTTTATTCTTCTCCTTCTCCTTCTCCTTCTCCTTCTCCTTCTCCTTCTCCTTCTCCTTCTCCTTCTCCTTCTCCTTCTCCTTCTCCTTCTCCTTCTCCTTCTTCTTCTTCTTCCCTCCTCCTCTTCCTCCTCCTTTCATATTTTTCATCGGACGTTAGTGATCATGCTGGCGATCCTATTTTTATCAACAGCCGCATGAAAAAGTGCTGTTGAGTTTTGTCCAAACCGGTCCCTTAGATTTTGATTGCCACGATGTGCTTCTTCTGCCTGGACCTTGTTTGCCTTCAATCACTTCATCCTGGAGGATTATGTGAAGGATGCCATGTTTTTCCAGGTGTCCAGACATCACATGTGTTCTGATCCAGCCTTAGCAAAAATAAGAAACAGACTCCTGGTCACCAAAACCCCCTCTTTATTTACCTCTTGGGAATGAATTGCATTCACCCACCGAAAAGTCCAGTCCTGCAAGGAGTTAACTGCAGTAACAGACCTTATCAGTTCCTTGTAATAATTGCAAGGCAGTGAAGTCCCAGCCGAAAGGTTGCAAATTAAGTTCTGGTAAGCAGTCTTTGTGGCACAAAACGTGATGAGCAAAATCTCCAGAAATACGAACCGGTTGTCTCCTACGACAACCATTTTTCTTTTATTTATTCCCCCAGCCAGGGAGGGGCCATTCAGCATCCACGTGTACTTTGCTTCCCAAGTTGACTCCTTGTCCTCCGTTGTTCACCTCTCCTAACTGCTCTGTGCATACGTGCGTCTGGAACAGGCCCCAGCTGTTATTCCTCCTCACTCATCTCAGCTCCCTACCTGGCTGGGAAATGCCAGACAGCCCTGGCTCTCTCTCTGCGTCCGACGCAGAGCATCCATCAGAGCCTTCCCCAATCTCCAGAACTGGCCCAAGTTCCCCCCAACCTCCTCATCACCTGAGTCTGCCGACAGCTCTGCTGTCCAAAATATTCTAACGTTCGCTTTTTTATGGCTTTTCCCAGGCGGCTTATCACAACCGCGTTTCTGATTTTGTCAACCCATTTCTACGTGATTTAATCTGACCTTTCTCTCCTTCCGTCCAGGAGGAGCGTCCCAGAAAAATTAAGCACTTCCAGTATTTCAGCTGGCCTGATCACGGCGTCCCTAACGAACCGGGTGGCGTCCTCAGCTTTTTGGACCAAATCAATAAGGCTCACAGAAGTATTCCAGAGTCGGGACCAATTGTGGTGCATTGCAGGTGAGTGACATCAGGAGGCTTGGATTTCGGGGTCTTCCACCTAAGCCCGGGGGCCCATCAAGACCACGCTCCTCCACGGGGCTGCTCCTGGTTCTTCTCCCACCCACCCACCCACCCCCAAAAAAATCAACTAGGAGCAAAGAGTGAAGAGTGACATTTTCCTTCAGATCCCTCCTCCAGCACAGGTAGTCCTCAGTTTAAACCAGTTTACCTTCCCTACCGGTTCAGAAGGTGTGTGCCCCACCCGCGCGCGAGTGCCATCTTCATCTCTGATTTTAGATCCTCTGCGCATGCGCAGACGGTAAAAAATAGATTACTTCCTGGTTAAAAAATAGAAATAGAAATAATAGAAATAATGGAATGGAATAGGAATAGGAATAGGAATAGGAATAGGAATAGGAATAGGAATAGGAATAGAATAGAATAGAATAGAATAGAATAGAATAGAATAGAATAGAATAGAATAGAATAGAATAGAATAGAATAGAATAGAATAGAATAGGAATAATAGAAATAGAAATAAATACAAATAATAGGAATAGGAATAGGAATAGGAATAGAATAGAATAGAATAGAATAGAATAGAATAGAATAGAATAGAATAGAATAGAATAGAAATAGAAATAGAAATAGAAATAGAAATAGAAATAGAAATAGAAATAGAAATAATAGAAATAGAAATAGAAATAGAAATTATAGGAATAGAATAGAATAGAATAGAATAGAATAGAATAGAATAGAATAGAATAGAAGAATAGAATAGAATAGAATAGAATAGAATAGAATAGAATAGAATAGAATAGAATAGAATAGAATAGAATAGAATAGAATAGAATAGAATAGAATAGGAATAATAGAAATAGAAATAAATACAAATAATAGGAATAGGAATAGGAATAGGAATAGGAATAGAATAGAATAGAATAGAATAGAATAGAATAGAATAGAATAGAATAGAATAGAATAGAATAGAATAGAATAGAATAGAATAGAATAGAATAGAAATAGAAATAGAAATAGAAATAGAAATAGAAATAGAAATAATAGAAATAGAAATAGAAATAGAAATTATAGGAATAGAATAGAATAGAATAGAATAGAATAGAATAGAATAGAATAGAATAGAATAGAATAGAAGAATAGAATAGAATAGAATAGAATAGAACAGCCCCCTGCTTAAGCAGGAGAATTTATACCTTGTCAGACAAGTGGCTATACTATAGTGTAGATGGTGATTTGAGTTCAGCAGAGAGAGTTGTGTGGATATCCTTCGACCTCTTCCCTTTCTCTCCTTTTTCCAGTGCTGGCATTGGCCGAACGGGCACGATCATCGTGATAGATATGCTGGTGGACACCATTCACCGACAAGGTAAATGCAACCTTGCCTTTTCTCTAATTTTTGTACCGGGAGTAATTACTGCTAGAACTCGACTTACGATCGCCATCAAGCCACAAATTCCCTGTCACTAAACAAGGCATTGTTTAAGTGAGATTTGCCCCACTTTCTTGCCACCGTGGTTAAGTGAACCCCTCCAGTTGTTAAGTTAGTAATCCGGTTGCTAAGCGAATCAGGCTTCCCCCATTGACTCTGCTTGTCGGAAGGGGGCAAAAAGGGATCACATGACCTCTGGGACGTCATAAATATGAAGCCGTTATCAAGCATCTGAACGATATTTCTCTATGGGAATATATCTGCTGAATAAAACTCCGCACTGGCGTCAGGAAGGGCATCCGGCCAGTGCTGACATTCAGCTCCATTCAGTTGCCCAGAGTCCACCCCGCAAGGGTTTATGGGGTCGTTAAAAGAGGAGGATCATGATGATCTGAATGTAAATTACGTGACCACGGGGATGCCACAACAGTCGTAAGTTCGAATGAGCACTAAATGAACTGCTTGTAAGTCGAGGACAGAATTACAAGAATCAAGGCATCCTCCGATCATGGGATCATGCTTTGGACACTTGGCAAATGTTGCGCACTTACAACATTCACAGTCACATCATCAACCACTTGCGAATTTCCCAGCCAGCTTCCAACATATTAATAAATTTAATAAATAATAACAAGCAAATGCAATGGGGAAGGCAGCAGGAAGTCACGCGTCACGTCAAAGGGGTGTCTCATTTAACAACCGTGGCAAAAAAAAAGTCGTAAAGTCGGATGTGGTCCTGTGATGCCCCGCGTAAGGATTGCACCACTCACAACAAAAGTTTCCAGTCCCCATTGTGGTCGCAACTCAAGAACTATAGTAAATGTCAACTCGCAAAGCTTCCCTGGCCTGCTCTCGAGTTACCCTAGGCCAGGGTGGATGGGAAACTGGCGAAACAGCACAGCAGCCAAAGACAGATGCACATTCCATGCTTATCTCTCTCAAGGCTGTATCCCAGGGTTACCTACAGCAGCCGGAGGGGAGTGACCTCTACAACCCGTGAAATTGCTCCGTTGAATATGATCGATGACACAACCTGGGGGGAGGGGGAAACAGGGGCATAATTGGGGCATAAATTACATAGGGTCAGAGCTGGCTTCACTTGGGAACGTGCCGACATGAAGCTCCTAATAAACAACTGGATTTCTTTTGAAGCGTGGCTCAAGGCTCATGATTTAATTAGAGCATCCGTCAGAACCCTGACAGCAAGCCAGCTCTGACCCTACATAATTTACGTACCTATTGCCCTGACCGTCATAGTAATACGAGCGTTAAGAGTTTAACGTGGGCACGATGACTCTCCTATTTTAGACCGGCCCGCCTGGCAATTTTTTTAAAACACCTTTTCCTCTTTTCTCTGATTCACGCAATAGGTTTGGATTGCGACATCGACATCCCGAAGACGATCCAGATGGTACGGAGGCAGAGGTCGGGCATGGTGCAGACGGAAGCCCAGTACAAATTTGTCTACATGGCTGTGCAGCAGTTTATCGCAATGCAGCAGAAGGAGCTGGAAGAGGAACAGGTGAGGGGGAGAAAAAAAAATATCGGTTGCAGGAATTTAGCCCAGGGCAGAGGTCTTCAAAGTTGGCAGCTTTAAGGCTTGTGGAATTCTGGGAGTTGAAGTCCACAAGTCTGAAGACCTCTGGTCTAGTGAAAAGAAGGATTGGGAGTGACATGATGGACCAATATTTGAGGGGGCTGCCCCAAAGAAAAGGGAGCCAACCTATTTTCCAAAGCACCAGGAGGCCGGAGAAGAAGCAATGGATGGAAACTCACCCAGAAGAGAAGCAACTTGGAATTAAGGAGAAGCTTTCTAACAGGGAGGTCAATTAACCAGTGAAACAGCTTGCCACTGGAAGTTGTGGATGCTCCATCACTGGAAGGCTTTTAAGAAGAGACTGGACAGCCACTTGTGTGGAATTGTATAGGATCTCCTGCTCTAGATCTCCTGCTTGGAGATCTAGAAGATCTCCAAGGTCCCTTCCTGCTCATTCATTCATTCATTCATTCATTGTAGGGAAAACACCGTTGGTAGCAACAAGAGAGGCCGACGGATGGTTAAGACAAACCCCCAGAGAAATCCCCTCCGTTAAAAGGCCCCCGGTAGGCTATTTATTTCCCACCAAAGATTTTATTATTATTTCTTTATTTTGTATTTTGCTTGCACCCCCCACCTTTGTTATTTTTATGAGCAATTCAACGCGGCAAACATACCAGATGTAGGTAGTCCTCGACTTAACGTCCATCCTGGAGCCCAACATTTCCGTTGCTAAATGAGACATTGGCTAAGTGGGTTTTGCCCCATTGTTTATGACAGTTGTTAAGTGAATTCCTGGCAGTTGTTAAAACAACACGGTTGTGGAGTGAATCTAGCTTTCCCATTGGCTTGGCTTGCCGGAAGGCCGCAAAATCTATAGTTTAACGCTATTGCTTAACGCATTGTAAGCCGCCCTGAGTCTCCGGAGAAGGGTGGCATATAAATCAAATTTTAAAAAAGGGGGGAGGGATTGTGTGACACACACACTCACCCAGGGACGTGGCAAATGCCAGTTGCCGAGCGTCTGTAAACCTGTTGTGGCCCATTAGCAGCCTGTGCAGATTGTAGCTGATTCCGACAACGAGGAGGCTGGTGTGGTGCTGCGCCAGCAGCCTGTGCAGCTGGCGCTCGAGTCAGACGGTGAGGAGGCTGGAGAAGATGTAGTGCCAGAGGTGGGGATTCAACCAGGGCCTTGAGAACCTCCAGAAGCTCCTTTAAGTGAAAGGACGAAGAGGAGCCTCTTCTCGATGCACGGGTGGAGGCCTCCTCGAGAGTAAGGCTTGGGGCTAATTGGCCACTCCCTTAGCCTATTTAAGGAGGAACGCCAACTGAAGCAAGCTGTAGGGAACAACTTTAGTTCACTCTCCTTCGCGTCTGGATTCTCTGCAAAATTGCTTCTGGGCTTTCTGTCAACTCTAGTAAGACTGTGATTACCTTATCTTAGAATCCTGGTAGGCTGTTAAGACAGTTTATTAACAGTCTTTGGTTGATAAAGCCTAAGTTATTTGAGTAGAATAAGCTTTGTATAGAGTTTGTGTGTGCTGCGTTCTTTGGGGTCCGTAGCTGGGGCAGAACAAAACCGCTTAGGCAGGGCTGTAAAGCGGTATATAAGTCTTAAGTGCGATCGCTATTGCTATTGCATGCCAATCTTCCTCATTTCTCAGCCAGAAGCCTCAAATCCGGGAAGCCCCCACTGGCGCTTGCACAACCGTTACCCAACAACGTCAACGCCAAGGTAGACAACAAGGATTTTGTCATAGAGCAGAACAGAAAAGATAACAGAAGATTAGCAGAATGACAGAAGGGACCTTAGAGATCTTCAAGTCCAACCCCTTGCTCAGGCAGGAAGCCATATAACCAGTGATGGCGAACCTTTTTGGCGCCAAGTGCCCAAACCAGGACACGTGTGCATGTGCATGCAGGTGTGTGTGCCGGACTGCTGGAAATGTAAAAATCAGCTGGCTGGTGCATATGTGTGCGCATACCTGCTTTTTGGCCATTTTCAGGCCATTTTTGGGCCATTTTTCAGGCTTTTTCCAGACATTTTGGGCCTTTTTCCAGCCGTTTTTAGGCTGTTTTTTAAGCTCGAAAATGGCCTGGAAATGGCTTGAAAAACAGCCTAAAAACGGCTTAAAAATGGCCCAAAAACTGCCAGAAAATGGCCCAAAACCAGCCCCCAAAAGGCCCAGAAATGCCTCGGAAAACGCCCTGAAAACAGTCCAAAAAAACCAGCCTGAAAATGGCCCAAAAAAACAACCTGAAAATGGCTCCAAAAATGGCGGGAAAATGGCCCAAAAAAGGCCCAGAAACAGTCCGGAAAACAGCCGTTTTTGGCTGTTTTTCGGGCTGTTTTCAGGCCATTTTCTGGTTCTCCGGCGCCTGCGAAGACCAGCTGGCATGCACACCGGAAACCAGAAAAGCAGCTGGCGACGGCACGCATGCCCACAGAGAGGGCTCTGCGTGGCACCTCCGGCGCATGTGCCAGAGGTTCACCATCACGGCCCTATACCATTTCAGACAAATGGCTAACCAGTTTCTCCTTAAAAACCTCCAGTGATGGAGCATCCACAATTTCTGGTGGCAAGTTGTTCCACTGGTTCATTTTTCCTCACTCTCAGGAAGTTTCTCCTCAATTCCAGGTTGCTTCTCTCCTTGATTACTTTCCATCCGTTGCTTCTTGTCCTGCCTTCTGGTGCTTTGGAGACTAAGTGGACCCCCTCTTCTTTGGGGCAGCCCCTGAGATATTGGAACGCTGCTATCATGAATAATCATAAAAGCATTCAAACTCTTATTTCAGAGATGTCTACGGAAGGAGACGGGTTACTTAAATATCCGATACTTGCCGATGGAAAAACCCAGAGCCAAAACTCGCCCTCCTTCGCCTCGGCTCCAGATAGGGTAAGATCCATTTTTCTCTCCTCCTCCCCCTTCCATAGCAACGGCAAGTAGTCCTCGTCTTACGACCACAATTGGGACCGGACCTTCCTTTGCTAAGCGAGAAGGTTGTTAAGCAAGCCATGCCTGATTTTGCAACCTTTTCTTGGTCACGGTTGTTAAGCGAATTAATCCAGCTGCCGACGGACACTAAGTGGATCTTGTTTTCCACCATTGATTTTTGCTTGTCAAAAGCTATCTAGGAAGGTCATGACCCCAGGACTGGACAACCACAGTAAATCCATTCCACTGAGTGCAGGGACATTGTGATGGTCGTAACTGCAAGGACCAGTAGTTAGCCACATGGTCATTAATTGAATCCAGCTTCCCCATTGACTTGGCTTGCCCGAAGGTCGCAAAAGGAGATCATGTGCCCCTGCAATAGTCATAAATATGAATCAGTGGCCAGGCATCTGACTTTGGATTGCAAGACGGTGGGGATGTTGCAACGGTCATAAAGTGTGAAAAACGGTCATAAGTCACTTTTTTCAGCACCGTTGTTAACTAATTGAATGGTTGTAAGCCGAGAACTACCTCTACTCCATTTAAGAGGAGACCTGAACCTGTGTGGGGTATGATGGTTATTCATCACACGCTAAATAATAATAAACTCCACTTAGTGGCGATATCTGAAGTGAGTGGTGTGGCGGCCTAAAGGCGGAGCTCTCGCCTCACAATCAGGAGGCTGTGAGTTCGATCCCAGGAAGAGGCAGATATTTCTCTCTGGGCACACTGAACAATCTGCTGAACAAAACTCCGTACTGGCGACAGGAATGTCATCTGGCCAGTAAACACTCAGCTCCATTCAGTTGCCCAGACTCCACTCCACAAGGGGTCGTTAAAATGGCGATATAAGCTGCCTGTGTCTCAGTGTGTTCGGTTGACTAAGCTGGTGGTCCAGTGTAAACCTCAGATTTTGACACGGGTTCAAAAGCTCCCCGCCGTTGCTCGGTTTTTGGGTAAAGCCGGTTGCTGATTCTCCCTCTTTTATTCCGCAGAGTGGCCGACGAGGAAACGACCTCCGTCTACGAAAACCTGAGTATCAAAACCGCCAAGGTCTCAGGATTCACTAACTCAGGAAGATAGTAGCTATAGGACAGGATGGAGACAGGTGGCTTATAAAATAGGTAGGCATGTGTGTCCAGGTGTGGTTATTTTGCCTCCCGATATGACAGACAGGTGGATCACATCCCCAAGCGCTGCACTCTAAGACCCTCCTCAGCAGAAACTCAGCCCTGTTGGGAAACTCGGTTTCTCCCAGCCGACACTCATCAGGATCCCAATTCAGGATTATTTTTCTTTTAGACTTTTAAAATATCTCTGCGCCACGGTGGGGGTGGGAGGGACGGAAAACAGAAAAACGGCATAATTTTCCCTCTTGGCTTTGTATGGATGGGATCAAACTCGTATAACTTCCAAGGTATTGGTGTGATCTGAAAGGACAGCAGTTTTATTTCCGTCTCAAGGTTTATCGTTAACCTCCTCCAGATATTGTTCGGATTTCGGCTTCCTTAGAAAGTATACAGCACAATCTTAGTCCTGGGAAACCTCTTTTATTCATACGGCTTTGAATTATTGCCATCCCCAGTCTGAAAGGCTTCTCAAACTGTCTATCTGGGGAGGGTTTACAAACACCCACCTTATCTCCCTTGGAATGCTGCCAGATAACTAATTGCTACACGCAGGGCAAGGCCAAACTTAGCACAGAGTCAAACAGAACTTTTCCAAAGCTTTTACCGACCAGATGAGCTAAATGCTTCCCGCAAAAGCTCGTGTCCCATTCGCTTCTCTTTTATGTCTTATGGGAGGGGCCAATCATCTCCAAACCTTACTCCCAAGTCGACCCTGTTTTCTTAATTGTTCCTGTCTCCTGGAAGATCTGCGCCTGTGCACACTGGGAACAGGCTCCCGCTGTTCTTCTGCCTCACTGATGTCCGACTCCGAAGGCAGCTGATAACTGTCAGATGGCCCTGGCCCCCTCTCTGCCTCCGACTCAGAGCCCCCATCCGAGCCTTCACCAGACTCCAGGACTGGCCCACGTTCCTCCCCAACCTCCTCACTATCCAAATCTGCTGGCTGATGGCAGGCCACAACAGATATGATGCAGTTTCTGTGTTTTCATTCCCACTGGATTTTCCATGCTGAATGCAACCTTAAGCCTCCGTCTCGTAAGACCAATCGTTGGTCTAATTCAGTGGATTTCAACCTGGGCTACTTTAAGAGAGGGGTGGGTTTTCCACTCCCAGAATTCTCCCACCGACCTGCTGATTGGGGAATCCTAGAAGTTTCTGACCGGGGAATTCTGGGAATCGAAGTCCACCCAACTTAAAAAGTTGTCTAGCTGGAAAAACACTGGTTTAATTTATGCAAGGGGTAAGATATAATTCCTTTTCTTGCTAGGCTGTATTTATCCACAAGTGCCTCTGATTTTCTGTAACAGAGGCTACAAATTGAGGGTGTATGTATGTGTGTATATAAGAGAAAAATATATATATAGTGAATTAACAAGTGTCTTTGTTTAGAGCAGAGGGGTTACACTGTTGAGCATGGTGGCCCGAGAACTCTGGGAGTTGAAGTCCGCACATGCCAGCTGAAGAATTCTGGGAGTTCAAGTCCAGACATGCCAGCTGGGGAATTCTGGGAGTTGAAGTCCGCATATGCCGGCTGGGGAATTCTGGGAGTCGAAGTCGCCTCGTTCTGAGGTTGTTACGGCTGAGAAATTTAGTCCCAGAAGGAGAGTTTAATCCTAAAGAAGAAAGTGTGACACCCGCCCCACACGCACTACTTTTGTGCATTGTCCAGGTAGATCAACCCAGGGCCTAATAAAACGCAGAGACCGAAATACAATTCCCAGCATCCATCAGCCTGAGCTGAGACTGGCGGGATCCCGTAGTTCAGGATTCTGTGCCCCGATCCATAATAATATCATAAGATTGCAGATCCTCTTATGCCTGAACACGGCCTCTTCTTTTACAAAAGACAGGCATAGTTGAAGCCACCGATTAATACGATACAGGTTATCCTCGACTTAAAACAGTTCATTTAGTAACTGTTCAAAGTGATGACACTGGGGGGGAAAAGGGGTCTTGTGACAGTTTTTCCACACTTACAACCGATACAGCATGCCACCTTTCGACCCGCAATGTCAGTGGGGAAGCCGAATTCACTTAACAACCCCGTGACCGACTGAACCAACTTGTGCAAGGGATTCATTTAACCGCCGCGTCAAGAAAGGTCATAAAATGGAGCAAAAATTCACAGCCGTCTCAGTGACAGATACATTGGGCTCCATTGGGGTTGTAAGTCGAGGACTTTAACCTGTAGGGACTTCTCGCTCTCCTCCACCAGTATCCCCCACTGCCGTTTATATATAAGCTCCGTTGCCCCAATATCGTTCCTCCGTCTTTTTCTTTGACATCTGGTTTCCTCCCCCTTCTGATCTGCTCCAAGAACTTGGCGGGGGAAAAATATCACCACAATAACAACAACAACTGCACCACGCACAATTCAGCGGTATAAAACTGAAATGTTTAATATAACAATAGAAAATGAAGTGTCCCCTCCTTTGCCCAAACGAAACCGGAAGTAGAGGGAAAGTGTCCGGGGGGGGGGCGGTGTCAGCAAAAGGGGAAGAGTATGCAGAGTTCGGTCCGTTGGCTCGGATTTGCGTGTCCTGGGAGGGGAAAGCTTTTTGGCTCTCTTGCTACTGTCACAATTCTCCCCGTTAAGGAGTATTCTCCCCATACGTGCAAAACAGGTTGTCTTCTGTTGGACTTTGGCACTTGGGTCTCCCCAAACACTTAGGAGTTGTGGAAGTGGGCATGTGGGTGTTTCAAGTCGACATGACCAAGACGGTGCACGCTCAAGCATTCACGTGAGTTGCGTTCCACCAGGTCAACGTGATGGCCCATCCAACCCAATGCAATCCTCTAGAACGGATAGGAGAAGTCCACCCCGTCACCCCAGTTCCTTCCAGATGAGAACTTTCTCCCACCCCCATGACAGGCGGTCACCCCACATCAAAGCAGCACCCGTATGGGCTCCCCCCCGGCAATCACGCCACGAGCTTGGTGAAGTCCAGTGCGGGGGCCGGGGTGGTGAGATGGTAAGGCACGTAATTCGGCCGTGGGAATGAGAATTTGTTGAGGCACTTCAAGTTCCCCGTCTTGACGATACACTGAACCGGCCACAGGATGATGCAAAAGAGGATGATGATGAGGACGGAAAGCAGGACGACGCGTTTCCAGTCGTCGCATATCGAGCAGCGGGAGAGGCGTCCGATGAAACCCTCGGTGGGGGTCTCGGGGACTTCGGGCTTGCTGGGAGCGATGTCGATGGTGACGCAGGTGTGGGGGTTCTCGGGGTCGGAGCACTGCCTGCAACACAGCTTGGTCCCTTCCATCCAGAGGGCCTTCTCCTTCTGGAGTTCCGGCGGTAAGGTGGCCATGACCTCTTTGCTCGTCTGGAGACCCGGAGCGCCTTCGAGCGGGATTTCGGTCAGCTGCCTGCAGAAGGGGCACGGGAGCTGATCTTCCACCCGGTTGGGCGGCAAAGCGGCCGTCAGACGGGCCAAACACTCCAAGCAGAAAGTGTGATGGCATTGTAGGACCTTGGGAGTCTTGAAGAGGTTGTCATAGGTGTTGAAGCAGATGGAGCATTCGATCGGCGAGGTAGGCCGCTCCGTCGGGGAGCCCAGCCTGGTCTTCCCGTCGATGGGGGAGCTCAACGGAGACCCCACGGGCGAACACACGGCAGGCCTGTTTTCCGCAGAGGGAGAGGTGATCACGATCGGATTGAGCGGGATGGGTCTGTCGTGGGGGTCCGCCGGGATGGGACTTTGAGGACTCGACGGGGGAGATTCTGGCACTTCGGTGTGCCAGATCTGGGTTAAGCAGGACATAACGGAACCTGTGGAAATAAGAAACCGGGATTAATATTAAGCCAACATGGAGTCATCCTGCATCAGTATTTCTCAATCAAAGCAACTTCAAGTCGGGTGGACTTCAACTCCCAGAATTCCCCAACCAACCCGAGAATTCTGGGAGTTGAAGTCTGCATCTGCTGACTGGGGAATTCTGGAAGTTGAAGTCCACCCATCTTTAAACGTTTCCAAGGATGAGAAACACTCCCATAGAGGTTTTATTTCCTAAATTTTTCAAAGACCCTACCCCGTTCTTCTCCAAAACTTCCATAACTTTCCATAGGAATAAAAAAAAAAACACATAGGCTGTTCAGCTGCCCGGAAGAGCAACTGTAAGAAACGGGGAACTCCCAACACTTGAGAATTCCCCCTTCCTCAAACACACCAGGAAAAGAGCTGCATGAAAAGAGAAACTAAATAAATAAAATAAAATCACACGTACCCCAGCCGGTGCTTCTCCTAAATTGAGAAGGCAGGAGTGTTGCTGTCTCCATGAAATCCAGAAGGGATCTCGGGGGGTCCCAGGTAGAGACCCTGTTTGCTGGGTGGAGTGGGGGCAGCGTTGGCTGGCTGCACACAAAGCCTAAGACAAACCAGAATACGAGTCCGTTCAGGATGATACGGAGATAGCGGTTGCCAGCGTGGCTAAACTCCCACGAAAAACTGCCCTTTGTTGTGTTTTTAGGGGCTGAAGGAAAAAACGAGCAGCAAAGCTTTGCTACACCCTACACACACGCACGCACACACACACACACACACACACACACACACACACAAATATCTCTTCCCAGCTTTGGGACTACCACTCCTGACCACAAGCCTGAAGCGAAGCCTCTTGTCTTGTTTCTTTTTGGATGTTCAGGAAAAAAACACCATTTTTTCCCCTCTCTTCTGGGATGCAGAGACTTGTCAGATTGTCAAAGGAGACAGAGATTTGAGATCTCCCCAAAACGAGGACCAGTTTTCTGATTCTCTCGCGAAGAGATTTACATCCCTCCTTCCAGGCCGGGGAAGAGCATCCTTCCGCTGTTTTGCAACAAATATATAAATAAATGTTATTTCCACCATCGGCTTGCAAGCAGACACTCGGGGTGGGGGGGGGGAGGGCGTGGGAAGAAACAGCTCCAATGTTTGCAGATCTTTTTTTTTCACGTTGCAAGCATGATCTAGCAAAAAAAGGAAAAAAAAACACCGACGGAGAACTTCCTGGTTCTCATAATCTTGGCATAATCGGACCTCAGGTCTGCTTTTATCTCACTCTAATAGGAAATACTGTCTGTAACAAATCCCAAGCCAATTGCGGTAACCGCTTGGGGTTTAATTTATGACATGTTTAATTTCTCAGAGCTTGGCACCCGTCTAAGGGACGTGCGTGTCGCACGTCTGAGAGCAGAAGGTAAATGCTGGTATGAAAAAAAATCCTTTTTATTTTGCATTTCCTCCAACTGATTCCTCCAAAAAAAAAACCCCAGGAAATTCAGGGCGAGGGGCTGAGCTGGGAAGTCAACCACGACAAACTTGGCTGAAGAAAGTTTGAAAGCTCCATTGGTTATTTTTGACATAGTTAGCAGGAATGGAACCCAACTCTTTTATTGTTATTTTTTTAAAAAACTGGAAATGGCTCCTTTAAAGACAGAGCGGCTTCTAAGAAACCGAGAAGGGCAGATGGAGATTTGCCAGAGAAGGGAGAAGGGCCAAATCTCTCCATTCCGAAAAGCATGGAAACGCAGGAAACTTTGCACGCTAGCGTGGACTTCTAAGCCCAAATTGGTGGGTAACTCACTGTTAATTGGTACGTCTGGTAAAACTGGTTTCTGAGCTTAGTTGCCCTGGAGAATTTAAAATCACCCTAAAGAAACTGAGTCACACCCAATCATTTCCCCATAGAAGTTGGGGTGATGTTTCTTCAGAGGATGGAGTCCCGTGCTAGATTTTAGCATTGCTATGGACTTCAAACTGATCTGTGGAAGGAGAGGTATTTATAAGGGGCAAAGGCATTCTGGACTTTCCTTAAGTTTCCTAAAAGTTTTAGGACTGCAAAATAGTAATAATAATAATAATAATAATAATAATAATAATAATAATAATAATAATAATAATAATAATAATAATAAAATAAAAATCACCCAAAGGGCTACCCCACTATTTAGAAATTCTAAATTTACCGGACTTGAACATTTTGACTCTACAAAAAACCACCTGACTTGGAACAGCTTACATCCTCCGACGATACCTTAACAGTTCCTAGGTCCTTGGTTAGGACTCCAGCTGTTGAGCTATTAACCAGCCTCAAAGGCTGTGAATCTTACTACAGATTAACATAATAATAATAATAATAATAATAATAATAATAATAATAATAATAATAATTCCTAGGTCCTTGATTAGGACTTGAGCTGCTGAGCTATTAACCAACCTCAAAGGCTGTGAATCTCACTACAGATTTACTACTACTACTACTAATAATAATAATAATATGCCCTTTCCATCCCCAAAGGATCACTCCTCGATCCTCAACTGGTCTCGATTTGGGAACAAAATTTGCCCAATTGCCCAGGAGCGCAGGGTGCTCCTCTTCCATTCGATACTCCATTGCAATTCTCCCCCCTCTCCCTGGTTTCATTTTTTTCCAAGAAGAGGACTCCTTCAGGGGTATCGTCCTCCCACCCCACCAACTATGAGGTCCCGCAGTTGTGCATTTTTTTTAACCCATCCATCTTCACGTATTAAATCCCTTCCCCAAAGCAAATGGATTAGAATCGGAATAACAGAGTGGGAAGGGACCTCGGAGGTCTTCTAGTCCAACCCCCTGCTTAGGCAGGAAACCCTACACCACTTCAGACAAATAGTTATCCAACTTCTTAAAAACTTCCAGTGTTGGAGCATTCACAACTTCTGGAGGCAAGTTGTTCCACGGGTTAATTGTTCTCACTGTCAGGAAATTCCTCCTTAGTTCTAAGTTGCTTCTCTCCTTGGTTAGTTCCTATCCATTGCTTCTTGTCCTGCCTTTTGCTCCTTTGGAAAACACGCTGACCCCCCTCTTCTTTGGGGCAGCCCCTCAAATATTGGAATGCTGCTATCATGTCTCCCCTAGTCCTTCTTTTCATTAAACTAGACATCCCCAATTTCAGCAACCGTGCATCGTAGTCCCCTAATTTGTTGCTCTTCTCTGCACTCTTTCCAGAGTCCCAACATTCCTTCTACCTTATTATTTTTTTCAATAAAAGCAAAACCTTTTTATCTGTTCATAAAGCTCCAGAGATACAGGTCCTACTGGCAGGCGCTGGAGTGCCTCTCTGTTCGAGTCCCCGTGTCTTCCCTATCCACATCCTCTTTGAAGTCATTCAATTGCCATGCTTGGGATGCTTAGTAAGTCACCACGAGCCCGGATGTTTGTCAGAAGCCCTGTCCAGAGGTGGAGCCTTCAAACTATTTTAACACCCAGGGATTTCTCTCTTGGGAGGGAGGGAGGGGTGCCGCCTTTTGCCTTCCAGCAAACGTGTTTGAAACACGCGGCGAAGGTAGATTTTTATCTCCTCCGAGCTATCCCGAGATTGTCATTCCACAGCCATGCTCCTCAAAAAAATGCTGTTGGCATAACTTGAGTGTTTGAAGTTTATCACCGTCGTTAAATCAGCATCACATGCCTCTTCCCGTTTCATTAGAACTACGGGCGATCCTTGAGTTACGACGGCCGGAGAGCTTCTGTTGTTTTATAAGCGATGCGGTCCTTCAATTTTGCAGGCGTGTTTGCCGTGCTCGCAAAACGAATTTTGGCTTTCCCCACTGACTTTGGCTTGTCAACGGGGAGGTCAGAAATGGCAATCACGTGATTCCCCCGGGAGGCTGCAACCATCATACATACATGCGAATTGCCAAACAACTGGATTTTGGTCATGTAACCACGGGAATGGTCATAAATGCAAGGACTGGTCTTAAATTCCTTTTTTTCCCCCGCAGCCATGTCGTAACTTTGGACATTAAACAAATGGGTGTCAGTCAAGGATTACCCGTGCAGATTCTGGGCTGCAAAACTCCAGCTAGCCACTAGGTGGCCGAAAACCATTTGAGATCCATATCTCTTTGCTGCCCCCTAATGGTCACCTGGAGTTTTGCAGATCCTTTTTTTTTTTAAATTAAACAAACCCCTGTTATGCAAACCCTTTAAAACCAAGTTATCGATCAGGGAATGAATTCTTCCTGAAAAAAGTCACAGACCTTAAGACCTTAAAAATCCACTCGTCGGATCTAAGCCCAAGCGGTGACTCCCAAGAATAAAACTTGAGAGAACTGATTTTAGGCTACTATATTACACACATTTATTAATCACAGTTTTTAAGTTTTATGACCAAAAGGCACCTATTTGAAGCATAAATAATACGTAAAACAGAACATCTTGGGAATACATACATACATACATACATACATATAATTCTCAATCTCTGGTAAATTCCCCATCTTTGCCAAATTTCTTTTGCCACTTGCTCAAAGCCACTTTGAAAGCAAAAACTCACCTGTCTTGAGTTGGGATATCCTAGAAGCAGCAATGCATGTTTAAAAGCTTCTGGCTCTTTATTTTATTTTTCCTTTTTCCTTCCTTCAAAACAAGAGAAAAAACAGCTCCATCTAAGACATGGGAAACGTGCCGGAGATAAATCCCTCGGCGGCCGACAATTTCCTCCCCAAAACACCAACTGCTCACATCACCTGGGCTCAAAAATCTTTTATAGCCTCTGCTCTTTCCAGGTGACTGGATGGCTCTTACCTGTCTGGGCCAGGTGTGGCTTCGGATTGGGTGGCTTCCCAGGATGGGGGGGGCGTGGCTTCTGGTGTTGACAAACAGGACCGGCTGGAGCAGCTTCTGGACAGCAGAAAACATCCCAAGTAAAGCTGAACTTTCAAAGATCGGAGAAATAAAGGTCCAGCCAGCCGGCCTGGTCCTGTTTGAAGCGGTTTTAGATAAGATCTACATTTGGTGATGCGTGTTTTCCGGCTGGGAAACTTCCCAGGAATCATTTTGGAATCCAATCCGATCCAGCCCTTTGCTGTGATTTCTGCTCAGCCCCGGAATTATTGTTTTTTTTTTCCTTTCTAAAATTGTTCTTTCACACGCGGAAGGGAAGGAAGGGAACGGAAGGGAAAGAGAGTGCTTGTTAAGACTTATCCTATTCTGCAAAAAGTCAGTTATTAACGTTTTATTGGGTTACTTAAATAAACTTTAAAAATAAGAACCTGGAACGTGCAAAACGTTGCTTAAAAAAAAAAAACCTCGAAGTCAGAGGAAATTAAGACCTACCCTAGCAAGCGGAGCGAATCCTATTAATTATATTTAATTAATTTAATGTCCGTCACCATCATTAAAGCTAATGTCTTTAGCTCCACCATCCAAACCTGGTCTGATTTTGGAGGAGCGAAACGCGGCCGCCATTTTTTGGATGTTGATGTTAAGGACACACACACAAAAAAAATAGCAGCTTTTTAACTCCTGCATGGTTTCCCCGAGGAAGTATAAGTAGTCCTCGACTTATGGCCACAATTGACCCCCAAAATTCCTGAGGTTAAGTTCGGTGAGTTTTGCCCCGTTTTCTTGCCACCATTGTTCGTAACTTCGAACGGTCACTAAAAATGAGTCGAGGACCAGCTGTAGTTCGCCATGGTCTGATTTCTGGATTTGATTTTATTGCGGCTTCCTGATCTAGCCTGCGGTTAGTGGGATTTCCTGCTGGTCTCCTTTCCATCTCCCAACTCTGCTCAGCGTTTCCAGATTAGCCGAGGCTGGTTTGGTGTTTGCCATGTAGCTGGGCCTTCTACCAGATTACATACCGTATTGAACTCTAAATGACCAATATTAACACAAGGGCTCTTGTCTGAGATAATTCGATTATTGATCAATTGATTTGTCCTCTTTTCTCTGATCCTCCCCTGATTCGGAGGGCCTATTGCAGTGGTGGGATTCGGGCGAATTGGTAGTTAAATTGTTGGCTGGCCTCGCCCTTTCCTGTCCCTTCCAGGAGTCCCTATGGCCCATTTTTGCTCCCAGTGGGAGTGCAGGAGGCTGAGTGCTGCCTGTCACATCCCCTGGCCACACCCACCATGGCCACGCCCAGCCAGCCGGTCATTAGGGCAGAGAACCGGTTGTTAAATTAATTGAATCCCATTCCACTGGCCTATTGGAATGACAAACAGGCACCCCATTGGTGACCTCTCTCGGTCCTCCTGAGTCTTCTGTCAAAGTTTCTTCGCAGCTCTTAAGGACTAGAAACTTGCGTTCATTGCTTTCTAGCTGGGGAAAAAAAAGATTTTTTTTTTTTTAAAAAGTAGGGTTGTTCCCCATAAAAGTCGCCAAAACTTCCACTTTGAAAAATCCTGCCAGGACATCAAAGCAGCTCTTTGCTTTATGGCAGGTGTCTCCAATCGTGGCAACTTTAAGATTTGTGGACTTCTACTCCCAGACCCCTGCTCTGGAAAACATCCCTGATGTTTCCCAGAGACCCCGTTGGAGGAATATCCATGTAGGGAGGAGGTGTTATGCTTTCCGAACAGCTGTTCATACATCTGGGGAGGATATTCATCGAACGAGCAGCCCCCCCACCCCAGGCTCCATTTTGTGTCCGTGAAACAGATCGTTCTAATCGGAGGACAAGGAATTTACCTGGGAGCATTTATTCCTTGCTTCCAGGACCCTCGCATGGCTGGAGAAAATCTGAATTTTTTTATGTGGGGGTCCTCTCCATGGACTGGGGTGCCCCTTTCGCCATCATCTGGACTTCGGGCTCAGGATGATGGGCGTTGCAATCTCAGACCACGCCGCTTTGTAGATTTATTTTTTACTACCCTGTTTCTCCGAAAATAAGACCTCCCCCAGATAATAAGCCCAATCGGGCTTTTGAGTGCATGCGCTAAAATAAGATTTTCCCCCCCAAAAATAAGCCCTCCCCGAAAATAAGCTCTCCGGAAATATTTAAATCCATGCGCAGCCGGTCCCTACTGTTTTCTCTGGTTAGGGTTAGGGAGACAGAGCTGGAAATCAGGTAAGACGGCAAAGGGAGCCCCGTCTTGCTCCACACACCCCAAAATAATAAGACCTCCCCGAAAATAAGGCCCAGCGCTTATTTCAGGATTCAAAAAAATATAAGACAGGGTCCTATTTTTAGGGAAATATGGGATCAGATGGTTTCAGGAAAAAGCCTCCCGTTCCCAGAATCCCCAGTTTGGCCCTTGGAGAGAATTCTGGGAGATCCATACACCTTCGCCTCCCAGCCTTCTCTACCGCTGAGAATTCTGGGAGTTGAAGTCCCCCCCCCCGCCTCCGGAAGGAGCCCCATTTAAAGGAACAGGAAAAGCCAACAATCAGTTCCCACCAACCAATTTTAGATGGCTGAGCGTTGATTCAGCATTTCTGCCGGCAAAGTCATTAAAACCGAGCGAAGCTCCTTTTAATTGGCCTGCGCTTCGTTTTGGCTTGCGCTCCTGCTGCGATGGTGATTATGTAAGAATTACCGGGCCGCTCGGCAGGCACAAGGCCAATGAAGTCATGCCACCCTCGCCATTTAAAGGATGAGTCACTGGCCTCATTTCCCAATTTCAGGAATAGCGAACATTCTCCTGAGGTTGACATCAGTTCTTCTTTTTCCCAGGCAATTAAAAGTCAGCAGATCATGATCTGCTCCCGGAGGAACGGAGTTGTGGCAACCATCAAGCAAAGCCTTTGCAGCGAAGGCACCTGTTGAATTTCTGCCTGGCCAGCGTTTAAAAGAGCCACTGGAGCTCAATAGGCCTGAGCCGAAGCCATCCTAGCTTTAAATGTTGGAGGACTTGGCTGTAACCCAAAGGCGCTTTTTCAAAAGGCAGCTGGGCTTCCTTCATGATGGTGAGGTTTTTTCCTTGAAGAGGTTTCACTTCTCATCCGAGAAACTTCTTCAGTTCTTGAAGCTTTTTTTTTTTTTTGGATGAGAAGCAAAAATGTTTTCAGGGGGGGAAAAACCCGAGAAATTCCAGTTGTCTTTCTGAAAAGCACTTTTGGGACAACCGTTGACCTGGAGGATTAAGAACCCTCACAGATTTTGCTGTGTGTATTTCCAACCAAGCTGGTTTTCTGTCCGGAGATTTTGTAAGAGCCTTCTCCGTGGTGGCTCCCTCCCTTTAGAACAGGGCTATCAAACTCTGCCGGGCAAAATGGGACGTGTGCGGGCTCTTCCCCCCCGCACGCCCCGTTTTCTACCTCCACGGTCTCCAGCAACGCTTTACCGGCCAAAACAGGGCACGGGGGGGTATACACAGCCCTCCCACACACACACACCTCATTTTTGGCCTCTAGCAGGACTCTGCCGGCCAAAAACGGGCCGTGCAGGGGCCTCGGGAGGCTTCCATGAGTCCCATTTTTGGCTGGCAGAGTGCTGCTGGAGACAGGGAGGCCGAAAACAGGCCATGCGGGGGCCTCGGGAGGCTTCCCTGAGCCCCATTTTTTGGCCGGCAGAGTGCTGCTGGAGTCGGGGAGGCAGAAAATGGGCCATGCGGGGGCCTCGGGAGACTTCCGTGAGCCCCATTTTTGGCCAGCAGAGTGCTGCTGGAGACGGGGAGGCAGAAAACGAGCCGTGCGGGGGCATCAGGAAGCTTCCGTGAGCCCCATTTTTGGCCAGCAGAGTGCCGCTGGAGGTCATGGAGGGTGAAAACGAGGCGCCCCGTTTTAGCCAACAGGGTGCTCCAGGAAGCGTCTTTCCCGCTCCCTCCCTCCCTCCCCCCCGCCAGCCCACAGAGGAGAACTATAATGCTGATCCGGCCCTCGAAGAAATCCAGTTTGACACCCCTGCTTTAGAATGTCATCTCCACGGAGATTAGACTGGCTCCCAGTTCAATAGTCTTTCATAAAGACCTGTTTCTGCCAAAGGGCCGGAAGAACCCAGAATAAAACGGAGCCCATAAATTGGCTTGTTTGAGTGCGTCAGCAAAAGGGTGGGAAGATATTGCGTTTCATTTTTTTTTTAATTGGGTTTTTATTCGTTTGTAAACCGCTCAGACAATCACTGAAAGTGAGTGGGTGGCCATATAAAATCTTGTAAATAAATAAAGCCTAACTTTTCCTCCAATCAGCATCCGGATAGAGCTTGCCTATAAATACCCTTGGACGGACACCAAGGGCTGTGCCGCCATCGGCCTCACGAAAGAGTCAATCCTTCTCCCGGATCTTTTCAAACATTGTGGGTCCTCCATCACTGGAGGCTTCGAAAAAGAGATTGGAGAAGAGCCATCTCTCCTGCTTGGGGTTGGATTAGAAGACCTCTAATTTCCCTTCCAGCTCTGTTATTCTGTCAATTTGAATAAGACCAGAGGAGCAAATAAATAAATAAATAAATAACCAGACAGCACTGAGGATTCACTTAGATTCACCTCCTTTGGTTTATCTCGTTTCACATTCCTGCGCTCAAAACGTCCCTTTTTATCTTGAAATTCAGCCCCCAAGGGCTGGCCCTGAGGCTAAGCAGTCAAGGCTGAGGGCCTTCAAAACCCCAGAGGCCCTTCAAACGGTGATGCTTCATCCTGACAAGAATTTGGGGTGAAGGAAAGCAATAAATCGGAGGTGGACGAAAAGCACAAAGAATGTGCTTTTTTCTGTCTCCCGACCACGTAATCAGGCATAAGGGGTGGGAGAGAAAAAAAAAACAACTTTTGACATGCCCAGAGGCCCTTCTAAACAGAGGCCTAGATTTTACAGCAGATGGCTTGGCTGTTTTTTGGGGGTGGGGGGTTTTTGCTCTAAGGCAAGATTTCGATCAGAGCCTTTCTCGGCTGGCCTGGGTTCAGCTCCCACCCGGCTCCGACTCAGATCAAAAGCAAGGGACTTGGGTGCAAAACACACAATCCGGTTAATCCATGGAGATAATCTGGCCGGTTCAAACTTAAAAGAAGATGGTTGAGATCCAAGGGAAACTTGGCTTGGGACTTGGGTGCCATGCGGCCTTTTGAAGGCAGCTCCGAAAAGGATGCTTGTGGGCAGGCTCGGTGCCAACTCAGGAGCGCATGAGCCCAGACAAGCTAATTGCTTTCTGAACTATGGAAGGAATGCGCATCAGACGAAGAGAGAGAGAGAATCCTTTCGGAAGCCGGAGGGCCCCGTGATCAACCAACGCGAGCGTGAGCAACCGCCCGCTGACACCGTCCTGCTTAATAAACCCAAAATTAGTCAGCCGAGCTCATTAGCAAGGAAGAAGCAGAAGGCAAGATGCAAGGATGATATGGCTTCGGAGATGGGCAGAGACGGGTTGCGCTGGGCTTCATCGCGGGGAGCTCATCCCGGTCCTCAAAACGTGCAGACATCGTCCTCGTTTGAAGCTGGGAAGGCGAGACATGGCTTGATCGGGTGTCCTCAAAGCGGCTTTCTAGGATAACGGAATGATATATCGCTTATATCTTTTATGTACGCTGAGAGGTTATGCAGCGAAGATAAATTCCTTGTGTGCCCAATCACACTTGGCCAATAAAGAATTCTATTCTATCTATCTATCTATCTATCTATCTATCTATCTATCTATCTATCTATCTATCTATCTATCTATCTATCTATCTATCTATCATCTATCTATCTATCTATCATTATCTATCTATCATCTGTTATTATCTATCTATCTATCATCTATCTTCTATCTATCTATCTCTCTTCTATCTCTCTCTCTCTCTCTCCCTACCTACCTAATGGTATTTACCTATCCTCCATCTATCTATCATCTATCTATCATTCATTATCTATCTATCTTCTCTCTCTCTCTCTCTCTCTCTCTCTCTCTCTCTCTCTCTCTCTCTCTCTCTCTCCCCCGCCCTCACCTATGTACCTACCTACCTACCTACCGGTATCTACCTATCTTCCATCTATCTATCATTATCTATCTATCATTATCTATCATCTATCTATCTATCTATCTATCTATCTATCTATCTATCTATCTATCTATCTATCTATCTATCTATCAAACTATCTATCTATCTATCTATCTATCTATCTAATCCTCTCTCTCTCTCTCTCTCTCTCTCTCCCTCCCACCCACCCCCTAACGGTATCTATCTATCTATCTATCTATCTATCTATCTATCTATCTATCTATCCCTCTCTCTCTCTCTCTTCTATCTCTCTCTCTCCCTCTACCTACCTAACGGTATCTACCTATTTTCCATCTATCTAACTATCATTATCTATCTATCATTATCTATCTATCTATCTTTCTATCAATCAATCTATCTATCATCTACCTACCTATCTACCTACCTACCTACCTATCATCTATCATCTATCATCTATCTATCTATCTATCATCTATCTATCTAAATATGAATATAATAAAATATGGTTAAGAGGAAAAAAATCATAAACCAGAACTGTTACGCATATGTTCCTAAATCTGCCTAAAAAATCCAAGACCTAGAAGGGGTTTTTTTTTCTTTTTTTGAAAAAAAAAATCAATCAGGAATAATATTGCTCCAAATAAGGCAGGGAATAAATTCGAGACCGATTCATATCGGAGGATCGGTTTGATAAGAGAATCAATGGCCTGAGAATGTCCGGGAGCCGCATCTCACCAGCAGTGTCCATTGCCCTGAGTCTGTTTGTCCTGTGTCGCCAAAGGAGGGTTGGACTAGATGACCGTTGAGATGCCCTTTGACTCCATCTGGTAAATTCTGCCTTGCTGAGGCTCTTTTTCCTGCTGGGTTAGTCTGGATCCTAGAAAGCTGTTTTGTTTCCTCCTCTTTTTTTTTTTTTATAAGCCAGACAAAATCCTTTATTGCTCTTTCCACATACTTGGCTCCTGGGTGCAGATGTCAATTGTATTGGACGGAGGGAAGATTTACGGCCGCCTTTAAAAGTGGAAGCTTGTTCTTTGGGCCAGGAGGCACAGCTGAGGAGAGATAAGGGCCCTCGTTCCTTAATGATTCCTGCTGAAGTTTAAACCAGGTAAATGAAATAAAAAACCGGTCGTTTCTGGCAGACAAAAAAAAAAGCACATGGAGAGACACTCGCTGCTGAGGCGGTTGAATCGTGTTTCGCCTGGCTGCAAACAGAGAAGAGAAATTTATTGAGAAGAGCCAACCGAATCTAGATCGGTCAAAATTGCTCCTCGGGCAATAAAAAAAAAATGGTTAAGAATCGAACATGTCATCCGGAAGTGTGGAGGGGGAAAAAAAAACAGGCGTTTTTTTAAAAATCACATCATTTGTTCCCCAATAAATAGTGAACCCCAGGATTCCCCAATTATTGGTAGTCCTTGACTTATGACCATGGAGCCCCAAATTTCGGTTTGCGAAGCAAGAGGGTCTTTAAGAAGATTTTGTCCCACGTTATAGGATTTTGTCCCATGTTATAGGATTGCTTTTTGCCACCGTGGTTAAGTCAATCACCGCGGTTGTTAACTTCATAACACGGTTGTTCAGTGAATTTGGCTTCCTTGTTGACTTTTAACAGTAACAGAGGTGGAAGGGACCTTGGAGGTCATGTAGTCCAGCTGTCACCAACCGGTGGTCCGTGGACCATTGGTGGTCTGTCTGAGAAAATTTTGGCGTTCCGCAGAAAACTTATTTGCATTTTTTATATTGCACTAAATCAGGGATCCTCAAACTACAGCCGGATATGTGCAATGAATGTTTGTGTTGCTGCAGAGTCTCCCCCTTCGGGGTCTTTTTGTGTGGGTCGGAGGGGGGGGGGGGGAGAAATTCCGAGTTGGAGGTCTGCTTCAGCCTCCTGGTGTGGGGCTTTGGGCGAAGGCTGGAGGGAAGCACCGCTGGTGGCGAAGAGCCGGAGGGCCTCGTTCCAGTGGGACTGCATCATGGCCTGGAACTGGCTGACCATCTCAGCCCGCTGAGCCTCCAGGCGCCAGTACCTGGCCTTGCACTCCCGCAGGTCTTTGCTTGGAAAGCCTATGCTCCTAGTCCTCAGTGAGGTGCTTCTGCTGAGCCTCCTTCTCGGTCAGATCCGATTTGAAACTGAGCTGTTTTGCCAACTTTTTCTCCTGGTGGCTGCTTAGCTCCAACAACTGCTTCCTCTTGGGGCCCTAAGGAATCCGGGCGGGCAGGTGGGGAGTGGCTGGGAAAGGGAGGGGCGAGTCGAGGCTGTTGAGGTGCCCCTTGACATGAGTGACGTCAAGTTGGCCATGCCCACCCAGTCACATGACCACCTAGCCACGCCCACCCAGCCGGTCATTGGTAGATCATATTAGTGGTCTGCGGAATTTAAAATTATGAATTTAGTGGTCCCTGAGGTCCGAAAGGTTGGGGACCCCTAATCTACTCCAACCTCCTGCTCACGCAGAAGACCTATACTAGGGATTCGAACCGCCGAACTGCCAACCCTTTCTGATCGACGAGCTCACCGTTTTAGCCACTGAGCCACCTAGCCAGGGTTTGGCTTTGCATATCAGAAGGTCGCAAAAGGGACCCCGGGACACTGCAACCGTCAACCGGGGTTGGACTAAATGACCTCCAATGGTCCCTTACAACTCTCTTACTGTTACTAAATATGAGTTGCCAAGCGTCTGAATTTTGATCCCCTGACCACGGGGATGCTACAACGGTCGTAAGTGTGAAAAGGGGTCCTGAGTTTTTTTCCATGCCGTCGTAACTTTGGCCGCTAAGCAAAGTGTTGTACGTCGAGGAGTACCTGTATAGTGGCTTCCTGCATATTTACAGACTGTATCTCACGCTCCTAGCTAGCTGGCGCCACAATGAGGAATAAGGAGTGGTTGTTTTGTGTGTGTGTGTGTGTTTTTCCTTTTGCAAATCGTTACAAAATAAGCAATGAAAATCAGGAGCTAATAATTTCCTTCGATCGGATTTGCTGGTCCCCACAGGGACATAAATACTTGAAAGCATCGCGAGAGGAAAAAAATTGAGCGATTCGAAATGCAAGCGTCCTTTTTTAAAAAAAAAATCCTTTTTTTTGAATCCTTCATTCCTCACGGGCTGAAACGAGCTGGATGCTAGTTAAAAAGATTTGCCACGGTTTCTTCGGAGGCATGGAAAACGCGATCCGTTTTTTGTTTTTGTTTTTTTCTCACCTCCAGTCTTTTAATGGTAATAGGAAGCCGGTGCCCAACCAAAAGGCCCAATTTTCTATCCTTCCGACTTTGACTTCCTGTCCCAAAAGATGGAGAATTTAAAAATCTTGGGAGTCTCATTCAGCCATGGTTCTGGCCAGGGGTGGGGTTGAAAAATTTTAGCAACCGGTTCTCTGCCCTCCCCAGGCTCCGGAGGCTTTTATCGAGCCTCCGGGAGGGCGAAAATGGCCTCCCCTAGGCTCAGGAGGCCGGAAACAGGCCCATTTCTGGATTTTCGATACTTCCAGTAGGCCGTTTTTCACCCACCGAGCCTCCACGCAGGCCCTGAATTTACCTGGCATCTAAAATGGGCCACTTGGAGACTCCTGGGAGGGGCTGGGAGGGGCAGGGTGGGCCCCTCTCCCAGTCCTTGCAACTACCGGTTCGGCAAACCAGATTAAAATTAACACCCGTTTCGCCTGTAGCAGTTCGATCCAGCTGAATCCCACCCCTGATTCTGGCTTTTTCGTGTTTCTCTTCCCGCTGCGATCTCGGTGATAGAGAGAACCTTAGAAAAGCCGAAGAGAAGATTTCCTTTTAGACTGCCTGAACACATTCTGATTTCCCAGATTCCTGGCAGGAGCTTTAGCTTACCTAGCCATTATTAAAATAATGTCCTTCTTGTAGCTTTCTCGGAGGGAGGAAGAAAGAGAGAGAGAGAGAGAATTGGCTGGTCCAGTTGCGTGGCGACAGCGATTACATTTAAAAAAAAAAAATAATAGTAAAGCTGTAAGCGTGGCATCGTTCAGTTACAGAACTAGCTGTCAAAGCTGTCATTCTGTCGGTGTCTGGAAATCTCCTTGTTCCAATATATTTAAAAAATTCCTTCCGGCTGTAAAGTCAGCACATTGTCCTTTTACCATGCACGTGATTAGATAACTGCCACTAGCACTGGAGGCTCCACTCTGTTTTAATGCGTTGAATAAGTCCTGCCCAGGGGTGAAATCGACTTATCTTCTCTACCGGTACGGCAGTGCGCGTGCCGTCATCGTCACATCCAAATTTTTGACCCTCTGTGCATGCACAAAGCCTTCTGCGCATGCTCAGAGGGTCAAAAACCAGGAAGGAATGACATCCGGGCAGGTGGGCGGAGCTTCACGCTGCTGCCGCTACAGGTTCACCAGACCGTGCACCGCTGCCGCTACCAGTTCGCGCAAGCCAGATTTCACCACTGGTCCTGCCTGCTTAAATCAGAATCAAGGCCCAGCATGTGCAAAAAAAATCTTTTGAGCAGTGTGCTAGCCCTTTTTCCGCCTCTCTTTATATTTGCTTATTTCTTTATTTACTTCCGACAATTCCTGTGGTGTGAAAAAGAGATATTTTCCAAAGCTTATTACTTTTTCAGAGCCATTGGACCGAACACCATTACATACAAAATTGATTTCTAAAAAGGAACGAAGGTGGGGAGGGAAAAATCCCCAATATTACAAGCTTCGCCATCAAAATGCGAAGCCACCAAGAATTAGAACTCGGTCCTTAATACCGTCTTTGTAACAGGTTAATCCTTCCAGGAAAATGCTGAAACATTAATAAGACTATAAATCAGACCGATATATTGGCGCGCGAAAGGATTGTGAATAAGTAACATTATTAAAGAAAGCAGAGTCTGAGACAGGGCTCTGTAATTCATGGCTTGCATACGACAATAAAGTTTTAATAGAAGGGAGGAAAAGATTATTAAAAACAAAATTGGGCCGTTTACACACTTGTCTGTGTAGCTGAAATATTTTTCAAAACCTTCTCGATATCTAGATTTTCCTTCGGGATACCAAAGCGTGCTTGAGACGGGCGGCGGATCCGTTTCATAATAAATAAAATCAAACAATTAAAAAGCGGCGACGATCGAATGGATCCATCCATAACAGCAATTCCTTCTGCGTGACATTTTGAGTTGTGTGTGCATTAGGCAGCATTTCTGAAAAGTCCCAAAATTGCTCTTTTTTAAAAAAAAAAAGGCAACTTTTTTTGCCTTTTTTTTAAAGAGCCTGGTTTAGCTCTGCAGACTAAGCACCGTATTTAACATCCAGCTGTCTGCAATTACACCAGTTTGAATCTCACCAGGCTCAAGGTTGACTCAGCCTTCCATCCTTTCTAAGGTGAGTAAATTGAGGACCCAGTTTGTGGGGGCAATAAGCTGACTTTGTATAAATATACAAAAGTATGAAGGCTATTGCTTAACACATTGTAAGCCGCCCTGAGTCTCCAGAGAAGGGAGGCATACAAATCAATTTTTTTTAAAAAATTGACTTTTCTGTTTCCTTAAAGTTCATTCAGTTCTGACTGAATGGTGGAGGATGGGAAGATTTATATTCCTTGCAGACAGCTGGTCCTTTGCATTCTTTTAGAGCAAGGGTATCAAACTCAATTTTATTGAGGGGTGCATTGGGGCTGTGCTTGACTTTGGGGTGGGGGGCAACTAGGTGAGTGTGGCTGACTGGGTGGGTGTGGCCAACTGGCTGGGTTCAGATCTGTTATGAATAGGACCACCCATTCAGATTTTGCATTCATGCTAACAAAAATGGAGCCCCCAATTTCAGAGGCAGTCTAGCCCACAATCAGGTGAAGCCAACAATTGATCGGAAACCTTTTAACCTTTTCTTTCTTGTGGTGGTCTCTCGTCCATCACTCTTCCCCGCCTTTAAAACAGGGGAAATAACACTCAGGTTTATTACTGCCTAATAAAATAAACGGGATGCGGTGGTTCAGTGGCTAAGACGCTGAGCTTGTCAATCGCAAGGTCGGAAGTTCAGTGGTTCGAATCCCTAGCGCCGCATAATGGGGTGAGCTCCTGTTACTTGTCCCAGCTTCTGCCAACCTAGCAGTTCGAAAGCCCGTAAAAAAAAATGCAAGTAGAAAAATAGGGACCACCTTTGGTGGGAAGGGAACAGCGTTCCATGCGCCTTTGGCGTTGAGTGATGCCGGCCACATGACCATGGAGACATCTTCAGACAGCGCTGGCTCTTCGGCTTTGAAACTTTACACACATAAAGCCTACGAAAAGGAAAGAAAACAAATATTGTACCTTTACAGGGAGAATACATGGGATGAGGGTGTGGCTAACTGATGAGGGCTTGTAAGTCCAAAATAGATCTATCTTAGTTTCCCAATGGGCAGCAGAGGATCTGCTGGCTGCCGGAAAAAAAGCTTAGAAACTAATGGAAGACCAGGTGTCTCGATAGAAAAACACTTAATATATATGTATTCTTCTTTAAAATTAAGACAGGCAAGAAGAGGAATAGGAGGAAAAGGCTGCAATTTCCCAGCAGGAGATGCCTCATCAGGGGTCAAACCGCGAATTTTTCTTCTGCTAATCCAGCTTTCGAAACAAAACAAAACAAAAAGTTCTGCATTTGTTCCTCTTCTCTCCGTTCCTTTGGCACTGGCAAAACGGAAGGATCCCAGCTGGGAAAAGGCTGGTAAGTTTGTGTGGTTGGTTGCGTAGACACCCCAACTGTTTCTAAACTCATCTTTAATTGATAAACTGGCAGGAGTGACTTCCGTTCCTTTCCCAGCCGTCACCGTAATTCCTTTTTCGCCGCGATTCTGGTGGCAAAGGTTCAACCAAGGCCGCTAGTATCTTTTTTTTTTTGAACGATTTTCTGTAAGGAATGAGAAATCCTAGATGGTTTATAAATTTGCTGGCAAGTGAATTTGGAACAACAGCTATCTGGAAGCAAAGCCAGGATAAGAACAACAAAAAACCCCCCAAAAACCCAAATTATAATATTTTTATTTTGCTCAGAGTATTTATTCTTGGCTAGGTATATACAGAACTGGAGTTTAATTGGTCCAGTGGGACCGTCCATTCCTGTTACAGTTAAGGACGCTCTTGAGTTCATGCAGTTTGTAAGACATTTTTAATATATAGAGGCAAATCCCTGGTTTTCTTGGCGAATTGACATTGTTCTAGAGGGTGAAATCTGTTGTAACTTTGGTCACTAAACAAACTGCCATGAGTCAAGAACTAATGCTCCAACATTTTAAAGAAGAGATTGGATAACCTAATCTTAGGAGCCTTGGTGGAGCAGCGGACTAAAGCGCTGTTAAATAGCACTTAGCTGCCAGCTGCCTGCAATTACCGCGAGTTCGAATCTCACCAGGCTCAAGGTTGACTCAGCCTTCCGTCCTTTCGAGGTAGGTAAAATGAGGACCCGGATTGTGGGGGCAATAAGATGACTTTGTATAAAAAAAAAGAACACCGCTTGGGGGGGGGGGGCAAAGCCCTACTAAGCAGGTATATACAAAAGTATGAAGGCTATTGCTTCACGCATTGTAAGCCGCCCTGAGTCTCCGGAGAAGGGCGGCATATAAATCGAACCAATAAATAAATAAATTAATAAAACCTTTGTCTGAAGTGGTGTAGGGTTTCCTGCCTGGGAATGACTCTTGTCATTCTATTTCTATTTCTACCTACCTGTAATTCGTATTTTGCTTTTTCTACGGGCCAAGGAAGAGTATGGAAATGTTATCGCCTTCATTTGATGTCCCGAGCTCAGAAAACTTGATTTACGCAGGAAGATGGGAGACTGCAGTTTTGAGAAAACAGAGATAGCTTCGCTCAGACAGCAGAGGGGAAAATAGCTCACAACTAACTGCCTCCCTTTCTAAAAAAAATAAAAATAAAAATAATGGCATTAACTATGATATTCGGCTTTTATTAGAAATAGAATAACAGAGTTGGAAGGGACCTCGGAGGTCTTCTAATCCAACCCACTGCTTAGGCAGGAAACCCTATACCCCTTCAGACAAAGGGGTATCCAACATCTTAAAAACTTCCAGAGTTGGAGCATTCACAACTTCTGGAGGCAAATTGTTCCACTGATTGTTCTGTCAGGAAATTTCTCCTTAGATCTAAGTTGCTTCTCTCCTTGATGAGTTTCCACCCATTGCTTCTTGTCCTGTCCTCAGGGGCTTTGGAGAATAGCTTGACTCCCTCTTCTTTGGGGCAGCCCCTGAGATACTGGAAGATGGTATCATGTCCTCCCTAGTCCTTCTTTTCATTAAAGTAGACATACCCAGTTCCTGCAACCGTTCTTCATCTGTTTAAGCTTCCAGTCCCCTAATCCTCTTTGTGGGTCTTCTCTGCACTCTTTCCAGAGTCTCCACATCTTTTTGACATCATGGCGACTAAAACTGGATGCAGGACTCCAAGTGTGGCCTTATAAAGTGGTATCAACACTTCACACGATCTTGATTCTATCCCTCTGTTGATGCAGATATGGATGCTGATGGATCGAGTCATTTTACTAGTTACCCGCACGTCAGTAATTCCAAAATGGCCCCTGCGTGTTACCAACGCCCCAGGTCAGTCATATCTCAACATGAAAAACACGTCAAATTCGGTGTGCTTTTATTCAAGGCAGAGGGGAAAGGGGAGAGGGGAAAGAGGACGGAGTGGAAAAAAAATATATGTCTATGTACAAAGCTACACGTTTTGCATTTGACACAACGGTGTGAAGTAATTTTTAAAAAACAACAACAACAACAACTTCTCTATTCCAGTGTTTTGGTTTCAATGGCTCACTTCAAAAAAAATATATGATTTTTCACCCTTTCTGATGAAAGAGCAAACACGTTTCCCTCCCTCCCTCCCTCCCCCTTTACGGACGGTGCAATTCGGTCTGGGTTGCAATTGGAAGAAAAGGACAGTCTTGAAATAAGAAAAAAACGGGACAGCAATTCCAGAGGTGTCCTTTTGTGAGTTTGAAACACACGACAAGGGCAACAAAAAACAAAACAAAAGCATTGGCTTTTGCTAAAATTCGATCCGGAGAGGCAATTTTAAAAAAAACAACCAAAAAACAAAAATAAAACCCAGCTAAACAAGCCACAAATGCACCAAGGAAGGAGGAAAGGAGTTTGGTTTCGGTGCGTAAGGAAATTGTGTGGTTTCATTGCATAGAATCTCGGTCAATTCAGGAGTTAAATAAAAAAAAAAGAATCTTGGGACATCCACAGCAGTGGTGAGCCTCTACCGGTTCGCGCGAATCGGTAGCGGCGGCGGCAGGAGACTCTGCCCATCCGCCCGGACGTCATCACGGATGCCCTATGCTTGCGCAACAGCGCTGCAAGCGCGCTCACAGTTATGAACCGGTAGTGAAGGTAAGCGAAACCCACTACTGATCCACAGGCTCTTCCCAAGTCAGTTTCTCACATAACGGGGGATGGTTGACGAGCCGAAAGGAAGGAAAGGATCCTAAATTAATAACCATGCAACTTCGGTAACACAAATACCACTTTTTTAAAAGGGATGGGAGGTGCATGTATCACGAGATTAAGGAAGCTGCGGTTGGCCGCGGGCTTCTGGATTTTAACTCCCCCGCCCCCCCATAAACCCAGCTAGCGTGACCGACGCTAAGGGTTAGGATTGTGTATTCTGACAACTTCAGGAAGGGCCAAAGGAGTGGCCTTGATGGAAAGCAAGGCAGGGAAGTGAACACGAGATCCAATTTTAGGGGGAAAGACAGCTGCCTTCGAAGGGAAGGATTGTGACTTCTACAACGCCCCGTTTGGCTCCAATATTTGGCCTGCAAGAATCGGTGCCGCCGCTCTAGATCCTTGTTTACTTCCCTTGAATCGAGATCAACTCGCAATTTAAAAAAACAGTTTAAAGCGTTCTTTAAAAAGTTAAAGAAACCCTCCACGGAGGAATCGTTGAGGGGGGGATTTAAAGTGGCTGGATTTCTTTGCATGGCCTTTGGAGAGTTTTAAGGACTGGAGCGCTTTGATTTGCATAAGGACGGACTCGAGTTAGGACAACTGCATGGGGTGCAGGTGGGAGAGAGGGAAAGTTCAGACGGGAAAGAGACACCCCCTCATCCAGGAAGCTAAGTCACCACTACCGTTGAGTTTGGACCCTTTCTAAAAGGTGTAGGTTTAGTTATTACAGAGCACCAAACTAGACGCCAAGAGAATACAAGCAGTCCTCGACTTATGACCGTAATTGAGCTCCACATTTCTGTGGCTAAACGAGACGTTTCTTAAGTGAGTTTTGCCCCATTCTGCGACCTTTCTACTCAACAGCTGTGGCTAGTGAATCACTGCAGTTGACAAGTTAGCAACTTGATTATTAAGTGAATCTGGCTTCCCCAATGACTTTGCTTGTCGGAAGGTTCAGAGTTGGAAGGGACCTTGGAGGTCATCTAGTCCAACACCCCCCCCCCCCGGTCCAAGGAGGAGACCCTATACCATTTCTGACAAATGGCAGTCCAATCTCTTCTTAAAAACTTCCCAGTGTTGGAGAATCCACAACTTCTAGTGGCAAGCTGTTCCACTGGTTAATTGTTCTCACTGTCAAGGAGATTTCTTCTTAGTTCTAGCTTGCTTCTCTCCTTGATTAGTTTCTATCCATTGCTTGTAAAAGTGGGTCACATGATCCCGGGACACAGCAACGGTTGTAAGTAGGAATCAGTTGCCAAGCACCCCGTATGTAAGTCACGTGATCCCGGAGATGCTGCAAAGTTTGTCGAGTGTGAGAAATGGTCGTTAGTCACATCTTTCAGTGCCGTTGTAACTTTGGTCACTAAATGAACTGTTGTAAATCAAGGACTAGCTGTATCCCCAAGCACCCACCTTTCTCTCGCTGCTGGCGAGCGGAGAGCATGGGGTGAGCGGTTGACCCCTCGAAGAGCTAATTCTGGGCTTCCAAGTGTGGTCATGGGGAAGACGGGACGGGCCTGTCCAAGTTGGGGTTTGGCCGACTCCCCTCCCCTTAAAAACTCAGGGAGCAGGCTAGGATTTTACTAAAAGGAAGGAAACCTGGCTGGGCCCTACTTGGGTGTGAAGAAGATTAAAAAGGGAGAATAAAACCTATCTGAACGCTCAAAAAATGGCAAGGCTGCCCTGAGCTTAAGGCCTCGGTCAAACTCTAGGAAAGAAAAAAACACCACAGGAAGAAGGGAGTGTGCTTTCTAGCAGCCTATCCCGCGTGTGAGAAACCCCCCCCCCCTCCGGAAAGCATTTTCGGTGCCATTTTGTTTCCAAAAAAACGCACCCCCCCCCCCAAATATGGCACTTGAGTTTCCCTTGAAGCATGGCCATTTCCTCAAGGCGGTTGGTTCCTTGTCAGCTTGGAGGCCTTGATCCCAACCGCAGATATCACAGGGTCCAGAGCAAAGAGACTTCTCGAAGCTCATTGGCAACCAGGAAAGCTAAAATTGGCGTCCCATCCGGGTCGCCAGAAACGTCTCTCTCCTAAAGGTAACCAAACGTGTTAGAGTCCCCGTTTCCTGCCAATTGGAACGAGTCCACTCATCGCATGGAAGCCGTTTGGCCCTCGTTGCCGATTCTCTTCTTAGGTGATTTCCCAGCGACTCGATGGCTGGCCTAGTATTTACAAGTCCCAATGGCTACACGTTGCTGACCCGGGTCTCAGCAGATAGAGTCGTGCTGGTGGTAGAGGTGGCGAGCGAACGATCCCGTCGGACGTAACGAGGTTTACGGACTGGAATCAAAAAAGAGAAACACGGTTAGTTTCTATCCCGAGTCTCATCAAAGAGGCTTAAAATTCATTCAAAGGATTTCCACACCTTTCTCTTCCAACACTGGCTCATCCCAACACACACACACACACACACACACAGATCAGGGTGGATAAAAATTGATGATTGTTTTTTTTATTTTTATCAAATTTATTTTAATAAAATGCTTTTGAAATAAAAATCTATCTAAAGATAGTTTTATATTTAAGTTACATTAATAATTTAATTTATTCAGCATGAAAGTTATGTAGCATGAGGCTGTATGTTCTGCAATATTGGGACTGTCGATGAGTCAACAGCGGGTCAGAGGAGCCACTGTGGGACAGAGGTGACAGTTTCTCTTTAAAAATTACGATTTAAATCGAGTCGATTTCAATCAAGCCTTTTTACTAGTGATTTAAATCAAATCCACCCGGACACAGATACACATTTTTAAAAATGGAAAATTAAAAAAAGAAAAATTGGGAGGAATCCTCACTTAAAAAAAAAACACAATATGCAAAAAGGATGCAATATTTTGATTTGGAAAACAAGAGCTCCCTAGGGGACAATGTAAGCCTACAGACTCCACATGCTTATTAAGACAATTTTGTTGACGAACAGGCGGCAGGAAGAAATCCCGTCGTTCCCCCCCTCCCTCCACAACTGTAATTATTTTTTCTGCTCCAGTCACCCGCCACCCGAAACAGCGCATGCATTTGCAGTCTGCAGAGACTGAAAATGAGCCACCTGGGATTTATTCAGGCAGACTGAACTGTTGGAGGCGCCCCAGAGAGGCACGCTCAAAAATGCTTCCCTCGCCAAGCATTCCCGTAAAAATCTTGCACACTGCTTGGTCTGTTTTTGAGAGCCTTAACTATTTAAGGTAGTAGAAACGGGGAGAGAACCATTACAAGCGGTTGTAGTTATGCCAGGATCAGGGGGAACAAAGAGCTGCTTTGTGTTGAGAAGAGATTTCTTAGGATAAAATAAATAAATAAATAATAATAATAATAATAAAAACCCAGACTCCCAAAGCCACCCTATCTTCCTTTTCTGTATACAACTCGAAGGTGGTGTTAAGCTGGTTAATACCACCCGGTATTGGAAATCACGGGTGGAAATCACACATCCATCTACCCCGGCTCTATGTCATCCTTTTTTAAGCACATTTTTGAGGCACACGTGCCATCAAACCGCTTTCATGGAAGGCTGGGTGCATGCGCACTCACACGCACACACATTTACAAACCAGTAGGGAAAGTAAGTGAATACCATCCCTGATACAATTCGAGGTTTTACTCCTGCAGAAATAACCCTTGTTACCCAGGACACCTAGCTAAGGCATTTTGCACAAATGAGAGAACGAGAGATGAAAGAGAAAAATCCTTACTTGAAGAAGGTGGAGATAACATGGATGCCTAGGAAGAAAGAAAAAAAAAACCGAGATGAGATTTGGAAATGAATCGGCCTTTGCGTTAAGATAACCACCCCAGCCCTGTCCCGGTTTTCCGGGAAAATTGATCGTCGATTCTACCTGTTAATTGGGGAGGGAGGGGGGAAACGGATTTATGGTGATCTCAAGCTGTCATTTCTCGCTGGGAATTCCATTATCAAGACCAGCGTGGTTCAAATGTGCCAACTTGGAAGAGGATGAGGATTTCAAACTTCCCAGAATTCCCCAGCCGTTCTGGCTTGGGAATTCTGGGAATGGAAATCTGTGCAATTTAAATTCGCGGGTTTGAAAAACCGCCGGTGTAGAAATTCCAATTCTGCTGTCTCTTCCTGGATTGCAAAACGCCACCCCGAATATGCTAACAGATCGGAGGAAGGAGAGAGAGAGAGCAGGAAGGGGCCATCTGAGACCTTCCCGCCAGTGACAGCTTCCCCACCCATCATCCACAGCCGCCTTCTTGCCTTGTGAGGCTTTGCAATATCTTGGAAATCCCCAAAGGTGGATCCCATACTTACTGATTCAGCAGACTGTACAATGGACCCTGGGAAACACAGAAAGGGTTTAAAAAAAAGAGACAGAGAGAAAAGATTAACAAGAGAAGTCTGTTTCAATTATGCGCACCGACATCAAAAGGCTCTCTTCCCTACCAAGAGATCTGTTCCTGAACAGCCTGGAAGGATTCCTGACTGGATTAAATAGCCAAGGAGAGAGAAATCTTAAAGTCTTTCAATTCTTACAACCACTCGAAGGTGATTTTTTTCCCCCCGGGGGGTTGGAATAACAGAATAACACAGGTGGAAGGGACCTTGGAGGTCTTCTAGTCCAACCCCGTTCCAGCAGGATTTTATTGAGGGCCGCATCAGGGTTGTGTTTGACCTCAGGGGGGCGGGGACGGACGTGGTCGGGGGGGGGGGGGCATGGCCAACATGATGTCACTTGTGTCGGAGGGCACCTGTGGCGGCCTGAGTGATCTGCCGGTGAAAACAGGCTCCTGAGCGCCGTTTCCAGCTGCGACAGCCTCCTGCAACCCTCTTGCAGCGAAAACAGAGCTCGTGGGGAGAGACGCGTGGCGCTCGCAAGCTCCGTTTTCATTGGCAGAAGGACTGTAGGCTGGTCCTTCGGTATTTTCAGGGCAGCCTCCCCAGCCAGATCTAAGCACCCCGCGGGCCAGATCTGACCCCCAGCCCTTGAGTTTGACACCCCTGCCCTATACCATTTTAGGCAAACGCTTCTCCAATCTCTTCTTAAAAACCTCCAGTGATGGAGCAACCACAACTTCTGGTGGCAAGCCGTTCCACTGATTTAATTGTTCTAACTGTTAGGAAGTTTCTCCTTAATTCCGCGTTGCTTCTCTCCTTGATTAGTTTCCATCCGTTGCTTCTTCTCCTGCCTTCTGGTGCTTTGGAAAATAAGTTGATTCCCCCCTCTTCTTTTTGTGGCAGCCCCTCAAACACTGGAACACAGTGTCTCGAGCCACCCCTAATCCTTCTGTTCATGAGACTAGACGTACCCAGTTCCTGCAACCGTCCTTCATACATTTTAGCCTCCAGCCCTGCTAATCATCTTCTCCGCAACAGCCGGAAGACAAACCTACCTTTGCTTCTTCGATAGAAGAGATTGGGAAGTTTATTGGCACGTTTGAGGTAGAAGAAGGACGCAACACAGAGGATGAGGAAGAGGCTGATCAAGAAAGTGCCAAAAATTAGGGAAGCTGCGACTTCGGGACCTCCTATAGAAAGCCAAAACAAAAACAAAAAAGTGTCTCACAGAAGGAACATCTTTTTCCTAACCTTGCAAATTAATCCTTGATTGGCCAGCGAGTGTCTTGCTGACCGTCGTCCCTTAATTCCTGCCCCAGAATGTCCATTTTTTAATCTAAATATGTAAAAATGGCTGTGTATGCGTGTATGTTCCAGCATAACTCTGGAACGCCTTGAGCAATTTCAATCAAACTTGGTACACAAATGACTTACTCTCTGGAAAGAAATACTATGGGGGTAAGACACCCCTAACACCCCTTGGTGTGTGTGTGTGTGTGTATGTTCCAGCATAACTCTGGAACGCCTGGGCCGCTGAAATGAAAAGGAATGAATTATTTCTATAGTGTCAAATCACAGAACTTTTGACAGTGATACACTGTGCATTTTGGATTCAAGTTCTGTTAAGATACAGCCTGTTGTGCCTTAAAATGGCTTCTACTGTACAGCAGAGTAACGGCTTCACAGTACTCCACAAGGGGACTCCCTCTGGTAAGGGGGATTGGTACTTTAAAAAAGAAAAAACGACCCAATACCTTAGGCCCTGAGCTTCAAGCAAAAAGGGCAAGTTGTCAGGGGAGGAGCCTGTTAATGCAGATAATCACCTCAAAGGCTGTTCCTGTAGAATTGCTTTCTTTCTTTCAGTTCTTTCTCCTTAACTGCAAGCGTTAACCATTTCTGCACATCCTACTATTTTCCTGAAAGCCAGATTCACTTAACAACCGGGTTACTAACTTTAACAGCTGCTAAGCGCTCCGCTTAGCAACGGTGGCAAGAAAAGTCGTCAAAACGGGGCAAAACTCACTTTTAACAACCTCTCGCTCAGCAACGACAGAAACGTTGGGCTGAATTGTGGCCGTGAATCGAGGACTACGGCCAGGGAAACCCTCCGATTGAGAACCAAAACTCTTTCGCAAAGTCTGTTTGGCGTTACTCACCTATACCGAAGGTCTCTGGAGTTAGGGTAGTTAGGTTGATTAGAGGGTTCAATTCCCCGGCTGCATCTACAAAAAACAAGCGCCAAAAAGTTGGATAAGAGACAAAGAACAAGTTATGGCCAGAGCCAGCTGAATTTCTCCATTGCTGATTCCAAGAGAGAAGGACCTGTATTCAGGGGTGGGATTCAAAAATTTTAGCAAGGGGTTCTCTGCCTGATTGCTGGGTGGGCGTGGCCATGGTGGGCGTGGCCTAGTCGGCCTCCTGCACCACGGCAGGGAGAGGGCGTTTTTGCCTTCCACGGGCTCCGGAGGCTTTCCCTGAGCCTCCGGGAGGGCGAAAATGGCCTCCCCAGGCTCTGAAGGCCCGTTTCCAGCCTTTCTGAGCTTCCAGTAGGCCGGTTTTTCGGCCTCCCAGAGCCTCTATGCAGGCCCTGCACTTACCTGGCATCCAAAGGTGGCCGCGTGGAGACTCCTGGGAGGGGCGGGATGGGAGGGGCCAGCTAGTCCTTACAACAAACGGTTCGGCAAACCAGATGTCAAATTCACCCGAACCGGTTGGAACCAGCTGAATCCCACCCCTGATTGTATGGCAAGTTATTTTCCCTGGCTCCGTCGCTCAGATTTTGCTTTAATATGTTTAGGCACAAGGGAAAAACCAGCCCAGTTCTCAAAATTATGCGTTGGCATTCATCGTACGGGGTGGGGGGTGGGGTGACTTGTATTCCTACTGTCATAAAGACAGAAAGAAACAGTAGAGTTTCGAAGCTGGGAATTGCTCAACGAAAGACTAACCGAGATAAAGAGCTACCTTATACAGTAGCAGCAAAAATTGTGGAAACCTTTTGGGAAAAGTGTATTTTTGAGGTTTGATGGCTAATAACACCACTTTTTTTTTTTTGGAGTTTCAATCCTGGCCTGGGAATATTTATTTATTTATTACACGTATTTATATGCCGCCCTTCTCCCGAAGGACTCAGGGCGGCGAACACAAGTTAAGAAACATGTACAATAAAATCGCACTTTAAATCAAATAACTAATTAATGATAAATAATAAACCCAGAATCAGAGTCAGCCTATTTGCTTGAACAGCCAAGTCTTCAGCTCCTGACAGAAGGAGCGGAGATCAGAAGCCATCCGGAGCTCGGTAGGTAATTCATTCCAGAGGGTGGGAGCATAGCCCAGACCTTCACCCAATTGAAAATCTATGGAGCCGACTAAAGAAACTTGTTAGTCAGAAGGGACCCAGCAATAAAACCCAGTTAATAGAAGCCATCATTCCATCTTGGTTTCACATGAGAACAGCTGCAGAACTAAAAGACTCGGTTCACTCTATGGGAAGACGTTGTAAGGCCGTCATTCATGCAAAAGGTTACTCAACTAAGGATTAACTGACATGGTGATCATTTTTGTATGTCTAGTTTTTTCTACCTCTTTCACTTTTCTTCTTTAGACTGTCACTGCTGTTCTAATAGCAAATCCTTCATAAAAGTTATTGCATTACATTCTGGATTAAATTATCTTTCCATTGATATATAATTTTATGGTACTCCTTAAAAAAAAAAAGTGGTGTTATTAGCTAAATTTTAGAAAATATACTTTTCCCCAAAAGTTTTCCACAATTTTGGCCACTGCTGTGAGAGGGCCTGAATATGAGTTTAATAAACGAAATAAAAATAAAGAAGGTATTGATCGAGGGGCTTTTTCAAAACATGCCAAATCAACAAGGCACACTTGTAACCGTGTTGCTTTCTCCCTCTTAAAAAAAGGAGGACTAGAACCTTTGGGCTGTTTTCAATCCCAGGATCCTGAACCTTCAAATGCCTCTCTTCCGCCCTCTGCTGGACGGGGAGGGGAAAAGCAGAGAGAGCATTCTTAACTCTGCCCCAAAAGCGAGCAGGATCGGAAAATCATCAGCCACTTACTGTTCTGACAGTCCGTCAGGTTGTATGTCGGAGCCGCTGGGAGGGTCTCATTCTCACATTTCACGCAGGTGCTGCTGCCGTCTTCGTTCCACCGCCTGTAGCAGCCTGCGTGGTGTGAGGACAGGAGAGTGAGGAGAAGGAAGGAGGAAGGAAAGAAAAAATGAATTGGAAATAAGGTAGGAGGGATAGACAGAAAGAAGGAAGCATTGGAAGGAGGGATAGATGGGAGGGAGGGAGGGATGGATGGAAGGAAGGAAGGAATTGGAAATAAGGAAGGACGGATGAGGGAGGGAGGGAAGGAAGGTAGAAATGAAGAGAAAAATGAATTGGAAATAAGGAAGGAGGGACAAATGGGAGGAAGGGAGGGATAGATAGAAGGAAGGAAGAAAAAATGAATTGGAAATAAGGAAAGTGGGATAGAAGGAAGGGAGGGAGGGAAAGATAGATAAAAGGAAGGAAGGAAAGAAGGAAAGAATTGGAAATAAGGAAGGACAGATGAGGGAGGGAAGGAAGAAAGAAATGAAGGAAAAATGAATTGGAAATAAGGAAGGAGGGATAGATGAAGGGTAGGAGGGAGGCATAGATAGAAGGAAGGAAGGAAGAAATGAAGAAAAAATGAATTGGAAATAAGGAAGGGTGAGGGAGGGAAGGAAGGAAGGAAGAAATGAAGGAAAAATGAACTGGAAATAAGGAAAGAAGGATAGATGGGAGGGAGGGATAGATGGAAGGAAGGAATTGGAAAGAGGGAGGGAGGGAGGGAGGGAGGGAGGGAGGGAGGAAGGAAGGAAGGAAGGAAGGAAGGAAGGCAGGCCTCCCCCTTTACCCCCAACTGAGCATCAATATTCTTTCATCTCCCCTTGTGCTGAAAATCAGCACTGCAATTTTATTGTAGTTTAGGAGAAACTTAAAGTGGCAGAAATAAGCCCCAGCAGGGATTTTGGACAGCATTTTAAAAAAGAAAAGAAAAAGAAAGGAAAACAGAGAAAGTTCTCTTTTTCCCTCTCCCTCTCTCTTTTTGATAAGTTAACCTTCGCAAGATACAGAACATTAAAATGTTGACTTCGCGTTGTACTGCCATGCCGTTAAAACGCCAAGCCCCTTGGCGAGTTGGACAGCAAATAAATTTAATGAAGAAACAAATCTTTTGTTTCCTTACCGCATTAAGGCAGCGAGAAAGAGAAGGAGAAATGTGCTACTCTTTAGCTTTTAAGTCAAAGGAGTTTGCCGTTTTGGAATAATGGAGGAGGAAGGGGCGAAAAAAACCCCTAGGAGCATATTGCCAAAAAGAATCACTTGATTAATTTCAATCTTGACCCCAGGAGGGATTTTTTAATAAATGGGAGGAAGGTCAAATGAATTAACGGGATAAGATTTTTCACAATGATTAAGTGGGCGGAAGGCTTAAAAGCTGTGGTCTCCTTACCGCTGGAAAGGAGACCACAGAGAAAGCCATCCGACCTTGGGATCGGTTTCTCCGGATGTGAAAATGCTGCTTTCTTTGCAGGCCCAAAACCAGCTGCTGGGGGTTCGGGAGAACCTCTAGCTAAGATTCTGTGCAGTTCGGAGAACCCCCAAATTTACGTGCATCCAAAAACGGGCCACATGTCGACTCCTGGCTGGCCCCGCCCCGCCCCTCCCAGGAGTCGCCACGCGGCCCGTTTTGGATGCACGTAAATGCAGGGCACGCGTGGAAGCTCGGAGAGGGCAAAAAACCGGCCTACTGGAAGTTTGGGAAGAGGGCCTTCAGAGCTTGGGAAGACTGTTTTCGCCCTCCCGGAGGCTTGGGAAAAGCCTCTGGAGCCTGGGGAGGGCAAAAATGTCCTCCCCGCTGTGGTGCAGGAGGCCGAGTAGGCCACACCCACCCAGCAACCGGGCAGATTTTTGAAGCCCATCCCTGTAACTGCCTACCTGGAGTGCACTGGCTGCTGGCGAGACAGGTGCTATTGGCTTCCATCGTATCGACGCAGCATTCTGCATCCGATTCCTAGTGTAAGGAGAAAACAAACAAACAAAAAACCCACATACACAAATTTTTTCCAAAATTCATTTGCTTAGAACTCTGTTTTGTAATCTCTCGCCCCCGCGTGAACACCAAACCACAATGCAATCGCCCTTACGTGGCACCACCTCATTCGAAGCATCAAAATAAATAGTAGGAGAGAGGAGGGACCACGACGGTGGCTGGGGGAGAACGAAAACGAGACATGCAGCTTGGTATCGTTGGTAGAAATATCCATCTGGATTCAGTTCGAAGCATGAAAACATGGAGGCTGATTGGAAAGATGGTTTAATGGCAAAGCAGAATCACCAATCACATGGTCCTGGTGCAATTGACCACATGGAGTTGAGAGTGAGGGTTATTTATACCCTCTCTTGGGCTTTGCACTTGAGCTTCCTGTTCCTGTGGCAAGGGCATGTATTCTATTAGCTGTTGCAGGGTCATAGAAGGGACGTGGTGGCCCAGTGGTTAAGATGCTGAGCTTGTCGATCGAAAGGTCGGCAGTTCAGCGGTTCGAATCCCTAGCGCCGCGTAACGGGGTGAGCTCCCGTGACTTGCCCCAGCTTCTGCCAACCTAGCAGTTCGAAAGCCTGTAAAAAATGCAAGTAGAAAAACAGGGACTGCCTTTGATGGGAAGGTAACAGCTTTCCATGCGCCTTTGGCGTTGAGTCATGCCGGCCACATTACCATGGAGACGTCTTTGGACAGCGCTGGCTCTTCGGCTTTGAAACGGAGATGAGCACCACCCCCTAGAGTCGGGAATGATAGCACGCAGGTGCGCAGTAACCTTTACCTTTAGGGGTCATTTTGTAGGTTGTCCGAGTCCCCAAGTTAATCACTGCAGTTGTTAAGTTAGTAACAAGGTTATTAAGCTAATCTGACTTCTCCGTTGACTTTACTTGTCAGGTCGCCAAAGAGGATTACATGATCCCGGGACAGTGCGACCGTCATAAATACGAGTCAGTTGCCAAGTGTCCGAATGTTGATCCCGTGATCATAGGGGTACTACAACGGTGGCATGAAAACGGTCATAAGTCATTTTCTCCAGTGTCGTTGTAACCGAACGGTCACTAAATGAATCGTTGTAAGTCGAGGACTACCTGTAGACCATATTTCTGAGACTAAAGCATTTAAAAAATCCCCAAATGCAGCTCTCATCTCTCCGGCTAAAACTCATCCATGTATAAATAAATCTTGGATTCCATTCAATGTCTGCTAAGGTGTCTGCTGATACTGGGAGTTTTTAAGAAGAGATTGGATAACCCTTTGTCTGAAGGGGCGTAGGGTTTCCTGCCTAAGCAGGGGGTTGGACTAGAAGACCTCCGAGGTCCCTTCTAACTCTGTTATTCTTTAATTCTATAAAGTGGGAGGAATCTCTGCAGGAGGGGAAAACAACGGGGTGCAAATCTCAAAGTCCGCTCTTCCCGGCTTTTTTTCCAGATCCCGGATCGGCTGGTGCATTCGATAAATAAATAAATAAATAAATTTCCCGCCGGAGCGAAAACCCACCCAGTCTCCATCTTGAACTGACGGTGGTTTCCTTTTGACTCCCTGCCCAGAGTCATTTGGCTGGATGCCATCCCAGCCAGCTCGCCACGAAACGTTTAAAAAGCACATTTTCTGTTCCTGCAAAATATTCCACGCCGGGCATCCTCAGCTCTCCGCGTTCCTCCGGTAGTTCCACTTATGAAAGCTGCTGTTTTATTTACCATCTGGAGCCCAATTTCCCAGAGGAGAACACGGTGGTCTCGCCTTGTATGTGAGGTTTGCGGCTTGGCCGGGCTCCAAGCCCAAAGATTGGTGGGATCGATTTGGAAAAGCGGCCCTTTTAAATGAGTTGTCAAGAACACGAACGCCCTCCGATCTCCAGCCAAGCTTTTCACGTCGACTTATTGTCTTCCTGCCAAGCTTCGGTCGCTCGGATGCTTTAAGGCCTGCTGATCTTGAGCTGTTATTTTTCTTCTTCTTGAAGTTGTAGCATGCCGTACGGCCCGCGGGCTCTGGAATTGATCGATGGCACGGACAAAAGAATAATTCAACCCGGGCGCGGCGCTGGGTTCGGGATTTCAAAGCGGAAGGAGATGAAGATATACTGGCCTTTCCCAAGATAAAGATGGGGAAAAACTTGACGTGAAGAAGACGGACAGTTCTCGAACGTACAAGAGTTCATTTAGCGACCGTTTGCAGTTACGACGGCTGACGGGAAACCACCGACAGTTCAAGAGGGAAAACTGGATGGGTTTTCGCTCCGGTGGGCAATTAATTTATTGATTTATCAAATGCCGGAAGGGGCTGACTTTGAGATTTGCACCCCATTTTTTTCCCCTCTCCTGCAGAGATTCCTCCCACCTTATAGAATTAAAGAATAACAGACTGGGAAGGGATCTTGGAGGTCTTCTAGTCCAGCCCCCTGCTTAGGCACTTACGCCACTTCAGACAAATGGTTATCCAACCTCTTCTTAAAAACTTCCAGTGTCAGCAGACATCTTAGCAGTCATTCAATTGAATCCAATATTTATTTATACATGGATGCAGGGGTGGTATTCAGCCGGTTCGTACCAGTCCGGGGAAACAGGTAGCAGCCTGCCCGGATGTAATGCCGTCCTATTTAGCCACGTTTTCGAGGCCGGGCACATGCATGGAAGGGGCGAACAGCGGTAAGAATATGTGGAACCCACCGCTGCACGGATGAGTTTTTAGCCAGACAGATGAGAGCTGCATTTGGGGGATGTTTAAATGCTTTAGTCCCAGAAATATGGTCTACAGGTAATCCTCGACTTACAACAGTTCGTTTAGGGACTGTTCAAAGTTACAACGGCCCTGGAAAAAATGACTGATGACCATTTTTCACACGTACGACCGATTGCAATGGGAATTGCAATCCTCCAAATCTGGATGGCTTTGAGCTGGGGAGTTCAAAGGTTGCTGGGGATCGTATTTGGGGATGGATGGATGGATGGATGGATGAATGGGGCAGAGGGAGAAAAAAAATATAGCTCTACCAGGCCAGGAAATTCTGACAAGGAAAGAAATCTTTTCTTGTCTTTTTAGAGAGAAAAAAAAATGAGAGCAGGTATTGTTCAGAACAGACTGTAAGTTACCGGCTTTGGGAATTCTTGCCTCGAATAGAAATCTAACCTGCCCTGATTTGGAGATGCTCTAAATCAAGATTAATGCAGTGAGTCACCTACGAACAGGTGGAAGGGATGAAAAGTAAGAAGAACATATATTTCTGCCTTCGTAAATCATACTTGGAGGGATTAAGTCAGGCTTTGTCCGTGTGGAAGAGTGTTTTTCAACTTCGGCAACTTAAAGATGTGTGGACTTCAATTCCCAGAATTCCCCAGCCAGCTACAGGGAGTTGAAATTCCACACATCTTCAAGTTGCCGAAATTGAAAACACTGGTCTGGAGGAAGGAGAGAAAGAGAAAGAGAAAGAGAAAGAGAAAGAGAAAGAGAAAGAGAAAGAGAAAGAGAGTGACGTATGAGGCTGGGTGAGAACCAATCTAAAACTAAGGAGAAACTTCCTAACAGTGAGGATAATTAACTGGTGGAACAGCTTGCCACTAGAAGTTGTGACTGCTCCATCACTAGAGGCTTTTAAGAAGAGACTAGATGGCCGTTTCTCCAATCTGATTGATTGAAATGGTTTGGGTCTCCTGTTTGATCAGGGGGTTGGACTAGATGACCTCCAAGGTCTCTTCTAGCTCTATTTTGATTGATTGATTGATGGATTAAAATAATGCCGTACATAGTCCCTCCTTCTTGAGCAGGAGGTTGGACAAGAAGGAGCCTGGATAGCTCAGCAGACTTAAAAAGCATTGTGATTAACACCAGCTGTCTGCAATTACTGTAAGTTCGAATCTCGCAGGCTCAAGGTTGACTCAGCCTTCCATCATTTCTAAGGTAGGTCAATTGAGGACCCAGTTTGTGGGGGCAATAAGCTGACTTTGTATAAAAAATATACAAAAGTATGAAGGCTATTGCTTAATGCGTTGTAAGCCGCCCTGAGTCTCCGGAGAAGGGCAGCATATAAATCAATTTTTTTAAAAAAAACTAGTCTGGAGGGCATCTGTGGGGGGCGGAGGCCGTTTTTGCCCTCCCCAGACTCCTAGGAAGGCTCTGGAGGCTGGGGAGAGAGAAAAATGGGGCTTCCTCACCAACCCCCGAGGTCCTCCAGAGGCAGAAAACAGCCAGTTTCTCTACTTCTGGTGGGAACACAAGGCCCGAAGATCAGCTGGAGCTGAGCTCGCGTGTCAGATATGGCTACGCACGCCACAGATTCGCCATCACGGCCCTATACTATTCCAGACAAACGATTGTCCAATCTCTTCTGAAAAACTTCCAGTGAAGGAACACTCACAACTTCTGGTGGCAAGCCGTTCCACTGGTTTAATTGTCCTGTTAGGAAATTTCTCCTTAGTTCTACGTTGCTTCTCTCGCCGATGGATTTTTCATCCATTGCTTAATTAGATTACATTACATTAGACACAGAGGTGGCATTCCGCCGGTTCGTAGCGGTTTGGGAGAACCGGTAGCGGCAACTGCGAGTGGGCCCGCCCCGCCACCACTGCCCCACCCCGGCATTATGCCATCCTATTTAGCTACGTTTTCGAGGCCGGGCGCATGCCCACAACAAACCGGTGGTAAGAATTTGTGAATCCTGCCGTTGATTTAGACACTCTACCACAAAAAAATCTGGTATGGAAAGCCTTCTAAAACAAGGACCCGAGTTGTCTGGTGAATCAATAGAATATATCTTTTATTCACATAGAGGCGGCCGAGGTTTTCTCAAGAAAACAAGTTTGTTTGGGGCTGTTGTTATGGTTTAAAAAACAGCCTTCTCATTCACAAATCCGAGCTGATCCGATCTACCGACTAATATCCTTTGGAGTGATCAGTAATCACAACTGGAAATCGGGATTAAGACGCTGCGGTTTTCCAGAGCCACATCAGGGACGCTCGCTGGATGAACAGATGGCTTCCTGGGCTGAACCTCCCTCGTAGCATCCTCAGAGTAAGGAAACAATGAACCTAAGGTGGCTTGTTAGAGCCGTAACTTACCCCGGGAGTAGGGCCGTCAATGAATTCACGAATCAATGAGCCGGCAGTGGTTATGCTACTTATAAAATTCCTGTGCCCGGGTGACGAGGTTCAGCGGCTAAATCTCAGCCTCTCCCTTTGATTTTTTTAATCCCTTCCTTTTTAGTTTAGATTTCAGCCAACGGCCACAAGCCATACCTACCAAGCCGTCGGTGGATTTGCTGGTGACTTCTGCTCCCAGCACAGTTAGAAGGAAAACGCAGGGCACCGCCATGTCTGAGATGGAGCAAAAGCCTACGGAGAAAATAAAAGTATATCTATCCAATATTCAGGGTTTCCTCACTGCAATTTTACTCCCTCCGGACCGCTGAATAGCAACGCAGAGGCAGAGCGGTAAGGATGTGCCTTGCCTGGCCTTGGGAAGAGAGACAGTTCTCGACTTACAACAGTTCATTTAGTTACAACAGCCCTGGGAAAAAGTGACTCATAACCACGTCTCGCACTGACAACCGTTGCAGCATTCCCGCTATGGCAGTGATGGGGGCACGCTCGTCAAAGCCGCGCTCCAGAAATCCAAACTTCTGCGCACCCGACAATCAGTTGGCTGGTGCCCATCCGTTTTCAGTACTACCGTGCGCGCAAAGGACAGCTGATCGTCGTGCGCGCATTGCACACCAGAAACCCGGAAGACAAACAGACAAGGCCGGGCGACATGCCTTCGCATGCCACTTTGGGCGCCATCACAGCCCTAGGATCACGTGATCTGCATTCGGATGCTTTGATGACCGATTCACATGTATGACGGTCGCTGTGTCTCCCGGGGAGTCACGTGATTTCGTTTTGCGACTTTCTACCAAGCCCAAGTCCACGGGGTAGCCAGATTCACTTAACAACCCTGTTCCTAATTTAAGAACGGCCGTGATGCAACTTAACCGACGTGGCAGGAAACGTCATAAAATGGGGTGAAACTCACTTAACGAATGTACCCGTTTAACGACATAAATTTGGGCTCCAAAAAAAATAACAAATAAATCAAAAAACCGGCCGTACGTCGCGGGATACCCTGTAATGGAAATGCTGTAATTTGGACAGGCTGTCACCGCCAAAACAGTTACAGCACATTTCTGCACCTGCTAGCAGGTGTGCGCAGTTGCTAAGCAACCGGGAACCTTGTCGGTGGGTTCAAAACACAGCCAATCAATGCCAGGCCCAGGATGAAAGGAATCGAGGTTGGAGGTAGAATAACAACTTTATTGTCACTTTGAATGTATGCTAATTGGCATGCGTTAAAGTGAAATTTTGTGGCATGCCAGCTCTCCAAGGGTCACCACATCTCTCATCATCATCATCGTTTAATGACCCCATAATTCCTGGTAGGGTGGAGTTTGGGCAACTGAATGGAGCTAGCAGAGTGTTTACTGGCCAGATGCCCTTCCTGACGCCGATGCGGAGTTCTGTTCAGCAGATATATTTTCATTGGGAGAATATATCCGATATACACCACAATTAACAGAATAAATAAATACAGATAAATACAGAGATAGGTAAATACCCTTGTATATTTCATGTTACCGATGGGAACTATGGTGACATGGCCCCCTCGGTGAGAAAATGGCAGAAACGAGCGGATCGATATAAAAAATGTGGCTACAGAAAGGAAGAACAGAGCATCAATAGCCAAGATAATGAGGGGATTGGAGGCTAAAACATACAATGAACGGTTGCAGGAACTGGACCTGGCTAGTCTAGTGAAGAGAAGGACCAAGGGAGACAGGATAGCAGTCTTCCAATATTGAGGGGCTGTCACAGAGAGGAAGGGGGGGAGCAAGCTATTTTCCAAAGGAACTGAATTTCAGACAAGGAATAAGGGATGGAAACTGACCAAGGAGAGATTCAACCTGGAGAAATAAGGAGAAATTTTCTGACCGTGAGAGCAATCAACCCATGGAACAGAGGTTGCCTTCGGTAGTTGTGGGAGCTTCATCCCTGGAAGCTTTCAAGAAGAGACCGGACTGCCATCTGTAGGATATGGTGTAGGGATGTAGGACCCTGGATAGCTCAGCAGACTAATGCATTGTAATTTAACTCCAGCTGTCTGCAATTAGTAAGTTCAAATCTCACCAAGCTCAAGGCTGACTCAACCTTCCATCCTTTCTAAGGTAGGTCAATTGAGGACCCAGTTTATGGGAGCAATAAGCTGACTTTGTATAAAATATACAAAAGTATGAAGGCTATTGCTTAATGCATTGTAAGCCGCCCTGAGTCTCCAGAGAAGGGCGGCATATAAATCAAATTAAAAAAAAAATATGGGGTTTGACTAGATGGCCCTACAAGATCCCTTCCAACTCTGTTAATCTGTTAAATAGCTTTTTGCACCTCCATCCACACACAGCCTGGACGTGCAAACGTAATAATAATAAGAAAATCTACTTTTACCAATTTTGTATGAATCAAAATTGAGGCGAAATTTCCCAGTTGGGATTAGTAGCTTTATACCTAAGTTTTATGAAAAGCAATTTTGAGAGGGCTGAAAAATCCTGGTTATTTGGGGCAAGTAGAAATCTCCTCCCCCAGTGATGGGGGGGGAGGGTTGCAAACAATCAGAAGCCATGGTTTACGAAACCAGGATCTTCCTCCCCCTCTCCTGACTTAGCAACCAAAACGAAGGAACGTAAAATGAGTTACTACGTCGGAGAAACTCCGAGAACGATAATAACTTTTATGAAGCCATTCGCGAGGCTGTATTAAGTTCTAATTTGGCATGCACAATTGGGAGAAAACTCCAGCGCAAACATAAAAGGCAATTTTGATCAAATTAAAAGGAAGGAGGGTGGGCGTCTTAAAAAAAAAACTTAAAATAAAGCGAAAAGGAATCCGATGAAATACACAAGAACAAATTGGCTTTTTGATCTGCCCAAATTGGAAAAAAGATGCGCCTCCTTCAAGTGATAATTGAACGTCTTTTTCTCTCCCATCTTTAGAAAATGAAGTATCTTTTTAATCTCCCAAAAAAAATAAAAATACTAAATACAGCTTGCAAAGCAGAGAGAGAGAGAGAGAGAAGGAATGAAAGCTTTTCGCATCCGTCAATTTCAACCCAAACCGAGCTCAGTTGTTTTATTCCTGGGAATTTATCGCAACGGGAACCAAGCAAATGTATTAAGGGAGAGTGAAAAAGTGATGGAAAACACACCATTTCTTCTCCTCACATCGCAGACACATCAAAGCTTTGCGGCCTGTGAAAGCTGAGGGGCTTGTAAGGGCTTCCTATTATCGGGCGTTATCAAACTAAGAGGCATACAAATTTTCATTTTATAAGCCTGCCGGAGAACAAGGAAAGAGTCCTTGATAACAACCCATTGGCTTGGATTTTTTTAATAAAAAAAAAAACATCAATCCTAGGATCAGAGGGCCACTAGCTCTGATGTAGACTTACATCTGATCGCGACATGTCGGTTTAAATAGACGAGCATCTCTGTTTTAGGAGTCAACTGCCCACATCTGGGCAGATAATTTTGCAAGAGAGTGGCGGCCGGGTGCCTACCTACCTCGCAGGCACCCGGCCTCAAAAACGTGTCTAAATAGGATGGCATAGAACCGGAGTGGGTGGACGGGCCCACCCGTGATTTCTGCTACCGTTTCTGGTGAACCGGTGCGAACCGGTCCGAACTGGCTAAATACCACCTCCGATGATGGCCTTTCTACAAACGTCGGTGTTTTGTCAATATCAGCGGGAAAAAATTTAAAAATAACCTTCATTCCTTCCAGCTAGCCAAAAATCATTGAACCGAACCACTGGCTGTTCAGTGGCCTGATGAATCCTTCTCCAAATTGTGGAATTTAACCAGCCAGCTGTGATGGTCTTATTTAGGGACAAGATGGTTTATTTTTGAAACCCGGGTTTCTTTGCTTTTTAAACCAGCCAGGCTTGGCTGAAAAACGAGGAGGCCGTCTCAAGGGAATTGGCGACCTACCGTTCTTATCCATCTCGCGCCGGCGGCTGTTAGCGCGGTGCCAAAAATGGATCTATCCTCCTCCTCATTTGGAAAAGAAGAAAAACTGGAGCCCGTCTAGAAAGGATGGGGGTTAGCGAGATGGGTCACGTCCCCACCCGCCCCGCTCGTTCGATCATGTCCTTATCAACCAGACAAGGATGATTTATGGAACGATTTTTCTCTGCTGCCACAAATTTGTAAGATGCGCGGAAGAACGTTTGCTCTCTTGGCTGCTGGACTGGCGTTTATCTGCCTTTACGGCCCAGGAATTGATCTGTCTCCTTTCAAGATTGAACTGCTGATGTTTTTATCCTGGCTAAGCCTATATTTCTTTCGCGCCTTCGAGGAGACGGACTCGCTTGGCAGAACGGCTGCCCGGCTTAGCGCAGGAGCGGAATTGAATGCTTTAGATGAACAGAGTTGGAAGGGGCCTTGTAGGTCATCTAGTCCAACCCTTTTTGACAAACGGCAGTCGGGTCTCTTCTTGAAAGCTTCCAGTGATGGAAGCTCCCACAACTTCCGAAGGCAACTTCTGTTCCACGGGTTGAATGTTCTCACGGTCAGAAAATTTCTCCTTATTTCCAGGTTGAATATCTCTCCTTGGTCAGTTTCCATCCATTATTCCTTGTCTGGCCTTTGGGTGCTTTGGAAATAGCTTGACCCCCTTCCTCCTCTCTGGGGCAGCCCCTCAGATATTGGAAGGCTGCTCTCATGTCTCCCCTGGTCCTTCTCTTCACTAGACTAGCCATGCCCAGTTCCTGCAACCATTCTTCGTATGTTTTAGCCTCCAGTCCCCTCATCATCCTGTTGCTCTTCTCTATACTCTTTCTAGAGTCTCAACATCTTTTTTATAGTGTGGGGACCAAAACTGGATGTGGTCTCTAAGTGTGGTCTTACTAAGGCTTTATAGAGTGGTATTAGTACCTCCCTTGATCTTGAATCAAAGCCCCTCCTGCTTAGGAGCCATATTACACAAGGATGGGTTTAAACTGTCTTCTTTCTGGTCAGCTTCCCTTTACGGTTTCTGGAACCCGAGTTTCAAGCAAAACCTGGTTACAGGTAGTAGTCCTCGACTTACGGCCGCAGCTGAGCCCAAGATTTCTGTCGCCGACTGAAACAGTTGTCCAGCGAGTTTTGCCCCGTTTTACCCCCTCCTGCCACAGCTGTTAAGTGAATCGTGGCAGTTATGACAGCAACGTGGTTGTTAAATGAATCGGAGTTCCCCCTTGCCTCGGCCTCTTCGGAGGCGATCACATGACCCCGGAGCATGCAGCCGTCATAAATGTGAGTCGGTTGCCAAGCAGTGGAATTTTGATGATGTGAATGTAGCAACGGTTCTAAGTATGAAAAATGGCCATTTTTCCCCACTGTCGTCGTACCTTTGAACGGTCACTAAATGAGATGTTATAAATTGAGGACTACCTGTACTTTTAAAGAGTACCAAATAATCCAGGACTGAGGAGCCAACCTGCCTCTCAATCAGCCTCTTCTTTAGGATCACAATTTAGCAAGGAGACAGGATACAGATATAAATAGCATTGAGAAGACCTCTGTTTCTGAAATACAGTGTGTGGGGGGGGGGGAAAGCACACCACAAGGTGATCTAAAAAAAAATCAGCCCATTTCTTTCCAGCCTATTTCGTCCCCCAAAAGCCATCTCAGCAGCCTGGGACTCCTGCTACTTTGATCACACCTGCCAACTTCTCGGGCCCTTGAAGGTTGGATCTCCTGCTGGAGCAAGGGGCTGGACTAGAAGACCTCCGAGGTCCCTTCCGACTCTGCTAATCGGCACGCTGTCTTGTCCAGGCTGAGCACAAGACTTTAAACAAAGCTGTGGCTAGCACCGTGATGGCGGATCTATGGCACGTATGCCCGAAGTGGCACACGGAGCGTCACCTGGCATGCACGGCATCACCCGTTCCTCTCCCGGGTTTCTAGCATGCATACGCATGTGACGATCAGCTGGCATTTGTGCGTACAATAGTGCCAGAAACCGGGAGAGCTGATCTTCCATTTTCCGGTGTGAGCATGCACTGGGCAGCTGATCGGCATGTGGGCATGCGCGGCAGCAACCGGAAGACTTGTATGCGTGCCGTAAACCAGAAGTACCTTATCCGGTACATGCATGCCCTCTGGGCAGCTCCTCTTCCTGGCTGCGGCCCTGACGAGCGCGCATGTATGCGCAAAGAGAGTGCATGCATAAAGTGCTCCTTTTTCAGCATTAGGTGCTGCGTGCATGCGTGCGTGCGTGGTCCCTTTTTTGGCAGTCGGTGGGGAAAAGATTCGCCATCATTGGGTCAGTACCTCGCTTGCCACTATTCAGTTTCAGGAAGATAGTATACGGAGAAACGAAAAGAGAACGCGCTTCGAATCCCAAACAAGTCATCTTAACGTGCAAATTTATAAATTAGACCGTTCGCATCGGCCCTTTTCTCTTTTTAATAGCCCCACGAACCAACTGAATTGGCAACGAAAACGGGAAAATTATTCCAACCGGGTTTTCACAAAGGAGCTCACCGCTCCTGCCTCCGCGCTTCTCCTCGCCCCGACAGTGAAGCCTACCCATTGGGCTTACATTCTCCGGCGCTGCTACTCCACCGAGCTGCGTGCGAGCAGGGGTAAAGATTTCTTAATACTTTAATAGTTAAGCTGATTAAAGAGGCAAGGCGATCAAAGCAGGCTATTAATCGGGATTGTAAAGGCAAAGAATGGCTTTTGAATGGCTTGTCAATTAAAAAAAAAAAAAACTGGCAGCAACTCAGTTTCTATAAAATAGCTTTTCCCGAACTTGCATTAGAAGCTCAAGTCGGAGCAGGAAGCGAATATTTCCAAGGATCCAGACACGTGTCAGATTACCGCTCCGACTTCTCCAAGCCTCCCATCCCTACATGGGTTGGTTCAGACCAGGGGTCACCAAATTTTCGGACCTCAGGGACCACTAAATTCATAATTTTAAATCCTACGGACCACTAATATGATCTGCCTAATGACCAGCTGGGTGGGCGTGGCTATGTGGTCATGTGACTGGGTGGGCGTGATCAACTCAATGTCACTCACATCGAGGGGTGCCTCGCTGGCCTCTATTCACCACGCCCCTCCCAGCCACTCCTCGCCTCCCCGCCTGGGCTCCTTAGGGCCCCAACAGGAAGCAGTTGTTGGAGCTAAGCAGCCACCAGGAGAAAGTGTTGGCTCAGTTCAAATTGGATCTGGCCGAGAAGGAGGCTCAGCAGAAGCACCTCACTGAGGATTAGGAGCATAGGCTTTCCAAGCAGAGGAAAGACCTGTGGGAGTGCAAGGCCAGGTACCGGCAACCTGGAGGCTCAGATGGGTTGAGATGGTCAGCCAGTTCCAGGATGGATGAGGTGGACACATCCTTCATCTCTTCCTCCCTCTCCCCCACACCACAAGGAGACTCACAACTCTGAGCTCTTCGACCACATCAAAGCCACTGCTTTTCAAAACCCCACACCAAAAAACACTCCTTCGAGAAGCCCCCATCATCGTGCACCGCAAAAACTCGAAGGAATTAATCAGAGGAAAGAATATAAACCGATTGGATGTATAAATTTAATTTGGAATATAGATGAGAGTCATTAGCGCCAGGGCCCAAGGGGATAGCACGGCCCCGAAGCTTCATTCAATGGCTTTTCACCCCCCCACCCTTCCCCCAATTCTGGATCTTAAAAGAGACAAAAAAAACCCAACCTGTTCCCCAAATCGTTTCAATTTTCTAGCAAAAGTTGTCAAAGGCACAAGTGATCCCTCTGGGCCACAGCTGCTCTTCTTCCTTAATGACCGGAGGACCAAGATTGGATGCAATCAATTGGAAAGTTTGCAAAAGTTTGTAAAAGCCGCAGCTCGCTTTGCCCAATTCCTAGGTAGCCGAGCGTGAATCGGGGACGATCTACGCCGGCACGTGGGGTTTTTCCTGGAAAATTATTCTCAGAGCCACCCACGGGGTGATAAAATAGCTGAACAAAGGGGAAGAAAAACAACAACAACAACCCCAGCTCCGTTTATTAAAAAATAAGCAGTAAAAGCAGCTATTGGTACCTTCAATTGTTAGAATTGAGGCGGGTTAGAGATGATGTCCTTTCCCTTCCGACGTTTGGCCAGATTTCCAGAACCTACCAAACTGGTTGCCCTACCCCGATTTTTTGACTCCTCGCCTTCCTTGAGTCATTCCAGGAATGAGTTCAAAGGACACCGAGAATTTCGCTCTCGTTCGCCCTCAAAGACACAATGAAATAATAGGGGATTTTCCCAAGAAATTTAGAGAAGCGATAAAGATCCTTGTCGCAGAAATGTATCTTGGGTTTTATTGTCCCTTTGGGCTAAGTGGAGAAATGATAGCAGTATGGCAGAATTTGAGGGCTGCCGCAAAGGAAGAATCTTTGTGAAAGACTCTTGCAAAAGGGTCAACTTCTCTTCCGAAGCACCAGGAGGCCGGAGAAGAAGCAATGGATGGAAACTCAACCAGGAGAGAAGCAACTTGGAATTAAGGAGAAACTTCCTAACAGGGAGGACAATTAACCAGTGGAACAGCTGGCCACCAGAAGTTGTAGGTGCTTCATCACTGAAGGTTAAAAAAAAAATAATTGGACAGCCATCTGTCTGAAATGATATGGGGTCTCGTGCTTAAGCCGGGGGTTGGACTATAAGACCTCCAAGGTCCCTTCTGGCGCTTGATACTTCTAGTTTGCTAATTCCCACAATTTTTCCTCTCTGGATGATACCAAACAGCATTTCTTTTGACCAGTTCAGGAACTTGATCGGGCCTGGTGGCTCAGCAGACTAATGCATCGTGATTAACTCCAGCTGTCTGCAATGACTGTAAGTTTGAATCTCACCAGGCTCAAGGTTGACTCAGCCTTCCATCCTTTCTAAGGTAGGTCAATTGAGGACCCAGTTTGTGGGGGCAATAAGCTGACTCTGTGTAAATATAAAAAAAGGATGAAGGCTATTGCTTAACGCATTGTAAGCCGCCCTGAGTCTCCGGAGAAGGGCGGCATATAAATCAATATTTAAAAACAAAAAACAAAAAACTTTGTTCCCTGAAGGAAAAATTCTAAAGGGGAGTCGAAACATAGCACTTTTAGCGGGGATAGGATGTTGTTACCACTCCTTTTTGACAATTAGAAATGTCACGCTGAAGACAGTCCAATCCACCCAGCAAAGTTGTGACCAGCTGCCTGGAGATCCTGTGTCGTTCCACCCAGCAGGTTTGCTCCTTCTGGTTGCTAGTTCTCATGAAGGCAGGGAAGAAGGAGGCAAGCCTAAAAACTCCGGCTTACCTACAGATTTTTGCCCCCCTCCCTCCAAAGTGAAATCGATGGGGAAACTTCCTCGAGCAGGCTCAACCAGCATGACACGGACCCTGTGAATGGCATGGCTTGATTGTTTCCTTCGAAGACGAAAGCAATTTACAAAGCCACCAACCTAACTTTACGGGAAGTCTGGTGACATCTCCTTTAAGGTGCCCTTTGGCCACATAAGGGAAAGGAAGTGTAACTTTGCACCCTTAAGGTGCCAGTTGTACTTTTTTTTCATGTTTCTTGTACCTGATTAGCTAGTTCCTTTCTGTTCTTGCTGCAAAGGGTCAGTCCCACTCCGGCGGCAACTGTCATCTGCACCTCTATAACTCTCTGATTTGGTTCTGCAACCCAGCAAGACAGACGCAGGCTTCAGAGGATAATTGGAACTGCAGAAAAAAACAACGGCTACCAATCTGCCTTCCACGGAGGGCCTGTATACTGCATGAGTCAAAAAGAGGGCTGGGAAAATATCTACAGACCCCTCGCATCCTGGACATAAATTGTTTCAACTCCTACCCTCAAAATGACGCTATAGAGCACTGCACACCAGGACAACTAGACACAAGGACAGTTTTTTCCCAAACGCCATCACTCTGCTAAACAAATAATTCCCTCAACACTGTCAAACTATTCACTAAGTCTGCACTACTATTATTATTAGTCTTCTCATCACTCACCCATCTCCTCCCACTTACGACTGCATGACTAACTTTGTTACTTGTATCCTTACGATTTATATTGATTATTTCCTAGTATGATTCGATTGCTTATTTGTACCCTATGACTATTACTAAGTGTTGTACCTAATGATTCTTGATGAATGTATCTTGTCTTTTTATGTACGCTGAGAGTGTATGCATCAAAGACAAATTCCTTGTGTGTTCAATCACACTTGGCCAATAAAGAATTCTATTCTGTTCTGTTCTGTTCTGTTCTGTTCTGTTCTGTTCTGTTCTGTTCTGTTCTGTTCTGTTCTGTTCTGTTCTGTTCTGTTCTATTCTATTCTATTCTATTCTATTCTATTCTATTCTATTCTATTCTATTCTATTCTATTCTATTCTATTCTATTCTATTCTACTCTACTCTACTCTACTCTACTCTACTCTACTCTACTCTACTCTACTCTACTCTACTCTACTCTACTCTACTCTACTCTCCTATTCACTCTTCTCTTCTCTGTTCTATTCTATCCACTCTTCTCTTCTTCTCTGTTCTTCTGCTCTCTTCTCTTCTCTTTTCTATCTTCCTGTTTCTGCTTTTTCAGCCCAAAGCAAGTTTTAGAGCAGCTCAGGTGGCTGTGAGTAGGGGGATTCCCCACCCCCCTTACTGGTCTCCTCCTCCTCCTCATTCCATATAAAAAGGAACTAAAAACTGGACTCCAAATTAAAAATCGCCAAAGACAACAGAGCAGAAAAACTGAGTTCCCAAGCAACAATCAGAGACATAATGTTACACGTGTGAATAGTAATTCCCAAGTCAGCCTGGCTGGGAGCGATGGGAAATGTACTTCTGGTTGGGCCCGGAATGGGAAAGCGGAGGAGGGCGGCCCAGGCCTTGCCGATAGGGGATGATGGGCAGAGTGGTCTCACCTTCCCCAAGAAAGTAACATGCTTCATAATCAAGCTAGTGGGGGATGATAGGCATTGCAATCCCCCAGAACTGGAAGGTACTGCATTGAGACTGGCTGGAAGGGGAGGATGGGTATGGTAGTCCCACTGATCTAGAAGGCATGGCATTGGGAAAGGCGGGCAGGGGAGGATGGGTTCTAGGCTTTAAATGAGCCAAGCAGGCAGGGGAGGATGGGTGCTAGGCTTTAAATGAGACAAGCAGGCAGTGGAGAATGGGTGCTAGGCTTTAAATGAGCCAAGCAGGCAGGGGAGGATGGGTGCTAGACTTTAAATGGGCCAGGCAGGCAGGGGAGGATGGGTGCTAGGCTTTAAAAGGGCCAAGCAGGCAGGGGAGGATGGGTGCTAGTCTTTAAAAGGGCCAAGCAGGCAGTGGAGAATGGGTGCTAGGCTTTAAATGAGACAAGCAGGCAGGGGAGGATGGGTGCTAGTCTTTAAATGAGACAAGCAGGCAGGGGAAGATGGGTGCTAGTCTTTAAATGGGCCAAGCAGGCAGGGGAGGATGAGAGCTAGACGTTAAAAGGGCCAAGCAGGCAGGGGAGGATGGGTACTGATTCCTACGCATGTGCAAAGTCTTGCATAAGGGTGAAGGCAACGATTTCTGCCTGCCTGTTTGGCGGGGAGCAGGAGCCCCATACCCTGGAGGTTGGCAGGGGATGCTGGGTGCTGTAATCCCGCGCCCCGCAGGCGAAACCAACGTGACATCCCATCCCCAAGGCCAGAGCTGGACACCTGTCCCCATAAGCCACTCCTGGAACCCCCCAGGACCCGCGATGCCCCCCCACAAAGGGCGGGGCCGCCGCTAGCCCCGCCCACCGCGCTCCCCCTTACCTGAGCGCGCGGGCGCAGAGAGCAGCCGTTGGCGGCGGCCGCCAACCGCGCGACCGTCTCCCGTTCGTACCCCCCGCCCTGAGACGGCGGCCCTACCTCGCGTCCGCCCGCTCTTCCCTGGGATTTGTAGTCCCGGCGGCCCCTCCGCGGCCCGCCCGCGCATTGGGCGGGAAACTACCCTTCCCGTCGACCCCCGCGGCGACGCCTCACCTCGCCCAGGTAGACGCCGTCCCGCCTGGCCCCGCTTCCTTCGTCCCCCCGCGGCGCCTCTCGGGAAATGTAGTTCCGAGTGGGGGCGCCATGCTGAGAGGCTTAGGCCGCGGAGACTACAAGAACCAGAGATCCGCCCGGTGCGGGGAGGCCATCTTGAGGTTGCTAGGAGACCAGACGCCCCTAGTTTGAGGGAAAGGGTTCAGGTGAGAGGAAAAAAAAGGGGGGAGGGGGGAGTTATGTGTGTGTGTGTGTGTGTGTGTGCATATTGCGGGAGGGGGGGATTTCTGTGCCTCATAAATTCACCTCAGCTTTAAATCACAATATAATTTAAACTGTGCCAATTGAAACATCTCCCCCCCAAAATTAGGGGAGGAATAATAATATACCTGCACACACACACACACACACCTGTGTAATCGTCATTCTGTTCAAGAGGCAACTCCACTTCTAGGCCACAAAATTCCCCAAAATTGTGTCAGAAAATGAGGCAAAAATAAGGCATTCTGCCCTCCCTGTGCACCAAAGAATGGCTTTAGCAGGCAATTATATATTTTACTTTAAAGAAGCGGAGCCATTTCCCCTCCACCCCACCCACCCCAAAAAATTCCTCCTCATAAAGTAGAGAATGATTTTATTTTCGTCCCCATCACTTTTTTTCTCTCTATATATAATTTTATTTATGATTTTTCCATTATCCATAAATACCTGGTGGACAGTGTACTGGGTGGGTCAATATACTTTACATACAATTCTAATAATGGTAATAGTAATAATAGTAGTAATAATAGTAATAATAATAATAACAAAAACAAAACAACAATATAATTATTTATTTATTTTATTTGGCTTATATGCCGCCCTATCTCCAACGGGCTCAGGGCGGCTCACAATAATAAGATTCACAAAGCCATAGTACAGAATTAAAATCTAGTTAGACTAACTAAAATTTAAAAACCCATAAAACCCCATCAGTCCAAGTCAGGGAACTTGAATAACCAAGTTTTTAAATTCGCGGCGGAAGGTGCGAAAGGTCAGGAGCCAGCCGGAGCTCCAAGGGGAGTCGATAATAGCATCACGAATACCACGAAATTGGTTGTAATAATTACTATTTAGATCAGGGGTCAGCAACCTGAGGCTCTGGAGCCGCATGTGGCTCTTTCATCCCTCTGCTGCGGCTCCCTGTCACTCAAAATATGCGTCACGACCGTCAATGTGTGAAACCCACCAACACGCGATTTATTGAGCTTTTCAACTCCCAGTAGGCCAACCATGGATAAATCCAAGAAAAGAAAAAAGTTTCAGAAGAAAACAAAATGTTTGCTTCGACTACATATGCTAGTTTTGTGGCCGCTCAAGAAATAAGTCAAGCAAAGGAAGGGGTTTTGTGGCTCCCGGTGTTTTCTTTTCTGTGGGAAACGGGTCCAAATGGCTCTTTGAGTGTTTAAGGTTGCAGACCCCTGATTGAGATATACATCATCGTAATTTTCCCACTTCTAATATCATTATACAATATTATATATACTGAAATATAAAAGATATTGTAATTACTATGTATACACAAATGTTAGCAATTTTTCTTTTTTTTTTTTGGAGCCCAATGGTTCGCATTTCTTCCTTTTAGGCCATAATTAAATGCATAAATCAGCGCTTTTTCAACTTTGGCCACTTTGAGGCCTGCGGACTCCAACTCTCAGAATTCCCCGGCCAGCCATGCTGGCCAGGGAATTCTGGGGCTTGGAGTCCACAGGTCTTAAACGTGGCCAAGGTTGGACACCTCTGGCATAAATGAAGCTGAGGTCAAAAGGGGACGCCCCAAAACCAAGTAAATGAACAAACAAGAATAAAGTTAAATAGGGAAAAATTTAGGAGGTAATAAGATTCATATGTCAATGTGTTTCTGCAAATATTTAAGCGATACCTATGCAAGCCATGGACAGAGATGGGCAACTTCTAAGATTTTACAAACAAGGTGCTACATTCTTCAAGAGGGAATGGTAGCCAGAGCTACACAATCAGAGCCCTTTCTTTTTTTGGTGGGGGGGGGTGTCACATCTAAAAGGGGAAGAATTTTTCTCATGTGATTATGGTTGACTTTTCTGACCCACCCTGTCTGCCTTGTGGCCTTCTATAACATTAGTGGTGTTGAAATCCTAAATATTTTTGCACGATAACAAAGATGGGAGCATGAAATTTCAAACACGGTCTAAGGGATTGTTCTCCCCCAAATGCTTTCCACTTGCTGGTTGAATTTTGAGCAGGCAAACCTCATCCAGCTCATGCCTTTAGCCACCCTCCAGATGCAAAATATTTAAAAAATTTGTCCAACAGAGCATCGTAATGCAACATTCTCGAGTCTCCCTATGCTATCAAGGCAGTTTTGATTGGATCCGTTTGTCTACCAGAGAACGTGAGACAGGAAAGCAACCCAGAGATTAGAGTAAGGTAATTCTTATTTTTACACATTATTCCCATAACACAAAGCACAAAAACAAAATCTCTGGTGATATAAATATATATCCAATATATTAGTCTATATTTTCAGTGTTTTGGATGCAAAGGGGCAGAAGCTGGAGTCTTGGAGAAGCTCTCAAAGAACCAGGGCTTCCACAGCCTCCAACAGATGTCCACTTGAAAATTAAGACCTCATCCATGCAGAGGCTTTGTATAATCCGTAGATTATAATAGAGAGTTTCTATTTTTTGAACCAGAGATATCCACCCAGCAGCTTGGAAAACTTACGTTGCCAGCTGGAATCAAACAGCTGGTGCCATCAGAGACAAAGGTTACCCTCTTGTTTTTAATCCGTACGGTTGAAATCCCTGTAGCCTGGCAAGAAAGACATATGTTTTCTATCTGGGTGGGCACACTGATGATAGTTTTCATTGAATGGGTGTCAGCCTTCCCACCTGACATGCCATTAGAATATCACACTTTTGGGGGACCAATGATCTTGTTAATCCTAGTTGGAGAGGGAATTTCTACTTCCAGTGACTTCTTCATGGCCACCAGGCCTCTCTCCCCAACTCGGTTTCTTCAAAGTCGAAAAATTGTTCACAAATGCCCCTAGAGATGCCTTTGAGACAGACTCAGTTTTTCCTGTTGAAAGGGAAAGTCCAGGAAAATTGAAGCTCTGACTCCGCCCTGATTTGATGGCCCCGCCCATTCTGTTTTGGCTCCTCCTGCAACATCTCAGGCTCCTCCCTCTCTTAACTTCAGTTCTTGCCCGCTCACTGAACCAATATATAGATAGTCCTCTACTTAACTACCACTCATTTAGTGATTGTTCAATGTTACAATGTCACTGCAAAAACGTTACAACGTCACTGCAGAAAGCGATTTATGACAAGTCCTCCCACTTACAACCATTGCAGCATCTCCACGACCGTGTGCTCAAAAATGTAGGCACTTAGCAACCAATATGTGGGGGAGGGGGGGAGATGGATTCACTTAATAATTGCAGTGATTTGCTTAACAACCTTGGCAATAAAAGTCATGAAGTGATGGGAAACTCACTTAATAACTTCTTCAATTTATGAGCACAATTTGGAAATTCTGGTCCAAATTGCGCTCATAAATTGAGGACTGGATGTCTGTAAATAGATGTATGGACATATTAAGTATAGATCAGGGGTAAAATCTAGCAGATTCTGACAGGTTCTGGAGAACCGGTAGAGGAAATTTTGAGTAGTTTGAAGAACCGGCAAATACCACTTCTGGCTGGCCCTAGAGTGGGATGGGAATGGAGATTTCACAGTATCCTTCCCCTGCCATGCCCACCAAGCCACACCACGCCCACCAAGCCACGCCCACAGAACCGGTAGTAAAAACATTGGATTTTACCACTGGTATAGATTCTACCTTATCTTTAGACGTTCAAGGTTGTGATGTGGAGGATGCTTTTTAATATTATCCTCACAACACTCCTGCAAAGTTGCACGGATGGCAGGATAGTGACTGGTCCAAAGCCTCTGTGGCAAAGGGTGTCCTTGAACCCAGCTCTCTGTAGTCACAATTACACCAAACAACTCTGAAATTTGGAGTTCGTTGGCAGTTGACCGGCTCAAAATTTTGTAGAGGCTAAAAACCATTCAATATTGCAGCGAGGAAGAAAATCTCTCCCTCAAACAAAAAAAAAACACACCAAACAATCAGAAAATTGCTAAAAGCAAGGTTTGCTTAATGTTCTGTTTTATTTGGCAAAACAAATTGCTATGTACTCCGTTGATTGGAGGGAAAACAGTGCACGGTGGAAATAAGTTGGCCTTTATTGAGTTTTAAGCTCTGCGAATTAGTAAAAGGGCTGAAGAAAGTTTGAAATAACAAAAGCCAAACTTCACAGAAAATTATTGGCTTGGGATTTGAAAGGGCCTAAAGTCATCTAAACTAAAATCCCTTTTCCCCCAAATCTGCCTGACCCACATTTTTAATGCGTAATATTTGTGCCCAGCGATGTGGTTTAGGCTTTTCAAAATGCCATTAAGACCTCTGGAGAATACACCACGACCATTTTCCAGGTATTTTAATAAACTAGTCTATGGGTCTTGTGCTCAACTGAATGAAATTTTAATTATCTGTATAACGGGGCCCAAACCGGTTTCGATATTTTTCTGCCTGCTTTAAAAAAAAAAATGGGGGGGGGGAGAGATAGTTCATTCCATTAATTTAAGCAGTGAACCTCTGTCCTGATCCCAAAGCCACTTTAGCCCCTCTAAACTATTGTTGTTCCTTCTCACACGTACCCCACCTCAAACTCCCACATTTTGTATTCTGATCAGCCGTGGTGAAGCCTATAAGTCAGGCATTGCTCAAATATACCAGCAAAATCCTCTAAAATGATATCATTCACAAGGTTAGGAACAAAGACATTTGATAAGATCTGAAAAACCGGTGAGCAGTTAAGGTTAGACTCTCAATTTATTTATTTTTATTCTGATGATTCACAACAAATTGCTTTGGGGCCCTCACTGAGAAGGCCTAGAACCTTCCCAGGTGGCACGTGGAGCCATATTGATAGGCACGTGAGCATTGCCCTGCTTCAGCTCCGGCGTGCATGCATGTGCCGGCCAGCTGATTTTCAGGCCTTCTGGGCCCACTGGAAATCAGGAAACAGGCTGATTCCAGTCTCCAGAGGGCCTCCGGGGAGATGGGGAAGGCCCGTTTTTCACTCTCCCCAGGCTCCAGAGCCTTTCTAAGTTCCACCGGAAGTCGGCAAACAGGCCATTTCTGGCCTCTGGCGTGGTGGGGAAGGCTGTTTTCGCCCTCCCCAGGCTCCTAGAAAACCTCTGGGGCTTGGGAAGGGCGAAAAACGGGCCTACCGGGGCCACCGTGCCATCACGTGCCAAAACCAGGGGGAGCGCGAGGAGATCGCACGCACATGCATGGGGGGTGGGGTGCTTTGAATTATGGGTGTGGGCACGCGCACGCACGACCCCCCCCCCCCATGCTTCCCCCACTTTTGGCACGTGACGGCAAAAAGATTTGCCAACACTGGCCTAGAATCTTGCTTCCATCAGGTTGATCTGGCTTGACAGCCGCTGTGCAAGCATTACAATAAGGATGTACTTCAAAATTACCCAATGAATTTGTACAAGATTTTTTAAAAATTAAAAATAATAATATATATTTTTTATTATTATAGCCCCAAACATCCAAGCTGTTTGGGGCTGAAGAATTGTGATGTTTCCAACCTGTGAATGTTGATTTTTTTTTTTATTTATTTTTTTACAGAGAACTCTTCGGAAGCAGCATGGAAGAGGAGAGGAAAAAGAATTTCTGCGTTTTTACCGTGTACTTCGGAGAGGAAGATGAGGAAGAGAAGCCTTGGAGGGCCGAAAGGGAAACCATGCAAGCCGCTTTTGAGAAATTCAGAAGACGCCGACAGGTAAGGGGTGATTGATTTGAACGGGAAGACTCCATTTGGTTCCTATGAAAAACGATCCAATTTTGCATTTTTTAACAAACACAGCCTTTTGGAGGAAGTTTTTCAAAGGGGTATCCAGCTGCAAAAAAACCCAAATAAATGAAGAATCATACATTCATAAAATGCATTCCGTTCAAAAAAGGCGCGTGCAAATCTATGTGTATTGTGCAGGAATTGCTCAACAAGTGGGGGTGAAAAACATGCCTAGAAATGGATACAAAGGTGTGAATGTGAACTTGGAAACAACTTACTCCAACCATTACGGGGAATGGGAGCCAATTAAACTCAGGAGTGAGAAAAATGAGACACTGAAACTGACTTAAAACCGGGTAGGTGGGAGGGAGCGAAATTGGCAAACCCGCCGAACTTGGGTAGATCAATCTTTGCAAACGGGTAAAGGGAAGAAGCCGAGATGTGAGTAAATTTGCAAAAGGCAAGCTCGCTCATCGTTAGCATGGGTTCGCACACCGAGAATCTGATGGCTGAATATGATTTATTGTTAACCGTCAAGGAAGGCCTATTAAAGCTGTCTGGAAAAAGCCAGCAAGCGACTAACCATTAATACGAGCAGGGAAAGCGAGTCTAAACAGTTTTGTAGGATAAACTCCTGACTCTCGATGGCCCAGTCAGGTTATGCATTTTACTTTATTCATTCTTCGTAGAGAGAACACACACACAGAAAAAAAATCCTCTGATTTCTCTTGATCTTCCCCTTTTCACTTGGTTTAGGAGTTGTTGGTTTTTTTTTGTATTTGAAGGATTCTTTTGAAGATGCTATCATTTTTGTATCTTTCTTTTTTTACACCAGTTGGAGTTGTCGTGGGAGAGGGGATGGAAACTTACCTTTGATTAAATTGGGTATAAACCACCGGCATTTCTTTTATCAGAAACGACTGTTTATATGAGGACAGAGTGTTACGTTTATTTATTGCGTGGGGTTATTCTTAATGCGCTGAATTAATACTACTGAAGTGTTAACTGGAGTCTGGAAAATGGTTTCGATTTGAAGACGATCACCGCTTCCAAAGGCAGAGATTCCTTGGTTGAAAATAAACATTAAAAAAATCCAAACAAGAGGCCCACAATTTATGTACACATTAGGCCAGATTTCGAAAAGTGGACAGGTGAAAATATCTGCTTAATTCCACTGACAAACAGGCTGAATATTCTCTTACCTTATGTTAACATTGGCTGCCTCTTAGGGAAAAAAACAACAAAAAACCTAGGCGAGCTCGTTTTTTCCATTCATATTTGAAGAAAGCAAGTTTTTAATTCTCTTTCGATGGCTCTCAGGAGGGGAAACCCTTGTCTCGGTGCTGAAAATTCCACTCAATGCACAGCAATGCTAGGTGTTATTAAAATTAATGATTGTTTTCTCTCTGATAGATTTACATTACCGATGAAAGACCTAAACTGCAAAATTGTATCGGCTCAGGGTTGTACGTTTGGATTTGACTGTGTGCCTTGGCAACTGCTTAAGCTCATTATATTCATGCCTTCATTAGTGTGTTTCCTTGGGAGAGTTTAAGTTCGTTTAAAAAAAAAGTTTAATAATTTAACCGTTTCTACCCAGCCCACCTTTTTCAGTTGTTACCAAATGTGCAGAACAGATGCGGGAAGTAATGAAAAGGAAGAAACGGGATAAATTTTTTTAAAAAGTCTGGATGGGGGTGGGTTTTTCAGCAGGAGGAGAACTCAAGCAGGAGGGGTCAGAGGAAACACACAAGCTTGGAATTAAAGAGGAGAAAGCAGGCATGAGATGTTAGGATTAGAGGTGCGCATTGTTTTTTTGGGGGGTCAAAACGGGGGTTCCTGATCTTGCCTCAAGAGATCTAGCAGTTCCAGAAGTAATTTGGGTTTGAATTATAGCATTTCCAGTTCAGGGGGGGTTCTACTTACCTTTACTACCGGTTCGCAACGGGAACGCGCAAGCTTGCTTCTAATGATGTCCAAGCAGGTGGGCAAAACCCTCGCCGGTTTTACTACCAGTTTGCAAGAACCAGACCGAACCGGGAGCAACCCACTACTGTTCCAGTTCAAATCACTCCCCTTGGGAGCCCAGAATCAGACGGGTCTCCCGTGCCAAACTCACCTCCCGATCCTGAGTTCAGGCACATCACTGAAAGCAGGAGGAAGGCGCTATAGAAAAAAAACTTTTTGGGGGTTCAGCTGGTGAGGCTCCCCCAGAGGAAATGACTGAACAGTCCAACTGTTTGAATCCTTTCCTTTTTCCTCCCTCCTTCGCTCTGCTCCTTCACTTCCTTGACAGCAGGCAAGATTGGTGGCATGAAGAGGCTTGTATATAGCCTGGCCACGGGAAGATGTCACGCCTGCCGGCTTGTTCTTGTACTCTTTCCTGTTAAATTCTCCTGACAAAAGCAACTGGTAGGACATCCTTCTGTGCACTAGAGATGGTGCTGAGATAGCCAAGGCTGGCTGGGCTCCTCCTTCAGATAAGAGCCTCCCGCTGTCATATTAGGAGTGGTCTAGCTGGAGAAAGGGACGCGGTGGCTCAGTGGCTAAGATGCTGAACTTGTCGATCGAAAGGTCAGCGGTTCGAATCCCTCGTGCCGCATAACGGGATGAGCTCCCGTGACTTCTCCCAGCTTCTGCCAATCTAGCAGTTCGAAAGCACGTAAAAAAAATGCAAGTAGAAAAAATAGGGACCCCCTTTGGTGGGAAGGGAACAGCGTTCCGTGCGCCTTTGGCATTGAGTCACGCCGGTCACATGACCATGGAGACGTCTTCGGACAGCGCTGGCTCTTCGGCTTTGAAACAGAGAGGAGCACCGCCCCCTAGAGTTGGGAACGACCAGCACACATGTTCAAGGGGATCCTTTACCTTTATCTGGAGAAATAAAACCATGTGTTGGTTGTGGCATGGAAGGGACTCTCCCCAGTTGTGCTCGTGTTATAGCGTTGAAAAGAACTTCAAGGAGCCAGTCTGATTTCTCCATCACTGAGAAGGTTTTTCAGAAGTGGGGAAAGATGACCACACAGTATCTTTCCCACTCCAGGCTGCAAAATCTCCATTCCCGCCCCAGAGGTGGTATTTGCTGGTTCTCCGAACTACTCAAAATTTCTGCTACCGGTTCCCAAGAACCTGTCAGAACCTGCTGGATTTCACCCCTGGTATGTGTGTGTGTGTGTGTGTGTGTGTATGAGATGAACTCAGATTATCCTGCTTGCAACACCGTGGACTACTGGTGGGGTAAAGATAAGTGTGGGTAGAGATAAGGAAACCGGGTTCTCGAAGAACCAAAATTGACTGGAGCCTTCAAATGGCTTGTTTATGACCAACATCATGGATCATTAGCAAAAGCAGCAAAGAATATTTGAAAGGGTGGGGGGGGGGGGCTGAAATCTTTCTCGAGTCTTGATTATTTATTGAACGCTGGTGACAGTCTCTGCATCTCGTCCTCAAAATGCCTGCAGGGGAGAGAAGGCAGACAGCAAGCCTATTCCACTGTAAGATTTTTGGAATGCTGCACGGGTGATTCCAAAAAAATAAAATCCGCCCCCATTCTCCCCTCCCCACCCCCAGAGCCTCGCAATAAAAGAACAGGCAGAGGGTGGGGGGGAAAGAATTTTTGGAGACTGTGGACTCAGTTTGTTTGCTTTGCGGCTTCCAAACCTTTTTCCTCATGTTAAATTGAAATAATATTTAGATTCACGTCGCTCAAGATGCTCAGCCTGTGCTTTTATCGTTGCCAATTCAGACGCAAGAAACATTTGCAAGGAAAAAAAATCAAATTGGGATCCCGGTTTGTTTACCAGCAGAGAAACCAGTGTCAAATCGGGCTTTGCCTTTTGAAACTGATCCAATGACCTGAGACCAACTGAGACTTCTTGGCCTTTCGGCCTAACCCGCCTCACAGGGTGGTTGTGACGACCAAACTGAAGCCAACAGATTGGTAATACAAGTAGTCCCTGACTTAAGGCCACAATTGAGTCAAAAATCTCCATTGCTAAGCAAGACAGTTAAATGAATTTTGTTCCATGTTCTTGCCAGAGATTGTTAAATGAATCTTGGCAGTTGTTATCTGGTTGTTAAGTGAATCTGGCCTCCCCGTTGCTTGTCAGAAGGTCGCAAAAGCGAAACACGTAACCGCGCGACCCTTGTAACTGTCATAAATACATGCCAGTTGCCAAGCACCCCAAATTTTGATCATGTAACCATGGGGATGCTGCAACAGTCATTAAGTGTGACAAGCAGTCATAAGTCTTTTTTTCAGCACCATGGTAACTTTGAAAGGGTCGCTAAACAAATGGTTTTAAGTCGAGGACTACCTCTATCGTGAGATCACTAAACACCAACAACAGCTTAACAAAAGAGGAGCAACAGATTCCATCATTCCCCAAAAAAAGGCAGTTTGGTATAGTGGTTAAGGCGTTGTCCCAGAAACCAGGCGACTCAGAGTTCTAGTCCCACTTTAGGCCTGAAAGCTGACTGAGTGACTTTGGACCGGTCCCTCTCTCTCGGCCCTACCCCCCTCACAGGGTTGTTTTTTGTGGGGAAAATAGGAGGAAGAAAGTGTATAATTAGAATAGAATAACAGAGTTGGAAGGGACCTTGGAGGTCTTCTAGTCCAACCCCCTGCCTAGGCAGGAAACCCTACACCACTTCAGACAAATGGTTATCCAACATCTTCTTAAAAACTTCCAGTGTTGGAGCATTCACAACTTCTGGTGGCAAGTTGTTCCACTGGTTAATTGTTCTAACTCTCAGGAAATTTCTCCTTAATTCTAAGTTGCTTCTTTCCTTGATTGGTTTCCATCCATTGCTTCTTGTCCTGCCCTCAGGTGCTTTGGAGAATAGCTTGACTCCCTCTTCTTTGGGGCAGCCCCTGAGATACTGGAAGATGCTCTCATGTCTCCCCTAGTCCTTCTCTTCATTAAACTAGACATACCCAGTTCCTGCAACCATTCTTCATATGTTTTATCCTCCAGTCCCCTATAATCCTCTTTGTGGCTCTTCTCTGCACTCTTTCCAGAATCTCAGCATCTTTTTTACATCGTGGCGACCAAAACTGGATGCAGTATTCCAAATTTATTAATCATATATTTGACACCTTGAGTTACTTATAAAGTAATAAAGATGGGATAAAAAAAAGTCTAAAATCTAATCTAAACCAAAAGAGGTATAAGATACTCTTTCCTCCTTTCTGTTCCCCTTGTAGAGATTGGAGGAAGAGAGGCACCTCAGTCTAGAATAGATCAAATCAGAAAAAAAACCATCCAAAAAAAAAATGACAGGTTTTATCTCGTGACTCTGTCAACCCCCGGGATGAACATTTGGTAGTGGTGGCCAAAGCCCACTGACTTTGCACCCCTCTCCCTGCGTACTTATTTTATTTACTGATTAAATTTACAAACATGCTGCCCATCTCGCTATAGAGAGCAACTCTTCTGCTATGTAATTTACTCCTTTCCTTTTTTTAAAAAAATCCTCTTTTTTTCTCCCCGCTCCCTACTGACAAGACACCCCTTCCCTCTAAAGCCCAGGCAGAGACGGCTTGCAGAGAGAGAAAAAACCTTTGCAAACAGGCCACAAGGAAATAACCCTGGGAGCCACATGTGGCCTTCAGCTGGTTGGGGGGGGGAATCGCTTTCCTCTCTCTCTCTGCCGCTCCCAGTGTTTAGCTGCGGGGTTAATAAACGGGTAGGAAAGCTGCGGAGGGGAAATTTGTGTTTCTCCAAAGAGCGCCCAGCCTTCCCCGCATGTCAGAAAGCATTTGTGGGCCGAGCCGGGCTGAGAAGATGAAGTTGTAAATTAAGCTTTTATGAAGGTGCCGAATAGCATCGCTCGGTGTCCTTTGGATAGTTACATATCGGGGTAATGGCAATAAATTAGCCGACGGCAGCAGCAGAAGCTCAAGGACATCCTATCCTTGCGGCCATCCCCGATTGCTTGGTTTTAGAGAGATTTTATTCCCTCCATCCCAGCCAGCCAGCCGCATGTCACAGGCCTGGTGTTCATCCCCCTCCACCTGGGAATTTTTGTTAGAGTGGTCCCGTTTTCCGTCGCTTGGGAAAATTCTTAGAAAACAGAGGCGAGGCTGACATCAAAGGCAATCCCGTCCTTTTGCAAGCGATTGGGATTGGAGAGAACGGGAAGCGGGCAGGGTCAAAGAGCATCGATTGCCGGTAGCTATTAGCTGTCATCCCCCCCCCACCCCACCCCTTACACACACCCCTACACACATTTCCTGATTTGTGTGGTCAGGCAGTGCAGAAACACTGTTCTGTTTTGCAACTAGCTGGTGCCAAGGAGCTTTGAAATGCTAAAGGCATGGTTATGTGTTGGATGCTTTAAAAGCACACGCGAAGTGCAATTTTTCCCCCCTCTCTTTTAATTGGCGTCGGAAGGCCGCTGTGGATATGACAGTAACTGTGATTCCGTCAGAAGAGAGGCGGCGGCGGGGGGTAGGGGTGGGGGGGAAAGAATTGGATGGCAAACGATGGCCCCCGGGGAGCTGTTGCTCAAAAATAGGGGCACTAAATGTTCCAGATATGTGAAGCCATTTGTGTTAGGGTTTGATTTGTGAAAAAAAGAAGATCTCAGGAAATCTTTTATTTTATCGCTAGTCTCTTCTTGCGAAGTCTGTGATCTGCAAAGAGTGGGAGGAGGGGCACATGCATGGGCCAGGGGTTGCTTATTTCTGTTTGAAAGGCCACAGCTGGTTGACACCCCTCCCCTGCCCATCTTTGGCAGCCCCCTCCCCAAATCTCTCCCCACCCCAAAACTTCAAGCAGCTCTGGAGGTGGGGGGGGGGAACCATCATCGTCTACCAGTATGTCATATTTATGGATTTCAAACATCCAATTCATGTTTTTTCCACCCTGACAGAGGGTCAGGCTGCATGACCTTTGGGGGAGGCCACTCCGATCGTTTTTGTCTGGACGCACCTGGCATAACATTTCACGTACACAAATGGCTGATGAGGCCGTACGTTCATTTCTGAGTCTGCAGCCTCGGATAGCTTGAACTCTGTTGGACGATCTGTGGGCGGTCTCTGTTTTCAGATGGCCCTCAGTGCCCTCCCGTTGGGAGAATGGGAATTGTAGTCCATCACATCTGGAAAAAGCCCAGGTTACCATAAGCATCCCAGAGCAAATTGGCACGGTGACATAGCGCCATCTGGAGGCCATTGTGTTCTTTTTTTTGTCTGAAGGCAGGGGAAGATGGATAGGAGTATGCCACTATGTGCTTTGATCAAGAAAACAGGCAAATGGGTGAAATTTTAGCAAGGTTTTCTGCATTATCCCTCCCCTCTCCAGGAAAGTCTCAACGAAATGGAGCTGAATATGCATTTTTCCCCCCCGAAAACAGATTTTTTTTTTGCCTCTGCACGAAAGCCAGGAAAGGAGAAAGAATAAATACCAAAATGTCAGCGAGGTCCCTCCGATACCAGCTTTTCCAAAACCGATTGCAAATATCTCTGGCAGAAACCACGATACATTAATTGCCCAGGCATCTGAATCATCTTCACAGACAGTCCCCCCCCTCTCCTCCAGATATAATAATAGGGAATCTTTCTTATGCCTGCCTTTTATCTCTGACATACACAACTCACCCGAGCCTTTCTCAGAGATATTTCATCCTCGCTTTTTTTGTGTGTTGTTTTGACACCGTGCAATTTTGTTTTTCCAGGGGAGGGGGAAAACCACAGCCCTCATTTTTGTGGGACCTGCATTCTCCTCTTCCAGAGCGGAGGGGCTTGTGTCGAAATTTGATAAATAAATGAATAATTGAAGCAAGAGCTAACGTGGCAATTCGGAGTGGCTTGCCCCTTCTTGAGGTTTTTTTGGGGGGGGGAAGGTGGAGGAGAGGGCATGAAAAAGTAAGTATTGTGCGGCCTTGAGAGCAGGATCGGCCCAGGAGATTTTTAACCCAACATTGCCCCCACCCCCTTTCCTCCCATCAGATGAGCTCCAGGGAATTGTAGGCTGCAGGTAAATAGACTTCCAACGATCGCGCAATTAGAGCCAATGGTTCGTATAATTCCTTGCCTTATCATCCCCATTTCTGATCCGGAGCTGGTACAAGATTGATGGAAAAGAGGAGGAGGTGGAGGAAGGAAGGGAGGAATAAGTCACCAGCCACACAGAGAGGAAAATGTCAGTGGGCTTTTACAGCCGAAGTGCTGACGCAGACCTGCTTATCATGGGGTGTCACTTTGGTTTGTTTGTTTTTTTTCTCCCCCTCTCCTCTTTCTCCCTCCCCCCCCCATCTTCCTTTTCCCTTCCTTGTCCAGGTGGGTTGTCAAGACAAAAGGGCCGACTTCTTTCATGTCCTTGTTTGCGAGAGATCGCAGATGTCACCTCTGTGCCAATGGGCCGTACATAAACACGGGTATCAGTTCACTTGGGGTGAATGGAGACCCTGCTGTAGTCACCGCCACCTGCTTCTCTCCATCCTACAATAGGAATGCCTGCCTGCCTGCCTCCTTCCTTCTTCTTTCTTTCTTTCTTTCTTTCTTTCTTTCTTTCTTTCTTTCTTTCTTTCCTTCCTTCCTTCCTTCCTTCCTTCCTTCCTTCCTTCCTTCCTTCCTTCCTTCCTTCCTTCCTTCCTTCCTTTCTCTTTCTTATACTTGAGGGGCTGCCACAGAGGGGGGGGGAGGGTCAAGCTGTTTTCCAAAGCACCTGAAGTCCAGACAAGGCAAGGAATAATGGATGGAAACGGACCAAGGAGAGATTCAACCTAGAAATGAGGAGGAACTTTGACAGTGAGAACAATCAACCAATGGAACAGAAATTGCCTTCGGAAGTGGTGGGAGCTTCATCACTTGAGACTTTCAGGAAAAGATTGGACTGCCATTTGTCAGAAATGGTGTAGGGTCTCCTGCTTGAGTGGGGTGGGGGGGGGTTGGATTAGATGACCTATAAGGTCCCTTCCAACTCTGTTAATCCATTCATCTGTTAATTCTTCCTTCCTTCCTCTCTCTCTCTTTCTTTTTCTTCCTTCTTTCCTCCCCATTCCTTCCTTTCCTTCCTTCCTCCCTCCCTGCCTCCTTCCCTCCCTTCCCTTTCTCCCTCCTCTCTCTTTCTCTCTCTATAGATAGATAGATAGATGCAATGTATCGATTTCATAAATAACAAAATAATTTATTATTTATAATAATACCTAATTTATCATACCACTGCTATCAGACTTTGCAAGGGATGCAGTTGGCAAACTGCTGAAGGGATGTTTGCGCCTTGCCTTTGACCACAGCACCCCAAAGGCTTCACCCACAATCCCCTCGGGAAGACCTTCCAAAAGCCAAGGTGCTTTTGAACGGAATCATTGCAAGCTGGAGGAAGAAAAATGCAAGCCAACTCTCGTTCTCAGCCCTTGAAGCGATCCAGATGGGAGGAAACCAAGTTCAGAGAATCCTTGGAGCGAATGCAGAAAATGTTTCTTTGCTCTTTACCCCCAAAACTGCACGCTCGCATGTACACACAGACACATAGTCACACAAGCACACCCCAAACCGGGCAAGGAAGGAGAGAGACTTCCAGTGAGCTTGCTGCACGGAAGAAGAGGCGATGAAATTCATTTTTATTTTTATTTTTTAAATGGGAGAGTGGATGTTTAATGTCCTGCTTGAATAGCGCCTCCTTGCGAGATGCCCCGTTCCTTTTGGCAAGGAGCAGCTCTGTATAATTTGCGCCCGGATACAGCACTGCTTCCTATTTGACCTTTCCTTTAAAAAAAAAAAAACAACCCAAGATGTCAGCCTCTGAAAGGCCAGAACGAAATATCTCTTGCGTCTTTCTTCTATTTATCATCTCATTTTTCTCTCGCCTGGATTGGCTCACCCGCTGACTTGTAGGCATCAGCATGAGTCATGAAACCCAATGGACGAGTTGAGTCAAAAGGATTTGGCTAGCAGTTTTTTTTTGTGGGGGGGGGGTGCGGGGGCAGAAGGGGGGGCTTAAATTTTCAGGCCCATTGAAGACAACTTAGCCGATCTGGGTGCTTTCTCGCCAGGATGCATTCTGGGAAAAGCTTTCTGCCCTCTCTCCAAATTTAAAGAAAAAAATGCTGGCTGGACGTTGAGGACTAGAACCTTAAGAAACAGGGTTCCCTGAGCAGCCTTGGCCTAGCTGGGATGGAGAAGAAGGGAAAGCAAAAAAAGAAAATGTCTGTGCAAAGTTAGGGCTATTTTAGTTAACAAATAAACCAGGGAATATTTTAAAAAACCCCTCCACTAATCAGCCCCAGTGATGCCTGAGCTCCTGGTTGTCTGGCCCAGGGGAGCCCAGGCGGGCAGCAAACAGCGTGCCCCCCTCCTTCCGGTGCAATTAGCACCTGCAATTAAAAACAACCGCCTTAATTACAGCGTTTGTGTGTGTGTGTGTGTGTTTTAAAGTTCCAGGTGGAGATCAGGTAACACTTTTCCTGGTATTGAGTTGGGCGTAAACACCTTGGCAGGGAGGATGGATGACGTACTCGTGGATGCAGCGGGGTGTCCGGAGATAGAGGAGGGGTCTCCCTCGGATAAGGGAGGAGATGGTGCCCCTTTCTGTTATCTAGGCCGAGTGTCAGCAACCTGCAGCTCCCGAGCCACATGCGGCTCTTTGACCCCTCTCCTGTGGCTTGACCTGCTCTCTGCCCTGAGACACTGACCCAATCCGGCTGAGGCTGATGCCAACTTCACTAACCTGAGGGCTGGCAAGGTGGGAATGGGATCCGGAAGGAGGGTATGATGGAAAGGGGGATAGGCCCACAATTGGGGAGCGAGCACGAGCCATGGTGGCAGCTTCCTCCTCCTCCTCCCGCAACCCCCTGGCTGGCCATTGCAGGGCCAGGAGGGCGCACACGAGCGAGCGGCCAGGCTCGGCCAAAGTATAGCAAAGACGCATGGAGCTGGCGGGTTGACCGGCTGACAGGCAAACATCTTTGGTGAGGGCTCTCCACACCAGATACCTGGGGTGGATGTGTGAGATTCAGCAGGGCCAGCCCCCTTTTCTCATTGTCCTGCTCAGAGAAAGCTGAAGCGCCTTCACCAAAGAGGAGGGAGGGATGGGAAAAAGAGAGAAAGAAATGGGAGGGAGGGGAAGTGAGAGAGAGAGAGAGACCCAATTCCCACAGAAAACACCAGGAGCCACAAAACCTGGGTAGGCTTGGCTGGGTGGGGGTTTTCATGTGACTGAGTGGGAGTGACATTAAGTTGGCCATGCCAACCCAGATTTTGTGGCTCCCGGTGTTTTTTTTTCTGTGGGAAACAAATGGTCCAAATGGCTTTTTGAGAGTTTAAGGTTACAGACCCCTGCTCTAGGCTAAAGCAGCCCCCCTCCTTCCCCATGGTGACTTGCCATCATAAAGGCCGGGCCCTGCCTCCAAATATGTAAGCCAAGAGGAATGGCACAGAAGGGGAAAAAAACTGGAGAGGGGAAAGCAAGGATAAAGTAGCTCTTAGGCGAGGACTTTGAGAAGAGGAGAGGAGAATGCTTCCTTCACTGCTGCCCTTGAGCATGTGAGATTTAGAGATCTATTGAAAATAGAGAGCCACTTCAACTTTCCTTTCTACAATCGCTGTTTCTGCCCTGCATTATATAGAATAGAATTCTTTTTTTATTGGCCAAGTGTGATTGGACACACAAGGAGTGTGTCTTTGTGGCATAAGCTCTCAGCGTACATAAAAAGAAAAGATACATTCATCAAGAATCATAAGGTACAACACTTAGTGATAGTCACAGGGTGCAAATAAGCAAACAGATCATACTAGGAAACAGTATCAATATGAATGGTAAGGCTACAAGCAACAAAGTTACAGTCATGCAGTCACAAGTGGAAGGAGATGGGTGATAGGAGCAATGAGAAGACTAATAGTAATGCAGACTTAGTAAATTGTTTGTCAGTGTTGAGGGAATTAGTTGTTAAGCAGAGTGATGGCGTTCGGGAAAAAACTGTCCTTGTGTCTAGTTGTTCTGCTGTGCAGTGCCCTATAGCCTTGTTTTGAGGGTAGGAGTTGAAACAATTTATGTCCAGGATGCGAGGGGTCTGTCAATATTTTCCCAGCTCTCTTTTTGACTCGTGCAGTAGACAGGTCCTCCACGGAAGGCAGGTTGGTAGCCGCTGTTTTTTCCTGCAGTTCTAATTATCTAATTAGCGTCTGTCTTGTTGGGTTGCAGAACCAAACCAGACAGTTATAGAGGTGCAGAGGTCTTTTTTCTGAAGTTCTAATTATTGCAGATAATAGTAATATCAGGCCTGATTTCTGGAGTGGTGGAGTTTCTTCTCCTACTTATCTAGGCTGATTACCACTGATAGAAACAACATTTATATATATATATATATATATATCACAGGAATTTAATCGATATTGAATTTTTACACTTAAAATCATGTTGGCGGGGCAGCCACCATGCCCCAAATGCTGCGGGTCTCCGGGAGCGATCCCACCCCAGACAGGTTTTTTTTTTCCCCAGGGGAAAGAGACTTGGGATAGGTGATGCAATCTTTCCCACCCCTTGCAAAACCATGGAGAGGCCGATTCCCCGGGGCTGATCACCAGGCAGAAGCCAGAAAACCCAATCCTGGGGGAACTAATTACTCCACCCAAATGGCTCACCTTCTGCTTTGATCTCGAATTCTCCTCCGGCTTCTCCACCTAGCGATGCCGTGCCCCCACACCCCCAGGCTAAAAAAAAAATGGGATTGGGTTTCCATGCCAGGTTTCGCCCTGCAGGATCCACCTGCCCCTGAATGTGAGAGTGAGCAGACCCCCATCTTGCCTGGTCCCATCTCAGCTTTCATCTTTCTCCCCACCCATCCACCCGAACATGTGTGGGTCTACAGAAAGGATCAGATCTCCAGAGCTGAAGAAGCTTCTTGGAGGAGAAGGGAAAGTCTTCAAATGAAAAAAACAAGAAATCCAGTTGCCTCTTGAAAAAAGCAGATCTCTGCTTTGTCGTGGAAGGCCAAAGCACCATCTCACTTTGCTTGCCCAAAATAAATCCTGGGGGCTTGGTGAAAGGTGGGCCACTTCGTTTTCTTTGGTGGCAATCGGGATGTGGTGCATTTTAATTTCTCCAGCCTGGGCAATCTCCTTGTGGTCTCCTTTCCAAGGGCTCATCCGAAGGAAACCTTTTATCCTTTCCCGCCCTGTGGCCCTCTTGACTCGTGGCGGAATGCAATTTTGAGACCACAATCCAACTCACGAGGAGGTTGTCCTGTGGGAACAACAGCCCAGCCAAAAAAACTTTCTGAGAAGAAACGTTTGAGAGAGGTGAAAGAAGCATTTTGTGGGGGCAACTCATCCTGATGATGGGATGGGGCTGAGGGTCTCAGCGGATGGGTTTTTCCATCTGTCACAGCTGAGCATCTACACCTTCACTCCCAATAGAAGCTTGTGACAGCCCTGGCATTTCCTGGTGGCCTCCTATCCAAGCATGAAGTTGCTCAGACTATCTTTGGTTCTCCAGCTCAGCTATTTGCTGATGCTTAACTGGGTAGATTGCATCGTACCTGGGTCGAAATCCACTCCTGCTTATGCAGCTCATGGAGATCCCAAAATATCCCACTCGAATCGCCTGCTCTTTTCCTCTTCCCTCCTCTTCTCTTTTTTTTTCCTTTTGCATCCCAACTTTGCAAAGTCATTTCATCTGCTCGCAGGCAGGCAGTTTGTCAGGGTTTTTTTTCCCGAGCTAAAGAGCAGGATAAAAATGCATGGAATAAATAGGTTGTCATAGGGATGAAAACCGAGGAAGATAAAATAAAAAAAAAAAAGATGCCCTGGGATCCCGGCTGAACTTTTCATTTATTTTTATTTTTTTATTTTTTTTGAATGGGAGGATAAATAACATGCCTTCAAGGTGCCACGACCAATTTTGAAATTGGTCGCAGTTCCACATTAGCTTCGTTGCGGTCTAAAAGCCAGGATGCAGTCGCGCAAATATTTATTTTGCAATTTGGTCTGAAGTGGGGAAAGAAAGAAAATTGCGAGACGTCCGGGGTCCTGATTTGCAGAGGCGTTTTTTGCCATTTTGGGCGGGGGTGGTGGTGGTGGTGGTCAGGAGACTCTAAGAAGGTGACAGAGCGGGCAGGAAAAGCTCTACCGAGAAATGGAGCCAAAGCAGAGTGGGAAGAGAGTGAAACAGAATGGAGGGGTGGGGGGGGGGAATAAAAAAGAATTGGAAAACATTGGGCAGGCTGAATTTGGATTTACAGTTCTATAAAAAAAAAAGCTGTCAAAGGAATATCAGCATCAAAGAAAAGCTTGGAGAATATTCATTATTTGGACAGGGGGTCCTGGGTGACGTTTTCTCCATCGTCCCTTAATCTGGATGTTTGGGATTAAACTGGGGGCAAAGCCGTAGCCCTTTCTGAGATCTGAGTTAGTTTCAGGCCCCAGGCAGGGTTTAAAATCAGGAGCGTCCAACCTTTTATAACTGTTAAGATCTGTGGACTTTAATTCCCAGAATTCCCCAGCCAATGCTGGGCTGGGGAATTCTGGGAGTTGAAGTCCACAAGGTGCAAAGGATGGACAGCCATGGCTTAAAAATGATCCTGTGTCCGCTGGAGGGCACCAGATTTGCAAAAGTCCCACTCGAGAGACCCCAAAGCCCCGGGCCTTCCGGCTCTATTTAAAAACAAAGCACTTTTCAAAGTTGACCTCGCAAGGCCGATTGAACTTAGCACACAGAGAAAGCAGGAAGTTTTCCTTTGGGGGTCTCTGCACTGAGCGGGGTGGGTGGGTGGGTGGACTAGATGCCCTCAAAGGCCCCGCTCCCAACTCCCTGCGTTGCCTAAGCAGCTAGCTAGCGGGAAAGGTCAAGCAGGATTCTTACTTTATTGACGTGGCTTGTTTATGGCTTCTCCCTGTTTGCTCCCACGGTCAGGATGGGCGTGTTCCTTAACGCTTTTCACCAATCTCCGTTCCCCCAAAACCTCCCTTATCTTATCAGCCATAAGATAAGCCTGACATGGATTGCAGGTTACCTGCATGGAGTCAGGATGATGGCCCAGGGCAGTTTCGCCGTCAGATGCTTAGAGTCGCTCACATGTTAGACCCGGCTTGGATGTAGGTGGCCAGACCAAGCCGATACAACCGACTCACATTTATGACAGTTGCGGTGTCCCTGGGGTCTTTTGACAAGCAAAGTCAATGGGGAAGCCCGATTCGCTTCACAGCCGGGTGACTCGCTGAACAACTTGCAAGGGAGTCACTTAACGACCATGGGAAGAAAGATGGTAAAATGGGGGGCTGGGGGGGGGCAAAACTCGCTGAACAGGTGTCTCGGTTAGCAACAGAAATTGTGGGCTCGCTTGCGGTCGTAAGCCGAGGACTGCCTGCGCTGTACTGAATGACATCGCATGACCCATCGGCCCTTGTGGTTCTCGAAAGCCTTGGCACACGAAATGGAGTTGAATAGAATAGAACTGAATTCTTTATTGGCCAAGTGTGATTGGACACACAAGGAATTTGTCTTAGGTGTATATGTTCTCAGTGTACATAAAAAGACAAGATACATTTGCCAAGAATCGTAAGGTACAACACTTAATGATACTCAAGGTTACTAAAAAGCTATCAAATCGTACTAGCAAACAAATAAAAACAATATAATTGAAAGATACAAGCAACATGGCGATAGTAATAAGAGAGATAGATACTAGTAAGGAAGAGAAGAATAATAGTAATACAGTAAATTATTTGACAGTGTTATGGGATTTACCCTGTTTCCCCCAAAATAAGACATCCCCTGATAATAAGCCAAATCGGGCTTTTGAGCATATGGCAATAAGGCCAAGTGCTTATTTCAGGGTTCAAAAGAAGCAGTTTGTTAGCTGTGTCAAGGCACACAGATTTCCACACACAGGGACTCTGGCGGTTTTCAGAAATAGACTGGACAACCGTTGGACTGGGATGATATTAGGTCCCCTGCTTTGACCACGGGGTTGGACTAGAAGACCTCTGAGGTCCCTTCCACCCTCGGGTTCTATATTCTATGCACAAGGACCCTTCCAGGCAAGCAGGGCCTGTCAATACACCGTTGCAAAAAACCTTCCTCTTCTTCTGATTTATTTTTTAAAAATCCTCTAGTGTGTGGTCCTGACTTCCTGTAAGCCCGGCAGGAGGAAAATAATTTGGAGGAGGATGAGGAGGAGGAATTTTAAAAATGACCTTCCTTTTCAACTTCTTCCCCTAAGGTTCTTCCCCGATAAGGTTTGTACAATGCACGACATGCCAGGCATAACTGAAGACGCATGTAAATTCTCTGGCGAGGCTGTTATTTGGCTTCTGAGCTGTGTTGGACAGCCATTCCCCCAGTGCTTTTATTGAGCAGATAGGCAGGGTTGGGAGGTGGGTGAGTAATTATTCCATTAAAGAAAAGCAAGCAAAATACAAGCGATCCTTGTTATTCACGGGGATTGGCATGCAATTGCCAATAACAAAGCTGCCCATGATGATCCAAGATAAATTGGTGGGCTGGGATCCAGATGCCTGGAAAAATGACACTCAAAATGCAGGAAAAGGGAAGGAAGGAAGGAAGGAAGGAAGGAAGGAAGGAAGGAAGGAAGGGAGGGAGGGAGGGAGGGAAGAAGAGGCAAAGAAGGAGGGAGGGAGGGAGGGAAGGAAGGAAAGGCAAGGAAGGAAGGAGAGGTAAGGAAGAAAGGAAGGAAGGAGGGAGGGAAGAGAGAGAAGGAAGGAAGTTTGCTTCCTTTAGACGATTAGCACTATAAATGTCAGTGGGTTTTGATGCCTTCCTGAATTGTGCATCAGCAGCCTTTCAATCCCAATTGCCAGACTGGTAAAAAAGGGTGACCTTCTGTTATAGGTCCACCAGGGGCATTCCCTGGGCACATCTGGTTGGCCTCTGTATGGAGAAGGATACTGTAAAATCTCCATTCCCACCCCACTCCAGGGGAGGGTTCCTGCAAAATCCCCATTTCCTCCTGATCAGCTGGGACTCTGGGAAGCAGAGAATAGATGGGGGCGGGGCCAGTCAGAATTTTTACTACCAGTTCTCCGAACTACTCAAAATTTCTGCTACTGGTTCTCCAGAACTGGTCAGAACCTGCTGAAATCCCACCTCTGGTCTGTGGATATTTTCACAGCCCTCTTTTTGACTCGTGCAGGAGACAGGTCCTCCATGGAAGGCAGGTTGGGAGCAAAGCATCGCAGAGAAACTGGGATCTTCCCAGTCGCGGCCTCCTAGCAAAACTTCCCCCCCGTTTTAAAAAATAACTTTTTTTAATGCCCGTTGTGCCATTAGTGATGGTCGAAAGGGCCGGCCTTGTTTTTCTAAGCTGCTCGGGTTGAACCTTCGGGGCTGGCTGATCCGTGTTATGGTTGCCTTGGGGCAAACGTGGGGCCTGTGATTGGTTTTATTCACCCATGGGGCAAGATCAAAGACAGCTCCTCTGGACACTGGGCTGCCGGAAAGGGGTTTACTTATGGCTTCTAATAAAACCAAACAAGGGCAGGGAGGGAGGAAAGGAAATCCAATTTAGGATCGATGGCCTGGGGCTGCCTCCAGCCGCCCCCTCCCCTGCCTTCTTTAATATAAAGGCTATTGTGCCCAAGGGGTCCCTCAAGCCGGAAGTCACAACTGGGGGAATGCTGCAATACGCATGCCTTGGCTTCCTCTCAGAAAGCGGGAAGGGGTGCGTGGCAATTGAAATTAAACAGCGTTGCTCGGCTGTGAGATGAGCGGCCCATAAATTTAATAAATAATAAATAAGCACATGTCTCCGCTGCTCGATATCCCAAAGTTTGGGATTCGTACAGGCATCACCCGTCCAATTTTCCGGATAGTGTGATCTAATCCGGTCTGATGGGATAAACGATTTTAATTGGGTTTTAAAAGTGGTTTTAAAATGGTTTTAACTGGAAGTTTTAAATTCGGCCAAAGATTGAATTATTTTAATACGTTTTTAAAATTTTGTCTTGTATATTGTTTTTACCATGGCTGCTCACCGCCCTGAGTCCTTTGGGAGAAGGGCGGTATACAAATATAATAAAACTAAACTGAACTAAATTAATCCGAGGGAAAGGGGATTTATATCTCTTCTTTAGGGCTGAGGTACAATAGAGGTAGACTCGGTTACCTGCAGGTTCACATATCTGGGGGGGGGGGGGTAAATAGAACCAGAATTTGGTATTTTTTTTCATAAACACAAAATGTATTTCTGGCAGGTAGAAATGATCCCTTCCTTCCTTCCTTCCTTCCTTCCTTCCTTCCTTCCTTCCTTCCTTCCTTCCTTCCTTCCTTCCTTCTGTCCTTCCTTCCTTCTTTCCCTTTCTGTCTTCTTCCTTCCTTCCTTCCTTCTTTCCTTTTATCTCTTTCCTTCCTTCCTTCTTTCCCTTTCTGTCTTCTTCTTTCCTTCCTTCCTTCTTTCCTTTTATCTCTTTCCTTCCTTCCTTCTTTCCTTTTATCTCTTTCCTTCCTTACTTCTTTCCCTTTCTGTCTTCTTCCTTCCTTCTTTCCCTTTCTGTCTTCTTCCTTCCTTCCTTCTCTCCCCTCCCCTCCTCCTGCCCTTCCCTCCCTCCCTCCCTCCCTCCATTCTTTCCTTTCCCCCATTCCTCCTTGTGTCCTTCCCTCTGCCCCTTCCTCCCTCCCTCCCTTCGTCCCTTCTTCCTTCCCCATCCCTCCTTCTCTCCTTCCTTTTGCCCCCCTCCCTCCCTCCCTCCTCTCCTCCCTCTCCTCTTTCTTCCTCCCTTCCCCTTCCTTCCTCTTTCTGTTCTTCTCTCTGTCCCTTCCTCCCTCCCCTCCCCTTCCCTTCCCTCCTTCGATTTGAGAAGCTTCTTAACCAACCATTTCAAGCAGCAGCAGGGGAATTCAGAAGGGAAACAGGCTCCTGGGCTGGGCCGGTGGCTACTAAGCCTGAAGTTCTTTTGCTTTCGGGAAAACATTGGCAGCATCTGTAAGCCTGGGCCGGCTGCATTCCAGAAGGAACCCCCCCCCCCCCCCCCGGCCCCGCCAGTTTTCTCTGACTTCAAGGCAGCTTCAAAGCAGGAGAAAAACAGGGGAAATCCTAACGCCTAGTAGCTGCAGGGCTTCTCTTGAAGAATAATATTTGCCACTCTTTGTATCCAGGTTGTTTCGGGTATCAACAAGTCGGTGTTTTGGACAAGGTTGATGCCTGGAAGTCAGGTGAACCAAGGAACGTCTTAACCAGGCTTGAGTTTTTCAAGATTGTGGGATCGTGAACACCCCAACCTTATTTTTATTGTGACATTAACTGTGCTTAAATAATCCCTAGTAATTGCAATAGCAGAATGTTAATACAGTTCAGTGATGCTACCACAGCATTAAACGTGGCAGAGGACACACCGAATATTATATGATATGGGAAAGATGTGACAAATAAGAAATGATGTGGCACAGAGATGTTTGTACCCAGATGACACACTGCATTTCATTTCATTTCATTTCATTTCATTTCATTTCATTTCATTTCATTTCATTTCATTCATTTATTTATTTCATCAAGCATGTATTTTATGACAGATACAAATGTAAAGGTAATTATAAATACATGAAAAGGATACAAATAAAAGAAAACATTAGGACAGGGACAGAAGGCACGCTAGTGTGCTTATGCACAAACCCCTTACAGACCTCTTAGGATTGGGGTGAGGTCTACAGTAGACAGTCTAAGGTTAAAGTTTTGGGGGTTTGGGGAAGAAACCCCAGAGTCAGGTAGTGCATTCCAGGCACTGACCACACTGTTGCTGAAGTCGTATTTTCTGCCATCGAGTTTGGAGCGGTTCACCTTGAGTTTGTATCTATTGTGCGCTCTTGTGTTGTTGTGGTTGAAGCTGAAGGATTCATTGGCTGGTAGGACATAGTAGCAGATGATTTTGTGTACTACGCCTAGGTCAGACCGAAGACGGTGAAGTTCTAAGTTGTCTAAGCCCAAAATTTCGAGTCTGGGTGGCATAAGGTATTCCGTTGCGAGCAGAGGAGTGGAGGACTCGTCTTGTGCGTAAGGAAAGATGGGAATGTTTATCTTTGTAATTAAAAAAAAATAAAAAACTTTTTTTTAAAAGAATGTATTTTGCGGTGTTAGGAATGCGGAACACCTTGAGAAGTAGAGAAAAACTTTTAGGAGCTTCCCAAATTCCCCTTTCTTTTCCATCCCAATTGCAATATGTTGCTGACTCACAGAGCCTGCCAAAGCTTACGTAAAACCTCCCTACCATTCCAAGACCATTTCCCCCCATCAAGCACACACCTTCGGGCACTCTTCCCACCCACCCCGCACACCTGGGTGGGTCCCTGGGCGTCCATTTCCCACCTACCCACCCTCTCCTTCCTCCCGCCTTGGTCTCAGGTCTTCCTGGCAGAAATTCTGAGCCAGCCAAACGAGTCAACCTCTCTCTCCCCCCAACTCTCCCCTCCCTGCCGCCTTTGCGAGGGCAGAAAGTTAAAAATTATTCAAGGCGAGATTCCTGGCCTACGGGCCAGTACCAGGCAAAGATTTTCACCGCCCCGTTCTGTTCCTTCGCCAAAACCGAGATAAGACGCTAGGCAGTTCTTTTGGAATAATAATTCCCTTCTTCTAGATTGCGCTGGGAAGTTCGTCTTCTACCTTTCTCCACCCCCGCCCCAATTATAACCCACTTTCCCCCCCCACCCCACTTTTTTTATTTTGTCAGATGCTCCCCGTCCCTTAGGGTGATGAATATTTGGTGTTAACTAGAAAGGAGGGAGGGTGGGGGACACTTTAAAAGATGCAAATCATTAAACCACCCCATGGCTGAGTTCCTTTCCTCCTCCTGTCGGTTGCCTTCACTTCAAAGGCCAAGTAAGTAGCAGATTGATTGATTTTTTTTTTTAAGCCCGGCTGCCCTCCGCAAAAGAATTTTGCATTGTTTTCTCTTCCCCCGAAACGTTGAGAAAACTGGACGAGGGCTACAGAGGTTGACCTGGGAACTGAGGCACGCTGGATTTCTCTCGAGCCCAGCCAAACGGAGAAAAATTCCCAGGAATTCCAATTTTTTTTCCCCCTCAACGCTCCACCTTCCGTCCCTAACAAATCACCTGGCGATGAATGTTAACGGTTGGGGCCTTCCCTCCCCCCCCGCCCCCCCGGAGAACTTTTGCTGAATATAAAACGGGAGCTGTCCGGTGGCAAGGAAGGATGGGCCGGCGACGTTGGCAAGCGCGGATCGTGGATCGCGACAGTCTTCCTGGGTAGGGGGGGCAAGGTAGGAGACCCTTACTCCAGGTCTTTTGCAGAGGCCAAAGACGCACTGAAGACTAATGGGCCTGAAGTGGACTCCCATAAGTGTCACCATGTTGTGTCCATCACTTAGGATACAGCCACTCAAACGGTGGGCGCTGGTCATCGATGGAATAGAGGTGGTTTCACCTTCCTGTTCAGGTTAAGGTCAGGCCAAACCCCGGGTCCAGGGGATACCGCAAGATATTTTGGAGACCCCTGTAAATATCTTGGCTTTACCGTCAGTTGATTAATTATTTCGGCTGCTTGTTTATATTCATTTTCTGAGTGTTTTTCGTTAACGTCTTGCTGTTTTTTAATTGTTGTTAGAATTCTAAGCTGCCCAGGATCATTTAGTTGAGTTGGGAGGAGGCTGCAGAAATGGAATGAATGGATGAATGAATAAATAAATAAATTTGGGATCGATTAAATGCCAGAGACTGTCAAAGAAGGGGAAGCAGATGGCGTGGAGTTTGGGAGGGTGGAGATGGTGGAGACGGTGGGCTTTTCATAAGAAGACAGCGGAGGAGTGCAGTGTGGCCTAGTGGATGGATGCCTCCTTATTTGTATGGGCTTAATGATCTGAAATGCTGATGAAATGTAAATGAATTTGGTTTTGACCTGCCTGGCTGGGTTTGGAGAGTAGGACCCCCTCTCCCATTCCTAGGTCTTACTCTCAAAAGCAAAAGCTCCAGAACAGGAGGTGCAAATAGATTTCAGAGCTGAGACCTTGGCTCAGCGTTCCCTACCTGGCAGGGCTTTTGCAAAGATGGAAGAGGACAGTTCCACCCCCGCCCCCCCGAAGTCCCTTTCTTGCTGTTCTGTAGTGAAGGTGCATCTGGTCCAAGTAACAAAAAACGGGCTCCATTTTATCCTTAGGAGACGAGAACTGTTTTTATAGAAGTGACGAAAGACAATGCTGAATTAAAGCAGACAAAGCCATTTAAAGCAAACGGGGGGGGGAAGGAGAAATGCTTATCCTCCTTCCCCCCCCCCCACTTCGCTATCCGCCTGTGTGAGTTTGGGATCTAAACTTCTCTCCGTTGCGCAAGAGGAATGTAGACTTTGCTCAGGGACTCAGCTTTCCTGCTCCTCGTTTCTTTCAGCCTGAGCTCGACCCAGAGCTTGCAAGACAGGCCCTAGGATCACTGGCCTACCTCTCCGGGCTGTTGCTGCGAAAGCCAGCGCCTTCCCATAATCCCCTGACCCCTCTCTCATTCAGAATGGCTGGGACCAGAGACAGGGATGGGTGGGGCCAAAGCCCAGGATGGGAGGAGCAAAGGCCAGTGGGTGGGACCGAAGACCTTACCCTCTTCCTCTTTTTGACCCCCCCCCCCCGTCTTCTCGCCCCTGTGTTTCAGAGATTGTTTAGGGTGATGGATGATGGGAGTTGGAATCTAAAAACCTCTGGAGCATCCCGTTCAGAGGGAGGCTGGCTTTGGGGCAGGGAAGCATCCCAATTCACGAGAATAAGTTTGAGTGAATCACTCTCGGCTTAAAAGTGCAGGCGGCTGACGTGTTTTTGTTTTGAAACTATTGTTGTGTTTTAAGGGCATTGTTCTGTCTATTTCTGTGTTTTAAGGGCATTTCCAGCTACAGCTAGATGCACTCTGGCCTTATTTATCTCCTAATTGTGATCATCCTGACCATAATCGCATCGCCCGAGCCGTTTCTGATCATCAGGTGGTGCTAACAGTTTAAGGCCGGTAGCTTTTCCTACTCCTGCCGACAAGCAGCTTATCGAGAGGAAAGCCTGGCGGGGAGGCCCTGGCCTTCAGCGGGTTAACAAAACCCTCCTTACATCCGGCAGGTTCAAAACACCTGCTGCCCCCCACCCACCCCACCCCAAACAGCCAATGAGAAGCCAGCACGTAGCAGCTCCCAGACAAGTGTCGGTTTGAAACCCAACACCTGTCTCCGGTTCCTGCCAGGTGTGGCGGCCAGGTTGATGCTCGCCTCTTCTCACCTGGAAGTCCCTCCCTGTTTCCCCCCACCCCTCCTTCCTTTCCATCAAGAGATTTGGCTACTTCCTCCCTGCACAGCCCCAGTTTCCATCCGTGGCATTTGATCCTCAGGTGGTTGGCACCTATAAATACCCACCTGACCGTAACAGGAGTCGACCGCAATGCCACCTTGTCTGTTTCCCTTTCCACAGGTAAGGGACATCCTTTTTTCCCCTCCCCAAGCCAGAACTGGTCTTTCTGGAAAGGGGAAGGTTGTGGTCCCCAAGGGGATAGGAATCTGGTTCTAAAACAAACCAGCAATGTTGGCCGTGCTGAATCGCCAGGCCTTCCACCCGTCTCCTAACATCTCCACCAAAGGATTTTGCAACTAGGGACTCCCTTCCAGATGCCTGGACTTCAACTCCCAGAGTTCCAAAGTGACACTGACTGAGCGTGCTGAGAGTTGGGAGTCCACCGAGCTAGGAAGTATAAGATATAGAATGTATATCTTCAGCAACTTTTTGTTCAAAATTAGGATGGCAGCTTCCAACTTAGGGTTGCAAAACACCATTTTCTCATTTTTGGCGCCCTCCTCAAAAGTGTCGGCAGAAAAAGAAAAGACCCATTTAACAGCGTGGATGGCTTCACGCTCCATGCCTCTCCCATCCCATCCCACTCATCTCCCCACCAACTCTAAAAAAGCCCGTGAGTTCTTGCCCAGAAAGGGGACTTTTTAATGTAAGAAACTGGTTTTGAGCAACAAGATGCATTTTCCAGATTTAGCTGAGCTGCCCAGATGGGGAGTTTTTAAAATTCTAGTTTTCCCAATAATTTACTGTATACCAGACTTGAAAATCCCACATCTCTCCAGAGCATAGACCACTCCTGGTCTGCACATAAGTCCTCCAGATCACTTATCAGACCTTGTAATATAAGGTAGAATCAACTTTTTTAAATTCATAGAACATAAAATAATAGACTTGGAAGGGATTTCGGAGTTCTTCTAGTTTAACTCCCTGCTCGAACGGGAGACCCTATACCGGCAGTGGAAATTTTGAGCAGTTCGGAGAACCGGCAAATACAACCTCTGGTCCCAGAGTGGGGTGGGAATGGAGATTTTGCAATATCCTTCCCCTGGAGTGGGGTGGGAATGGGGATTTTGCAGTATCCTTCCCCGAGGAGTGGGATGGGAATGGGGATTTTGCAGTATCCTTCCCCTGCCACACCCACCAAGCCACGCCCACAGAACCAGTAGTAAAATAAATTGGGATTTCACCACTGCCCTTTACCATTTCAGACTAAGGCAGCATTTAACATCCAGCTGCCTGCAATTACTGCAAGTTCAATTCTCACCAGGCCCAAGGTCGACTCAGCCTTCCATCCTTTCTAAGGTGGGTAAATTGAGGACCCAGTTTGTGGGGGCAATAAGCTGACTTTGTATAAATATATACAAAAGTATAAAGGCTATTGCTTAACGCATTGTAAGCCGCCCTGAGTCTCCGGAGAACTCAGGCATATAAATCAAATTTTTTTAAAAAAATGATTGTCCAATCTCTTTTTGAAAGCCTCCAGTGAAGGCAAGCCGTTCTACCGATTAATTATTCTAACAGGAAATTTCTCCTTAGTTCTAGATTTCTTCTCTCCTTGGTTAGTTGGTTCCATCCATTGTTTCTTGTCTTGCCTTTTAGAAAATAGTTTGATTACCCTCATCTTTGTAGGAGCCCCTGAGATATTGGGACACAGCTATCCTGTCACCCCTAGTTCTCCTCTTCCGTAGACTAGATATAACCCAATTCCTGCAACCGTTCTTCGTACATTTTAGCCTCCAGCCCCCTAATCATCTTGGTTGCTCTTCTCTGCTCTCTTTCCAGAGCCTCAACATTTTTTGGGTATTGTGGCAACCAGAACTGGATGCGATATTCCAAGTGGGGTCTTACTAAAAGGGGTAGTAGAACTTAAGTCATAGGTCATAAGTTTATTTCGTCAAGCATAATAGATAAAAGTATAAACATAATTTGAATACATGAAAGGAGTAAGTAAAAAGGAATATTAGGACAGGGACGGTAGGCACGCTGGTGCACCCTTACAGACCTCTTAGGAATGGGGTGAGGTCAACAGTAGACAGTTTAAGGTTAAAGTTATGGGGGTTTGGGGATGTAACCACACAGTCAGGTAGTGCATTCCAGGCATTGACCACTCTGTTCCTGAAGTCATATTTTCTGCAATCGAGTTTGGAGTGGTTTATCTATTATTTGCTTGTGTATTGTTGTGGTTGAAGCTGAAGTAGTCATTGACAGGAAGGACATTGTGGCAGATAATTGTATATACTATGCTTAGGTCAGACTGAAGTCGGCGTAGTTCTAAGTTTCTAAGCCCTTCGTGTGATCTTGATTCTATCCCTCGATTAAGCCCTGCTGAGCAGCCATTTTATGGGTCTGTATTCCCAACCGTCTCTCTGCAAGGACGTGAGAAACTCCCTCTTATTTTCATCTAGAGATGGGAGGATGAGCGGGGAGGAGAGGGGTGGAAATCACCATCAGGGTCTAGCTGGCATGGATGTCTTCAAAACCTGGCAGTGACCGAATGCAAAACAAAAGAAAGCTCATTTGACCTCCAGCCTCATTAGATCTGTTGATTTATGGCCTGCTTCAAAGCCTTGTTTTCTTTCCAAATCTACATTTCTTTTCTTTTGGGGACTAGCTGTTCAAGTCATTAACCTGAGCCAGTGAGGCTGCCTTATCAGCTTTTGGGGTGGGAGTGAGAATGAAGCACAACTGGAAGAGCCCCTTTAATTAAAGCCTTCGCCTTCCTACACTCAACAGGCACCGTGCCCGGAGCAATCCTGGTCCATAACAGGCATCCATCCTTCCTCTTGGAGCCAAAGGGATTTGGTTTGCCAGTAGCATCCACCTTACCTGGGGACCCTCCAGCCCTGTTCTTGATGCCAGGTCCATCTGCAAGGAGAGAGTGCCGGTTGGCCAAATCTCCTTCCACCTTGCAATGAGCTGATCCTTTCTGTGTCTTTCTTAGCCAAACTCTGGGGGTGCATTTTAGTGCACCTTGAAATGTTGGCCTTGTGGATGCAGATCTTGGTTAGCTGGTTATTTAGGGCGGAGACCTTGGCAACCTTAAGACTTGTGGACTTCAACTCCCAGAGTTCCTCAGCCGGCTTACTGCCTGAGGAATTCTGGGAATTGAAGTCCACAAGTCTTCAATTCATGGAGATTTATGAAGTGCAAGTAGTCCTGGACTTAATAACGGTTCATTTAGTAACCGTTCAAAATTACAACGGCACTGGAAAAAGTGATTTATGATTTTTTTTTGTTTTACTTACGACCATTAGCGGCATCCCCGTGGTCACATGATCAAAATCCAGACACTTGGCAACTGGTTCGTATTTATGACGGTCGCAGCGCCCCACGTGATCAGGGACGCCGATGCAACGATCAGCTTTCGCAACCTTCTGACAAGTAAAGTCGAAGGGGAAGCTTAACAAACTCTGTTGCTAACTCAACAAATGCAACGATTCACTTAACCGACTATTGCAAGAAAAGGTTGTAAAATGGAGGCCGGCCGTGTTCGGGAGAAGGGGCCGCCAAAAAGAAGAGGAGGTCAATCTGTTCTCTTGTCCTTGACTTGAGGGCAGGGCAAGAATGGAAAGAATGGAAACTTACCAAGGAGAGAAGCAACCTAGAATTAAGGAGAAATTACCTGACACTTTGATCAATTCACCAGTGGAACAACTCGCCTCCAGAAGTTGTAAATGCTCCAACACTGGAAGTTTTTAAGAAGAGGTTGGACAACCATTTGTCTGAAATGGTGTAGGGCAGGGGTCTGCAACCTTAAATAATCAACGAGCCATTTGGACTCGTTTCCCACAGAAAAGAAAACTCCGGGAGCGACAAAACCCTTCCTGTGCCTGACTATTTCTTGAGTGGCCACAAAACTAGCCTATGTCGTTGAATTAAACGTTCTGTTTTCTGCTGAAACTTTTCTTTTCTTGGATTTATCCATGGTTGGCCTACTGGGAGTTGAAAAGCCGAAGGTGTTGCATATTGGTGGTTGTGACACATATTTTGAGCAACAGGGAGCCGCAGCAGAGGGGTGAAAGAGCCACATGCGGCTCCAGAGCCGCAGGTTGCTGACCCCTGGTGTATGGTCTCCTGTTTGAGCAGGGGTTGGTCTAGAAGACCTCCAAGGTCCCTTCAAATGACCAGATTCCGCCTTGTTTAGTTGTGTTCTGAAATATTGCATTAGGAGGCTCTTGAGGTGGGTGGGTCTCCGCGACCGGTCCCTTTCAACTCTTTTATTCTTTTATTAAATCTGGTGGCGCCTTTTCCAACTAACACATTTTACCATATAAAGGAAAATATTTGTAGCTCGGGGATTGAAACGAGGGGAGACACGGCGCTCTCTGAGCTTGGTTGTTTTTCTTACAGACGTTTCATTACCCAACTGGGTAACGTCATCAACGCTCTTTTCCCAGTTCCCACAGCATTGTTGACGTGACCTAGTTATGCACCTCGTAACACCTTTTATTCAAAGGCTTCCGATTTGGTGAACTGCTGCTTACGTGTCAGTTTGGGAAGACGGGCTTCTAAGTTTTTAGGAAGTATCGCGTCCGCTTGGACTCCCAGGCCAGGATTTCCCCTCTTCACCTGCTCACAAGGCTGTGAGAATGCAACACAATCTTGGCTCTTTTTTCTTTCTTTTATGTTTTGTAATGCTCCCTCGCAATTTGTAAGTTAGAAACAGGCACCCCTTCCGATCTCTCTCGTTTATCTCACTGCTTGGCGAGCCTCCCAGATCCTGATGCAAACACACGGACCCGCCCTGAAGAAGTCAAAAAGCCTTTTCCCACCGGTCACGGATCTGAATTCTGCCCATTGCTCCATTAACCCCTTCGGCATAACTCCTGCAGGCTTCCCTGAAAAAGGGGAGAGAGGTCTGGTGACTTAATTCCTCCGTTAGGGAACGGTGAGATGACGCAAACACGGTTCCGCTATTGCCAGATGGTGCCCTGTCCAACTTCTGCGCTGTCGAGATAATTATGATGGTGATTTTCTTGGGGGAAGAAACACACACATACACACACACACACACACACACACAAACCCCATGAGCGTGGAGCTCAGAGGCGGAGATTTCAAGAGCTGTTAAATTATTACGACTGTTTACATACCATCTTCTACTAGATAGCGCTGGTTGCGTTGGGGACTTTTGACCCCGGGATCCTTCCCAAGGATTTAAGGATCATTAAAGAAATTGTGGGAACACGGGTTTTGTTCCAAGTCAGGCAATTTTTTTGGGGGGATTGACCAGCTGAGTTTTAGTCCGTTCCTACTGTGTCCAGATTTTTAGGTACCAGAGCTCTATATTTTTGTTATTAATTCAACTTGGAGGCATTTGAGGTTGCAGCTTGTATCCAGGGGTGAGCTGCTGGGGATTCCCAAGGGTTCGGGAGAACCTCTAGCCAAGATTCTGTGCTGTTCAGAGAACCCACAAATCCCACTCCTGGCTGGCCCCTCCCACCCCTCCCCTCCCTTCCCAAGAGTCCCCACTCAGCCCATTTTGGATGCAGGTAAGTGAGGGTGTGCGAGGAGCTCAGGGCCTATTGGAAGGCCAGAAACGGGCCTGATGAGTTTGTTATGTTTGTTATATTTATTATGTTTATTATATCTATATACCGCCCTTCTCCCGAAGGACTCGGGGCGGTGGACAGCAGCAAATAAAATACAAAAATACAAACTTTAAAACAAAGTAGGTGTGGCCATGGTGGGCGTGGCCTAGTTGGCTTCCTGCACCATGGCGGGGGGGGGGGGGAGGTGTTTTTGCCCTCCCTGGGCTTCAGAGGCTTTGCTCAAGTATCCGAGTGGGTGAAAATGGCCTCCCCAGGCTCCAGAAACCCTCTTGAGGCTGGAAACGAGCCCATTTCCGGCCTTTTCCAGTATGCCCATTTTTTGCCCTCCTCAAATCTCTGCGTGCCCCCTGCACTCACCTGCATCCAAAACAGGCCATGTGGGGACTCCTGGGAGGGGCAGGGCAGGGTGGGATAGGGTGGGCGGGGCGGGGCTAGCCAGGAGTGGGATTTGGGGGTTCTCTGAACTTCACACAATCTTAGCTAGAGGTTCTCCCGAACCCCCAGCAGCCCACTTCTGGAAATAGATTAGCCAGGAAGGAGAGGCAAAGGAAGGGAAGTGATTGTCCCTCTGGCCACATCACTGGCCCTTTCCACTTCATCCTATGATACCCAACCCCTGTTGGAAAAATCTTTTATTTGGCCTTTCTTGATTTAGAGACCGCCGCAGGCCCTACCTGAGGCTCCAGCGGGCCTTTGTTGTTGGAAACAACCATCTATTTTGACACCCAACTTCAAAATATTTGCTTTCTGCCAATACCGGCATGTCGTCTTCCCTTTCTTCCTGTCCTCAAAACAGCCCAGATTCCCCGCAGAAGCCACTAGCCTCTCTGAATTTTGTTGCCTAATTTTCTGGCTCTTGCACAAGAGGTCAGACGTACTTTCCCCCTTCCTCCTTTGAGTCTGTGGGGCAGGCCAGGGGCAAAAAAACCCCCCACAAAACCCTGCAGAGATGACTGGAAGAAAAGCTGGACTGACTTCCTGTATTGCTCTTATTTATTTCCCCCTTTACGGTCCTTTGCTCCAAGGTGACCTTTGGGGTATCCTGGTTTTCCTGCCACCAACCTGCCATAAACCGGGTTGCCTTGTCTGACTAGTTCAACGCTCCCGTCCCCCTTTCTCCCCCCCACCTCTCAGCACAGTCATCAAAAACGTCCGCCCCATTTTACGACTTTCCTTTCTTGCCACGGACACTAAGTGAACCCTTCCAGTGGTTAAGTTAGCAACACTAACGTCGTTAAGCGAATCCGGCTTGGCTCGTCAGAAGATCGCAAAAAAGGTGACCACGCGACTCCAGGACACTCAACCAACGGTCATAAATGCGAGCCCGTTGCCTTAATTTTGACCATGGGGATGCTGCGATGGTCATAAGTGTGAAAAACGGTCCCAGGCAGGGGTGAAATCCAGCAGGTTCTGACCGGTTCTGGAGAACCGATACCAGAAATTTTGAGTAGTTCAGAGAACGGGCAAATATCACCTCTGGTTGGCCCCAGAATGGGCTGGGAATGGGGATTTTGCCATATCCTTCTCCCAGGAGGGGAGGGAATGGAGATTTTGCAGTATCCTTCCCCTGCCACGCCCACAGAACCGGTAGTAAAAAAAAATTGAATTTCACCACTGGTCCCAGGTCACTTTTTTTCCAGGGCCGTTGTAACTTCAAATGAACCGTTGTAGGTCGAGGACCACCTGCACAGTCCCATAAAAAGAAAAGAACAAATATTTCTGAAGTTGCTGTTTACCCATAGTGTCTCTTTCCCCCCCTCGTTTCTACTTTTCCGCTTTGCAAACCTTCCCATGTCAGGACGAAAGGCGAGGAGCAATCTTGGGTTGATCTTTCTTTGCCCCATCTCCCCCCCACCCCCCAAGCTGCAAGGGTGACCAGCTCTCCGTCTCCCTCTCCCCCCTGCTGAAACGGGATCGCTCCTTCAGCTCCTTTTTCCCATGGCCTCCTCCTCGAAGGAAAGGACAGAGCCAAAGGTGCGTGGATAGCCATGCCATGAAAATCCGAGCAGGGGTCAGGACAGTGGGGAAATCCAATTTTTTTCACTACTGGTTCTGTGGGCGTGGCTTGGTGGTGGGCGTGGTGTGGCTCGGTGGGCGTGGCAGGGGAAGGAAACTGCAAAATCTCCATTCCCTCCCCACTGCAGGAGAAGGATATTGCAAAATCCCCATTCCCTCCCCACTCTGGAGCCAGCCAGAGGTGGTATTTGCCAGATCTCCAAACTACTCAAAATTTCCGCTACCAGTTCTGCAGAACCGGTCGGAACCTGCTGGATTTCACCCCTGGGTCAGGAGGACTCCGATTCCGACCTGTGATTAGGCAAATGGTCTGTTTTGCTTAGGGCCCGGGGAATTGGGGGGGGGGGGGCAAGGAATCCAGGCTCGATCGGTCCTGTTTAACCCAGCCTTCTGTATTTCCTCCCCAAAATAATAATAATCAAAATAATCATGGGCCGCACCCAGCGAATAAACCAGGAAGAAAGTGCCTTTTTTTTCACCCCCCATCAACCCTTTTCTTTTCTTTCTGCGGAGCGAAACATTTTTCTCTTCCCTTCCTCTTTGTCCAGGCCTGTGCCGAAGCTCCCTTGAGATTGAATTTTCAGGCGGTGAAAATATTTTTGAGCTTTGGGAAATAAGGGGGGGGGTGCACAGGGAACCCCCCCTCCCCTTTGGAGAGCCGAAAAAATGCCAGTGTGCTTCTAAAAGAGCTGAAAACCTCATTTATTTCAATCCCAAATGAGTCTTAAAAACAGCTCGAGAAACGCCGGGCTTCTTTCATGAGGCCAGAGAAGAAAGATCCTTGAGCTAATGGGGTTTGGGAAAGGAAAACTTGCGACGTTGATGTTAAGGAGTCCCCCCCCAGCGGGTCAAAAAAGTCAAAATGGCAGCCACAACGGTGCAATCTAAGCGATTTGTGCGTGGTTCTTTTTAAATATGTGCATTGCAGAGGAGGTATTCAGCCGATTCAGACCGGTTTGCTCAAACTGGTAGTGGAAATCGCAGGTGGGCCGGCCCACCTGCCCCGGCTCCATGCCATCCTATTTAGGCAGGGCGCAGTAGGGAAAGTGAGTACCAAGTGCATTGCATATGTGTCACTGGAACTGGACACATATGCAATGTGTGTTAAAAAACTGGAAGAGCTTGAGTGCACCATTGCGGTGGCTGCTTTGACTTTTTGGAAGCTGCAGACACCCCTAGACGGTCCTTCGGCTACGGTTCCTGTGAGCTCAGTTTCTGGGTCCTCTTTGGGCCTGGGTTCAGGTAGAGGCAGGAGGTTAAATCACCTTTTGCTGAGTTGGATTCCTAGCCATTTCCCTAACAAGCAGAAGGCAAGGAGTTAACCAAATGCAGGAAACGTTGGGCCTTTTTTTCCCCCTCTCTCCTCTTGGTTTTGTCCTCCTGGAGGTGAATCATCCCTGTTCAAACAGTAAACCAATCTGTCTTTATTTGGGGGGAAAAGAAAGAAAGAAAAAGAAAGGGAAAAGGTCGATCTATACCAGTGAAAGGCAGTTTTGAAACAAGGCTGACCCTCACGTATTCTTCTCTGCTTGCACGCCCACCTCTGCCCCTCACGATTCGGAAACGGCACTCTCCACGTGGGATAGAGAGCGGTGAAAGGAACCCGGAAGCCCCAAGTCAAACCCTTTGCCCTCATTGGGCCTGTTGTCGTTTTTTTTTAAAAAAATAATTTAAGCACCTGGAGGGGTTCAGGTTGCACCCAGTGAATGGGGGCCCCCCAAACATCTCCCTGAAGCTCAGGTGAAAATGTTGGCAGTATTTTTTCTTTATCTGCTACCTAGGACCTCTTCTCTTCTCTTCTCTTCTCTTCTCTTCTCTTCTCTTCTCTTCCCTTCCCTTCCCTTCCCTTCCCTTCCCTTCCCTTCCCTTCCCTTCCCTTCCCTTCCCTTCCTTCCCTTCCCTTCCCTTCCCTTCCCTTCATCTTCTCTTCTCTTCTCTCTCCCCTCCCCTCCCCTCCTCTCTTCCAACTTTCTTCCTTTATCTCCTGTTTCTTTTCTTTTTTCTCTTAAGATCCTTTCCTTTTATCTGCTAGGATTCTTCTCTCCTCTCCCCTCCCCTCTCTTCTCCTCTTCTTTTCAAAGGAGCTAAACCAAAGTTCTCTTCCTGTTTGCTTCAGAGACATTGGGAGTTGGGAGGTCAGTCTACGAGATGGGGACTTCCTGGAGATAGCTTTTGATGCGGCTGGCTCAGATTGGATGCGCAGCCTGGAAGCTGAGGTGTCTCCGTGACCATCTGGACTTGGTTCTCGGCTCCTAGCACTGGGCTCCAAGGGGCTGCAGATAAGCAGTGTTGGAGACCATTGGAGAAAGGAAAGGGAAAATGGACTTGGGGGGTTGGGTAGAGGCCTCAGACACAGACACACCACGGGTTAAGGGCAGGGAGTCCATTCCTATTCACCAGGTGAAAGGAGGAAGCAGAGGAACCCAGAACAGGAAAAAGGAATGAAGGTAATTTTATCCTCTGTATTCCTCAAAGAGCAACACAGGATAAAAGTAATAAACAAAAGGAATTACTGGTATCCTTCGGCAATTCCAGTTCAAGAACCTGGGAATTATCTGAGGAATGTTGTAACATTTAACCTAGGCCAGCAAGGTGTTTTTTTCCTGTAAAATCCATAGTTCCTTTCGCATGATACGATCCTCTCTGGTTATTGCCGCATCTCACAAAAGTTTACCCTTTTCTTTTCAGTTTTCTTTTCCAAGGGATATCCGGTGTGTTGCCTTCTTAGCCGCAATTGTTTTGTTTGCAGAAACCCCATAAACGGCGAGCTGGGTTTCTGCCACCTTATCAGAATTGTGCTCATACCACATTTATTTGGGAACGTTCGGAAAAATTATTGCTACTATCATGATGATTTTGCTTCTCCGTGTCTCCCTGCTGCTTTGGAAGAAATATGCAGGAGAGGAGTTTAAAAACTGGGGTTGAGGAGAGCTGCCTGCCGAGCTGTGAGATGGGAAGATAATATCAACAGGGTGGGAAGTTAATCATGCACCAAGGTTTGGGTGGGTGAGAAAATTCTTCCATTCCCTGGTAAGGAATTAACTCTCAGTACAGCCACTTCTATAGTTCAAAGAGGGGGAAAAAAATCTATGTCTTCCCAGGATAGGTTTTGCCCAACCCGCCATTTCTTTAGAAGGAAAATATCCCAAGTGGTTCCATGATGTAAAAAGATAATTACAGTAGTGGCCAAAATTGTGGAAACCTTTTGGGGGAAGTGTATTTTTTGCGGTTTGATGGCTAATAACACCACTTTTGTGTGTGTGTGTGTGTGTGTGTAGGACCATAAAATTATATCTCAACGGAAAGATAATTTAATCAAGAATGTCATGCTTTTCAGCCTTTGTTTGAAAGATAAAAATGGCTTTTTTTCACCTTGGAATTTTAGATTTTAGGACAAATTCCTGCAGTCTGCGCCGAACAGTCCTTGCACGCAACTTCACATTACATTGCACCATTTCATCTTGTATACACCAAGGTGATTTTCTTCCATCATATAGGCACGGTCTCTTAATTCTTCTATCATCACTTGCTGTTGTGCACCTTTTCTTGCCTTTACCAGTGTGGTTTTGTAGTGACTGAGTCTCCTTATACCTCTTCAAAATCTTAGAAATGCCACCTTTGGTTAAGTTTCCACCCATTTTTCTTCTAATTTCTTCATAACTGCAGCCTTGCTCACTTAATAATACTATTTTGCATCACTTTCTGGGTGACCAGTTTGCACCATTACTTTAATTTTATTACGTTTTACCAGCTCACTAAATGAAAGAACACCAAAGAACCCAACCAACTTGATAGCGATGACATAACACACTGACCGAATGTCCTTCTCTCAGTTTCAAAACATGACATCAATAACTGAATCTTACTGTGATCTGATTGGATCTCATTGCCAAAACAAGATGACACCTGATTGGGTCTCTAAACACTCATTGGCTACAATCAGATGATGGAGAGCTACCTGATATCAACCTAAGCAAGTTGTGCTTCCTTTTTCTGGTTAACTGGCTATAACTTTTCATAGAATACAGATAATTGAACACACTTTGTTGCATTACATTCTTGATTAAATTATCTTTCCATTGATATATGGATACTACTCAAAGTGGTGATATTAGCCGTCAAACCTCAAAAATACACTTTTCCCAAAAGGTTTCCACAATTTTGGCTTCTGCTGTATTCCCAAACTGAGTTGACTCCTGATGATCCCATCAATACAAGTTTCTTGCCTCTGCTTTCTCCAAGGATATTTGTCATTTATTTTCCAAAGTACCAGAAGGCAAGACAAGAAACAATGAATGGAAACACATCAAGGAGAGAAACAACCTGGAATTAAGGAGAAACTTCCTAACAGGGAGGATGATTAACCAGCGGAACTGCTTGCCACCAGAAATCGTGAGCGCTCCATCACTGGAGGTTTTGAAGAAGGAACTAGACAGCCACTTATCTGAAATAGTATAGGTTCTCCTGCTTCAGCAGGGGGCTGGACTAGAAGACCTCCAAGGTCCCTTCCAGCTCTGTTATTCTGTACTGTTGATGCCCTAGACCTGGGGTCAGCAACCCACAGCTCTGGAGCCGCATGTGGCTCTTTCATCCCTCTGCTGTGCCACCCTGTTGCTGTTCAGCTCCACAATGGATAGGGCTTTCGGTTAGGACAGGTAGAGGAAAAACGATGCCGTGCTAGGAGGAGACTCTATGGTGGGGGAACTGGACTTCTGGTCAGCAGAGGAAAAAAGATGCCCCGCTAGGAGGAGACTCTATGGTGGGGGAACTGGACTTCCGGTCGGCTCCAGAATTGAACGGGGGGCTTCCTGTTAGGACCTTTGTGGCTCTTTGAATGTTTAAAGTTGCCGACCCCTGGCCTAGACAAGAAATGACCAAATTCAGCCTTGCTTAGTTGAGTTCTGAAATATCTCATGAGGAGGCTCTTGATGTGGGTGGGGTGTGTGTGTGTGTGTGTACAACAGTCACTCCTTACAAATAAGTATAAATTTAAGGAGTATTTTTAGAAAAACATTGCTTATAGTAGCATCATCTAGTTTCCCAGAAGTAAATAATAGGAACCTGGTCCCTATCTCTGCTTTTACCTAACTAATCATTTCCCCATAACCCTGGCTTCGTGTTGGACCCAAGCATTAAAGTACCCCTGAAACCTTGTGGATTGTCACCAGTTCTGTGGGTGGTTTCCCAGTTTGGTCAGTCTTGGAAGCTGGCACCCCCAGCCTCAGAAAAATCCTTGAGAAGAGGTCTTTCGATACAGGCAGTCCTCTACTTACGACCGCAGTTGCAGTCAGTCGCTGAGCAAGACAGCTATTAAATTGAGTTTTGCCCTATTGGACAACCTTTCTTTCCCTCGCTGTTAAGCGACTCCCTGCAGTTGTTAAATCAAGTCACAAGGTTGTTAACTGAATCTTGGCTTCCCCCTCGACTTCGCTTGTCAGAAGGGGGGGGAAAAAAATCACACGATCCCCTTCGCACGCCGCAACCGTCATAAATACATGCCAGTTGCCGAGCCTCTGAATTTTGACCCCGTGGGGATCCTGCAAGAGTCGTTAACTTCAGTGTTGTCGTCACTTCAAAGGGTCACTAAACGAAGGGTTGTAAGTCGAGGACTTGGCAAATGAAAGCCGGCAGAGTCTTCCTTGTTTAAAGATCTCAAAGTTTCAACCACGGGCACGTTTTTGAAGACAAACAGTACGTTTGCCTCCCAAGGCCACTTCCGCTAAGCTAAACATGGTTTGTTTGTCCGTGGCATGGCTTGAATCCCTCCACTGTGGTTTCGAAGCAGCTGGCTTTCAGCCAAGTGTGAGTCTCAGCCCGTTGCGGCGTCTTCCACACTCCGCCGTTGAGCAAAACTAGGCCTTTGTTGTGATGTCCTGAAGCCAAGCGTGCCTAAACGGATGCGGATTTTTGCGACGTTTGCAACCCGTTGATCTGGCTAACTGAGCAGAAGGCGACAAAGCCAGGTTGGGGCGGGGGGGGGGGACGGGGATGGTAGAGATAGATTTCCACTTTCATTTTATTTATTTATTTTAATTTTACAAGCAAGACAGGTGTGTGTCCGTGTGCTCCAGGGGGAAGGACTATACAGCAAAGCAAATTGGCAAGAGGCATCACCGAGGTTAGCCGAGAAAACATTTCATTCCTAAGAGGCTGCCTCTTTGGGGAACAGCCGGCGAGAAAAACAAATTATGGAAAGAAAAGCCAGGAGGCCGAGATGATGAAACAGGGGCCCCGGCTGGGTGGAGGGAAGGGAGTGTCAGAAGCCGAACTCGGCACTGGAAAGAAAAAACAGACCTATGTTGGTTTCAGTTCCAAAGATTGCTTTGCGTGGGGGGGAAAAAGAAAGGAAGTTGGAGGCATCATTAAAATGCAACCCTGATTTGGAATCAATTTTGCATTTTAATGATGGACGGGATGGCTGAACGGCTCCTGAGTTCTCCCATCACGACACGCGAGGACGTTTTCCCCTTTGTTATATATATTCCTCACGCTTTACGCCCAGCCAACACACGGTATATAAATACACATGTGAGGATATCAAACAAGGTCCCTGGCACTTGCCAACACCTGTTTGTTTCAAACAGAGCGGCTGAGAATAGAAACTTGGGGAAAAAAATGAAAAGAGCTGTGGAAAATAAAGTTTTGGTTCAGTTGGGCCGGCGTCCTCTTAAAATTAAAACCGGAGAGCGGTTGATTTGCTGTCCGTTGCAAGCTACGTTTGCCGCTTTTTCCGACTGCAAGCCACTGTGCCAATTTCAAAATTCGCTCGCCGGTTAGAAATGCGCAATGTGAAAAATGCATTTTAATCACACACCTCTTGGAAAACAAACAGGATGAATCGTGATGGGTATGGTTAGTGAAATAGACCTGCTTGTAAATATGCATAAAACGATGTCAAAAGATCTATGCAAATATTCTTGCAAATGTTGGTGCAGTTTCCCATCCTAAAACAGCGGAAATTGGGTGGAATTGATCTTGATTAATTTCTTTCCTTCCTTCCTTCCTTCCTTCCTTCCTTCCTTCCTTCCTTCCTTCCTTCCTTCCTTCCTTCCTTCCTTCCTTCCTTCCTTCCTTCCTTCCTTCCTTCCTTCTTTCTTCTTTCTTTCTTTCTTTCTTTCTTTCTTTCTTTCTTTCTTTCCCCAATCAGATAAAATGGAAATAAGTTATCTCTACCCTTGCAATGCTTTTGATTATTAAAAAAAAAAACTTTGAATACTAAATTTGATAAGGCCAACTCTCATTTTACCCATGTTAACATTAACGTATCCTGTTTGCAACTTCACCCATGAATCTTTAGTTGAATCAGCTTCCCAAAGGTGGAAATGAATGGGTTTGAGATATCTGCCATGGCGGCAGGAGAGACATTTTTGGGGAAGACACATCCGGGTTGTTAATCCATTTCCTTTTCATTTCTTGTTGCCCAGTTTCCTGTTCTCTCCTTCCTAAAATCCACTGTGGGAATGATTCCAGGCAATTGTCTTAGTGAATATAATAATGTAACTGACAGAGTCACAGACACAGCATAGGAGTGAGTGAGTGAGTGTGTGTGTTCTTGCACTTAAGCCATGGCTAAGCCTGGCTTATCTCTGACTCTGTCCATGAGGAACAGCTGGTTTCCAGAAATTGTGGCTACTTCATCACTGGAGGTTTTTAAGAAGAGATTGGACCATCATTTTTCTGGAATGGTATATAGAGTTTTCTGCTTGAGCAGCGGGATAGACAAGAAGATCTCCAGGCTCCCTTCCAACTCTGTTATTCTGTTATCCTGCTACCCAGGTGTCTGATAGAAGCATGTCTAATCTCCAGGTTGTGGTTAAGCAGAGGCCTAAATCTAAATGACAGGGACTAGCAGCACAATCCCAGTTTTATCTCGGCAGGGGTGGCCCTGTGCGTAGCTAGCAAAAAGGTTTTTCTCTAACTTGAGATCTTTCCTACATCAACCTGAGCCCCCAATTGGGGAAGCAAATGCCAACTATAAAACCCTGTTGTGTGTCAAGGTGGTGGTGGATTTGGGCACAGTGAGAGGGTCTCTCCACTTCCTAACCGAGTGTCCTCTTTGAAGATCCCGTGGTCTCCCTGCAGCTCTCAGCCTCCACCAGTCCTGGCCAGAGATGATGGCCATGGGGTGTCCATGCCATCTAGGCAGCTGCGACGTTTACGAGCCTCAAAGCAATGGTCACATGTTCCACCCAAGCCTTCGCCCCTCGCTGGGCCCACTGGATGCCAAGTGGCATCTTTGCCCTACCACCCCTCCATTCTTCCTTGCTGGCATGCGCCGGGGCTTACTTTCTGATATTTATGACTTTTTTTGCTCAAGGTTGTTTTGGAGCCAGTAGTGCGATGAGATCAATCCCTTGGAGGTCTTTTAATTGGGCTTCCAGCAAAACTTCCTCCCTCCCTTCCTCCCACCCACCACCCCGCCTTCTTCCCAGCCAGCTCTGCCCCCAGGTGCCTCTTCTTCTCTGGCTTCCCCTAGAGCGTGGAAACAAGACTTAGCTGTCAAACAAGTCTTTCCCCCCCCCCCCCCCGACCCATAACATGTTGCCCAATGAGCAAATCTCTCAGCAGAAAAGCATGTCAGGATGCTAGCGGAGAAAGTAGTAATTTGTGCACCAAAAGTATTATAAGAAAGGGGCAATGTCTGTTGGAGTCTAAGGGGTCAGAGTAAGAGATAGGCCTTCTCTGGAGGTGGGGGACAGAAGTCTAGGGGATTCCCTAGAGATGGATGAAAACAGGCCCTTACATTGGGATAGGCAGCCATTAGCTCCTGCTTTAGAAGCAGATGATTTCATAGAATAACAGAGGTGGAAGGGACCTTGGAGGTCTTCTAGTCCAACCCCCTGCTTAGGCAAGAAACTCTACACCACTTCAGACAAAGGGTTATCCAACCTCTTCTTAAAAACTTCCAGTGTTGGAGCATTCACAACTTCTGGAGGCAAGTTGTTCCATGGATTAATTGTTCTGACTGTCAGGAAATTTCTCCTTAGCTCTAAGTTGCTTCTCTCTTCTCGATTAGTTTCCACCCATTGCTTCCTGTCCTGCCCTCAGGTGCTTTGGAAAATAGCTTGACTCCCTCTTCTTTGGGGCGGCCCCTGAGATATTGGAACACTGCTGTCATGTCACCCCTAATTCTTCTTTTCATTAGACATACCCAGTTCCTGCCACCGTTCTTCATCTGTTTTAGCCTCCAGGCCCCTATAATCATCATTGTTGCTCTTCTCTGCACTCTTTCTAGAGTCTCCACATCTTTTTTACATCGTGGCGACCAAAACTTGATACAGGATTCCAAGTGTGGCCTTACCAAGGCCTTATAAAGTGGTATCAACACTTCACATGATCTTGATTCTATCCCTCTGTTGATGCAACCTAGAACTGTGTTGGCTTTTTTGACACCTGCTGCACCCAGCTGGCTCATATTTCAGATCCAGAATCCATGAAGGTTTGGGAAGAGTCCCACACTGGACATTCCGGAAGGGACCTGCTGGTCATTGGTGGCCATGTTGGATCGATGCCTTTATTTAAACCAGTTTTTTATTCAGAAACATAAGCTTCCTTAGGGGACATCCACTGCTGATTGGATTGTCCAGAGGTCCCAATTCAACTAGAGCTGAGAGTGAACTCACTGCTAACATAGACGACACTAAACTAAGTCAAGGATTGGCTTGCTTTGCACATGGGACACCTTCTGATCAAACCCCACCCCCCCCTTCCATTCCAAGCTCCATATCTGAAGCCTGCCAGCCCCCCTCCCCCCTGCCCCACTATTTTGCCCTTCCAAAAATTGGCTTTCTGAAGCTTCTTCCTGGTCCCTTGACCACTCTTTCCTTCACTGTGTCTGACGCCTTCTCAGCAATCTAAGGATGGCGAATCCACACCCACCCACCCACTCCATCCAGAGACTGCTCCCCATTTCAGGAAGGCCCCCTCATCATCAAGCCACCTTCTTCCTCCTCGTCATTCGCCGCTCCTCTCCACAGCAGCAGATCCGTTTCCTTCATCCATCATCTAGAAGACGACTTTTCAGGATAAGAGGCAGCAGAAGAGCTATTACACCAGATCGTTGTTTCTTGCCTCTCTCCTGGTCTCCTTGTCCTCCCATTGATTTCAACAAAACCATTTGCATCCATGGGAAATCCACCTCTGCCGGAGCGGAGCTCTTGCTCAGACCTGTCTGTTATTCTTGGTCCTCCCTGTAAAGCTCAATCTCACAGCAGGTTTCAGGTTGGGTGGCTTTGGGTTTCAAAGTCCAGGCCAGGTGTGCGACAGCTACCTGACTCACCCCGCCTACTCAAACTGCCAAAACCGGTGAAGATCAACCTTTGGGAGAGCTGAGTCATCTCCACCATCCTTGACGCTGTGACCTTCCCTTTGGCCTCGGGTTTTGCCGAGCGTTTGTTGCAACCACACTCAACACTGGGGAAGTATGGAAGGTGATTTTGCCTCCCTCTCATCCAGCCAAGGTTGGATCCCATACAAGAAATGAATCCGACTAGCCTTGAAGGCCACAGTCGACGGTGTCAGTGGCACCTTGCAAGGAGCACGGGGGGGGGGGGGGGGGGGTGGGGTGGGGATTATTTTACCCCAACCACTTGTTTAAAAAAAAGAAATATGCAGGTCATCCTTGACTTACAACAGTTGCTTTAGTGGCCGTTCGAAGTAACAAGGCATTGAAAAAAGTGACCTACGACCGCTTTTCACACGTACGACCGTTGCCGCATGTAATCAAAATTCGAGGCAACTGACTCGTATTTATGACGGTAGCAGTCTCCCAGGGTCACGTGATCCCTCCCCCCCCTTTTGTGACCTTCTGACGAACAAAGTCTACGGGGAAGCCGGATTCGCTTAACAGCCGGGTTACTAACTTAACAACTGCAGTGATTCGCTTAACAACGGTGGCGAGAAAAGTCGTCAAATGGGATAAAACTCATGTAGCAACTCTTTTGCTCAGCAACAGAAATTTTTTTTTGGCTCAATTGTGGTCGTAAGTCAAGGGCCACCTATATATATATATGTGTGTGTGTGTGTGTGTGTGTGTGTGTGTGTCTTGAAATAGATCTATACTAGTCTCCCTTTATTTCTTTATCAGCGAAATGGAAATTTGGTATTATAGATAGATAGATGGATAGATAGATAGATAGATAGATAGATAGATAGATAGATAGATAGATAGATAGATAGATAGATAGATAGATAGATAGATGATAGATAGATAGAAGTAGAGGTAGAGGTAGAGGTAGAGGTAGAGATGGATATATATTAGCAGTCCTCTTATAGTCTTAATCCCTCCATTTAGACTTTGAAAAAACATGAACCTAAATCTTTGGTTAGTGCCTGGTTAGCAAAGATGAGTATTTGTCGCCCTTGGCCGCCTTTAGGTGCGTGGACTTCAAGTCCCAGAATTCCCCAGCCAACAACGCTGAAAGTAGCCAGGTTTGACACACACTCGCACAGATAACACTCAACTATGGTGATCCATCATTGTATCCCGGTGGTGGAAATATTCCAGGTAACCTTTTTTCTCGGTTACTAGTCAGCAAATACAATTTATTTCTATTTGCATATTCCCTCCGAATGAACTTCCGGCAGGAATCCTGACATCGCTGTCACTCACGAGTCGGGCCCTCAAGAGCCACCTTGCCCTGAGTTCCAAACAGATCATGCTGGAAAGTTGCAGAAGTATTTTCTTACATACGCACACACACACTGACGCACACCCAGGAGACCAAAAGGCAAGTTTCTACTAACTGCAGCCAGGGGAGTTTTCAAATTGCTCCCGTTGCTTTGAAGCACATCACCAGAAAGGACACAAAAACACCGCTTCATTTCCAACCACTGCCTGAAACTCTGTTGGAAGAAATGTCCATCTGGGTTCGGTTCCAAGTGGGAAGAAAGACACTAGAAACATGAAGGCTGCTTGGAAAGATGGTTTAATGGTGGGCAGCAGGACCAGATGGGTTTTTTTGGGTCCTGGGCAAAATGAACACATGGAGTGGAGAGAGGGATATATTTATATACTCTCTTGAGCCCTGCCTTAAAGTTTCCTGTTCCTGTACCAAAAAATGTATCCCATTGGCTATCAGACTCCCAGGGGACGGGCGGGGGTCTTAGCTAATGTTGTAGGCTGTAGGGCAACTTGAGTCCCAGGCTTGGTTGAATCTTGCTGGGTGATGATGTGATGAAGGGGCTTTGGGCAATTCCTGTTATGGCTTAATGGCTTTGTCTGGTTTGGATCTTGAATGAGGGCGAATCCTATCATGTCCTGAGGCCATGTCTTTTGTGTTGTAGATAAACTGGCCCAGCCTTTTGTCTTGTAAAAATAACCAAAGTATTTGCTGGGGGCAGGGAGCTAGGGCTGAGTTTCTGTCTGTTTTAAGATTTCTATTTCTCTTTTAGGGGAAAATATCCCGCCTTTTTAACATTTCCTAGAATATTTCGTTTTTCTTGGAGGGGGATGAGTGCTAACTTCCCACCACTCGAATCTGCTTCCCCGGGCCAGAGCTGATTTGATTTCCAAATGAATCCAGTTTGCTGCTGCCCCGATTTGCATGATGCATGCAAAATAAATTGCTATTTCTTTTTTTCTCATCCTGCAGAAAGTCAATTTGTTTGTACTTTTGTGGGAATCCACACAGACTTTTCTTTCTCTTCCTTTTCTTTCCAGTCCCAGTATTTGCAAAATTAGAAACAAATTCACTACCTCCCTCCCTCCCTCCCTTCCTCTCTCTCTCTCTCTCTCTCTCTCTCTCTCTCCCTCCCTCCCTCCCTCCCTCCCTCCCTCTCTCTCTCTCTCTCTCTCATGCTTTTTTTGCCTGCTTTCAAATGCTGCCTTTGAGCAGGGCGGGGCAGTTAAGGGTCAAAAGCCAATTTAAAAGTTTGTGAAAAATCAACACAGGAACACACAGATTTTTATAAGGTTAGGGCTTTGCATGAAAAGGTGCTCCAAATATGCATTTTTAAATGCCTTTGGATTTTCACCCAGGGTGTTTTTAATGCCTTCCTAAAATTAATACCACCACCCGTCTCACGCGTGTGACTCTGGTGGTGCACACGGTTAAAATCACCCCCAAATCAAATCAAACCATTTAAAAAAAGCAACCATTAAATACGATGAAACCGATAAACCACCCATAAAACTATAAACAATAAAACAAGAGGAAATCGACATGGATTTGGAAATTAATCCATACTTTTGCGCCCGGGGAGAAGAGTCTTTCCAGGATCCCTGATCCACAAACTGAGAGCGTGAAAAGAAAAGGAAAACAAAAATCAAAGCATCTCTTTGGAAAAGAGTATCGACTTATGAAACACGTCACAAATGTAACCAGTTTCAAATCACTTGAGATTAAAGTCACGATTTGGCCTCGGGTTTTTCAGACACTTGTAGAGTTACAGGTTGAGCAGGTGGGGAGTGGCCTGTCACCCCTGGAACATTTTGACGGTCTAAAAAGCATCTCCCCAATTAGCCACGTTTTTAAAAGAGGAATTTTAAATAAGGCCGTGTCTCCTGCAGACCACGTTAAAACCTCAGGGGGTCATTTTTCACCGGTTAATGGATTATTAAAAAGCTTTTTTTTTTCCTTCCCCCTCTGCAAGAGCAAACAGGACGCCAGGTGGAAACTGCGCTCCCTGCACTTTCCTTGTCGGGAAGATTAGCCCTGAGAGGGAAGGTGGACTAGATGACCTCAACAACCCCTCCCTCCCCCCCCCAAAAAAACATTCCCCAGCCTGTGGTTGATCCTATGAAAATCTAGAAACTGCATTTCCTGCATTTCTTTTGACTGGCAATTTTTGCAGCTTGGTCCCTTCACTGCAGATAGTCCTCAATGTACGACCAGAATTGAGCCCCACATCTCTGTTGCTCAGCAAGACAGTTTTTAAGTGAACTTTGCCCCATTTTTCAACCACTGTTGCCACAGTTTAACAACCGTCGTAAGCGGTGGTGGGTTGCCCTTGATTCGCGAGCGCGCGCAGCCCCGTTGCGAACTGGTAGTAAAGGTAAGTAGACCCCAACCCCTGGTTGTAAGGATGAAAAACTGTCATAGGTCATTTGTGCCATTGTAACTTTGAGTGGTCCCTAAATGATTTACTGTTGTAAATCAAGGACTACCTGTCACCTATCCGATCTAGGAAGAATCGAACAGTCAGTCAGCCGCAATTCTTTTAATCGGGCGGTGTCTCTGAGCCTCAACTCTACCTGTTCTGGCTGTTGTTCTTGAAGGTAATCAAAATGAAAGGAAGGAAGCATTGTGTAGATAGTTCTCGACTTACAACAGTTCCTTTAACGACCGTTTGGAGTTACAACAGCCCTGGAAAAAAGTGATTTACGGCCATTTTTTTATACTCACGACCGTTGCAGCATTCCCCCCCATGGTCACGTGATCAGAATTCGCACTCCTGGCAAACTGATTTGTGTTTATGACCGGTCGCAGTGTCCCTGGGGGGTCACGCAATCCCATTCTGCAACCTTCTGACAAGCAAAGTCAACGGGGAAGCCAGATTCACTTAACAAACCAGGTTACTAACTTAAACCAGGTTACTAACTTAAACAACTGCACTGAGTCACTTAACGATTGTAGCAGGAAAGGTTGTAAAATGGGGGCAAAACTCAATTTAACAACTGTCTCACTTAGCAATAGAAATTTTGGGCTGAATTGTGATCCTAAATCAAGGACTTAACCTGTAAGCAGGTCGCGTGTCCTATATGGCATTTTATTCTGCTCTGCTAATTTAAAAAAAAATTTTTTTTTAAAGTATTATTTCTTTTCTTCCCCTCCTGCCCTCCCCTGTTTCCTCCCCCCCTCCCCCCGTCTTAAATTTGCAAAAGGAATCCATTCACGGGCGAAAATCCATGAATTTCTCAGCTTGCAAATTCTCTCTTGTTTGCTGGCTAAGAAGCAGGTGTAGCGCTCTGCCTTTTGAAAAGAGGCCTGCCAATTTTTATTTTTTAAATTTTTTGAGGTGGGAGGCAGTATATTTTAAGAAGCGGCTTTGTTTTGTTCTCCTTCCATTTTATTTATTTTTTTAAAAAAGCTCTCTTTTTTAAAAGAGTTCATTTAGGGAAAGAAACATATTTGTGCCGTAAATGCAGTCGGGCTGAATTTAGTCAAACAAGCTGCACTGGTCTCATTGTTCTGGGTACACCTGCGCCAGGCAGTTGGTGCTGTTTGCCATCCTGTCCAGCCCTCTTTTCTTTGCCATTTGAGCCCCATAATCTCTGTCTCTCTCTCTCTACACACACACACACACACACACACACACACACACACACACACACACACACACACACAGAAAAACACAAACACCCCACCCCAGTCCTGGCTGAGATCCTGTCTCGGGTGTCCCCACAGGTGAGATGATGACACCCAATTTAAAGGCTTGGACTTCCTTTACTCTTCTCTTGATAAACTTCAGGGTCTCGCGAGGTCTCTCGTCATCCAATTCTTTCAGATATTCATATATATTTCGTATATTTCAGCCAAGGTTTGTAGTTTGTAGCTAGTTTTGTGGTAGCAGAGCAGGCCGGAGAGACAGAAAATTTGTAAATCTGGGAACGTAATCCTTTGGTTACTCACAATGGTTTCCAGCCTGCTTCTTCCTTTTTTACTTTGGTTGCGAGTTCACAATTTTCAGGCGGTCCGCCTCCAAAACGAAACACCGCTCTGATTCCAAACCAGTTTTATCTGCCACGATTCCCAGCTCCATTATTTTCAACTTCTGGTTCTGCTTTTTGGCACTACTTTTAGATTTTGGCAGGGGTTTGCTCTCCACGCTTGTTTCAATTTAGCTTCTGAACGTTTCGTGACCGGACTAGGTAACGTCATCAGCAGTTGATGTCTTGTCCTATCCCTCTTTAACTTATATATGTCTTGCATCAGAGGTGGGTTTCAGCAGGTTCTGACCAGTTCTGGAGAACCGGTAGCGGAAATTTTGAGTAGTTCGGAGAACCAGTAGTAAAAATTCTGACTGGCCCATCCGCTATCTATTCTCTGCCTCCCGAGTCCCAGCTGATCGGGAGGAAATGGGGATTTTGCAGTAACCTTCCCCTGGAGTGGGTGGGAATTGAGATTTTACAGTATCCTTCCCCTGCCACACCCACCAAGCCACACTCACAGAACCGGTAGTAAAAATTTTTGAAGCCCACCACTGTCTTGTGTGGTGAGTTGATCATGCGATTGGTTGTTTGTTTGAAGCTGTATTTAAATTCTGAGCAGCTGATTGGTTCTCTTCAGAGGTAGTATTCAGCCGGTTCGGTCCAGTTCTGGCAGTCTCCGGTAGCGGAGACTGTGGGTGGGAACATAATACCATCCTATTTAGCCCCATTATTAAACTTCCATAAATTCATGTGGGTGGCGGGTGCTGGCATGGCCAATGATTTGTGTTCCTTCCCAATCGAAGTGGCGCCCGCAGAGAACCAATCAGCTGCTCAGAATTTCAACATAGTGCCAAACGAACAATGCAAGACATATTCGGACAAGAAAAACCCTGCTGGATGACGTTACCTAGTCCGGTCACGAAACATTCAGAAACTAAATTGAAAGGAGCTCCTGCCAAAATCTGAAACCCGAGTTACAAGTATTTTCTACTACTTTTATTTCCTGGTTTCCCTGAAGACCCTTTCTGATTGTTGATCTCCGATGCAGAAAAAAGTTGGATTTTAGCTTATTTCCCCAGGGAGGCTATACAGGGGAAATCACAACTAGCTGGGCCCTTCACTTCTGCCTGGGCTGCTTCGGAGATACTTAAGCCTCTGTGTATCCGCCCGCTCAAATAAAACTTTCCCCTAAATAAGCTTTGCCGTTAAAACTTCTTCCTTTTGTAGACACAATGGGCTGTTGGATGGGAAATCAGCTCTCCCTTTTTAATATATGTATTTGCAAATCTTCAGGAAGTATGATCCTTGAATAAAGGGTGTGGATCAAAAAAAAAAATTCTTTTATTTGTTTGCTGGGGTAAGGAGCGACATGTCGCAAGTCCAAAGGGCTGCGTTTCTCAGGGACGAGCCCGAAGGACTGAAAGCCGTGCGGGTTTCAGCTTCAAATTAGGGAAGTCGGTTAGGATCGATGGCCACTTGCCTAAAGTTCATCTCAATCCCATTAGGGAGGGATACCGTAAATGTTGCCAAAAGTTTGGCTTTAGGAAAGCACTTCCTCTTAAGAGTTCCTAAAAAAAATGACTATCTGGAGGAACTGGATAACAAAGATCTTGCAAACGCTCTGAAATTTATTAACAGAAGAGAAAAAGTCAAAGCTTTTCAGTATAATTTGACTGTACCCAGGGGTGAAATCCAGCAGGTTCTGACAGATTCTGGAGAACCAGTAGCGGAAATGTTGACCAGTTCGGAAAACCGGTAGCGGAAATTTTGAGTAGTTTGGAGAACCGGCAAATACCATCTCTGGCTGGTCCCAGAGTGGGGTGGGAATGGAGATTTTGCAGTATCCTTCCCCTGCCACGCCCACCAAGCCCCACCACGCCCACCAAGCCCCGCCCACAGAACCGGTAGTAAAAAAATTTGGATTTCACCACTGATTGTACCCCATTCCAGTTTTTTTAACTTCCCAACGCCTCTACGCCTCTGACATTTCCCAGTGGTCTCTTTTCCAAGTCCAACATGTACCTCCAAAACCTACGTATCTTTTTCGTAGCGCAGCCAAAACCATCCAGGTGGCCACCACTGCCCCTCCCAGGAACATTGCACCACGTTCTCCTCTGAAAGCGACGTCAAGAAATAATCAATTCCCTTTGGAAAAAATCCTGCAAAACTTCTTTGTTTGACCAAAGGGCAAAAGAATCCTTTGAATTCATCCGGGCTGCAATATTTGCTTCCTCCCATTTCGGGACTCCGCGTTCAAGTCTTGTGGCAGGGAGTTCCAAAGATCTCCTTTACCAATCCATGTCTTTCCCTTGCCCTGAATTGCTCAGCTCGTCTCTTTCCTTGGGCTACCCACCTTCTCTATACGTAGTCCTTAACGACTGCAACTGGGGCCAAAATTTCTGTTCCTAAGCGAGACGATTGTTAAGGCGCGTTTTGCCCCATTTTACGACTTTTCTTGCCCCCACGAAGTGAATAACAGAAGTTGTTAAATGCTTAACACCGTTGTGAAGTGAACCTGGCTTCCCCATTGACTTTGCTTGGTTGCAAAAGGGGATCGCGTGATCCCGGGACAACTGCGACCGTCATAAATACGAGTCAATTGCCAAGTTTCTGAATTTTATTCACGTGACCATGGAGACCCTGCGGTGCTATTCACTTAATTTTGCTATTGGTTCGCAAATGTGAGCATTTGCATGCGCAGAGCGTCAAAAACGGGACGTGATGAATCCGGGCGGGAGGTTGGAGTGTCTCACCGCCGCAGCTACCGATTCGCCCGAACCGGTTAGAGCCAGCAGAATACCACCACTGGTTCTAATTAAAAAACGGCCCCAACTCCCTTTTTCCAGTGCTGTTCTAACTTCGAACGGTCACTAAACGAACCGTTCTAAACAAACAAACGAGGGGAAGACGGACTTCGCCGCTCAAGGCCCAAAGAAGGCCTCCCTCTTGAGTCATTTTCCTCCCTTCCAGCACCCAACAAGCCTGGAGCTGGGACCTTGGAAGGCTTCCCGGGTAGCTGAACCGGTGGGACGACTCTCTCGGCTTCCTCCTTCCTCGCTGCTCGACCGGCGTTGAGGATAACAGGAAGGGATTTTTTTCTTTTTTTTGCAGAGTCACGCCGCAACGGTACTCGCTCCCCGTCCCCTTCGTCTCATACCCCAAAACATGCAACCGGCAGCCAAACACTCTGATGATGACGACTTTCGGAGAAGCTTTTTTGAGGCTCTCCTGCCCAACCAGATCTTCAAAGATCCTGAAGCCCAGCTGCTGCCAACTTTGGGGGGGGGGTGTCCCATTGAGGCCGCTAAAGTGCTTTTTTGGGATGTTCAGAAGGTCCCACTAGATTCCCAGAAGGTATTGAGTCCTCCCCCCCTCCTCCTCTCCCAAGATCCAGGCCCATTTCTACTTTTTATTTTGTTTTTAAATTTTATTTACTGATTCAATTTCTAATTTGATTGTCTCTGGTCTCGTTCGCTCTTCAAATCATCTCGGTTGGTGGCCACCTTCATATCCGATCGGCTGCAAAGCCCCTCGCTTGAGCTATTCGCTCCGATCAGCCAGGCTCAGGGCGATGGGCTCTGTAGTCTGACTGCCGTTTCCCCATGTATGCTGAAGAGAGAGCAGTGCAAAGAAGCCGGACGTTTTCTTTTCACAGCTTCTTTTTTGGGTGGGGGAGGGGGAGAGCGGCCTTTTGGACCCAGAAACCCCAGCTTGATTCTTTTATAGAGCCCGCAGGGTTGGACTTGATGGTCTCAAGGGGCCCTTCCACTTCCTTCACCCCTTAATAATGTCGGTTAAAAAGTCAGTTGAGGCCTTTTGTTTAAAAGATTTGAATTTTCGGTTAGGTTTAGCAGGCTTTGCTGATTGGGTGGGGCCATCTCCCCATGGGCAGGGACTCTCTTGTTGACACAGATTAGGGAGTGGGTTCGAAACAGGTGTCTGGATTGGGCTAAACTTCAGTGAACTTTCTCTCTCTTCCTCCCTCCTTCTCTCTCTCTTTCTTTCTTTCTCTCTCTTTCTCTCCCCTTCCCTCCCTCTTCTCTCCCTCTCTCTTTCTCTCTCCCTCTCTCTCACTGCTCCCTCTCCCCTTCCCTCCCCCTCTCCACTGTCTCTCTCTCCTTCTCCCTCCCTCCCTCCCTCCCTCTCCCTCTCTTTCTTTCTCTCCCTCTCTCCTCTCTCCTTCTCTCTCCCTCTCCCCCTCTCTCTTTCTCTCTCTCTCTGTCTCTCTCCTTCCATGCCTCTGCCTTCCTTTGCTGCTAATCTCTCCCCATCTTTTGTGGTCCGGAAACGGAGCTGAGCTGGCGAGAAGGAAGAGGGTGAAATAAAGAGGAGGAGGAGGTGGGATGTTCTAAACCAGGCAACACCTGCTCGCAGGTACAGCCTCTGGGGGAGGAACAAAGGCCACTGGGCCTCCAGGAGCAAGTCTGCTCTTGGCACCACTGCCTTGCACGTTTTGGCGGAGGGGGGGGGGGGAGGCGGCATGGAGGGCAGTAGGTGCCAAGGAACTGAGTCAAAGCAGAAGCTACCGCAGCTTGTTCACCTTGACTGGGGGAAAGGGCGGCCAGACAGGAGTGGCCCAGGGAAGAGGTGTGGAGAGGCTTGGATGGAGCCCAGGGAACTGATGGAGCACCTTCTAGAAAACACCTTCCCTTCCCTCCTTCTCCTTCTCCTTCTCCTTCTCCTTCTCCTTCCCTTCCCTTCCCTCTCCTTTCCTTTCCTTTCCTTTCCTTTCCTTTCCTTTCCTTTCCTTTCCTTTCCTTTCCTTCCCTTCCCTTCCCTTCCCTCCCCTCCCCTCCCCTCTCCTTTCCTTCCCTTTTCCTCTTTCCTTTCCTTCCCTTCCCTTCCCTCCCCTTTCCTTCACTTCCATTTTCCCCTTTCCTTTCCTTCCCTTCCCTTCACTCTTCCTCCTTCCCTTCCCTTCCCTTCCCTTCCCTTCCCTTCCCTCCCCTCTCCTTTCCTTCCCTTCCCTCTTCCTCCTTTCCTTTCCTTCCCTTCCCTTCCCTTCCCTCCCCTCTCCTTTCCTTCCCTTCCCTCTTCCTCCTTTCTTCCCTTCCCTCGTCCTCTTTTCCTTTCCTTTCCTTTCCTTTCCTTCCCTTCCCTTCCCTTCCCTTCCCTTCCCTTCCCTTCCCTTCCCTTCCCTTCCCTCCCCTCTCCTTTCCTTCCCTTCCCTCTTCCTCCTTTCCTTTCCTTCCCTTCCCTTCCCTTCCCTTCCCTTCCCTTCCCTCTCCTTTCCTTCACTTCCCTCTCCTCTCCTTTCCTTCACTTCCATTTTCCCCTTCCCTTCCCTTCTCTTCCCTACCCTTTCCTTCCCTTCCCTTCCCTCTCCTTTCCTTCACTTCCATTTTCCCCTTTCCTTCCCTTCCCTTCCCTTCCCTCTCCTTTCCTTCCCTTCCCTCTCCTTTCCTTCACTTCCATTTTCCCCTTCCCTTCCCTTCTCTTCCCTACCCTTTCCTTCCCTTCCCTTCCCTCTCCTTTCCTTCACTTCCATTTTCCCCTTTCCTTCCCTTCCCTTCCCTTCCCTCTCCTTTCCTTCACTTCCCTCTCCTCTCCTTTCCTTCACTTCCATTTTCCCCTTTCCTTCCCTTCCCTTCTCTTCCGTACCCTTTCCTTCCCTTCCCTTCCCTCTCCTTTCCTTCACTTCCATTTTCCCCTTTCCTTCCCTTCCCTTCCCTCTTCCTTTCCTTTCCTTTCCTTTCCTTCCCTTCCCTTCCCTTCCCTCCCCTCTCCTTTCCTTCATTTCCCTTTTCACCTTTCCTTTCCTTTCCTTCTCTTCCCTTCCTTCTTCCTCCTTTCCTTTCCTTTCCTCCCCCCCTCCCCTCCCCCTCCCCTCCCCTTCCATCGAACAGTGTGTGTGTTGAGTATTTTTCTCTGTTTGTATGTATGCATTTTTATTGTTGCTGCGTGCCATTGGTTGCCCAGAAACCAGGCCTGGGGGAACTGGAGAAACCAATTTCTTTCCCTTTCGGCAGAGCTGTCTCTTCTAGCCACGATGAGGACTAGCGTCCCTCATCGCTCGATAGGAAAACAAAAACATGGGGGAAGCAATCAAACAATTTATGTGCTCAGAAATTTCGCTTTGAGTTCTTACCTACCGAGGGCAGGTGCGGCTTGGAGCCGAACTTTGCCCCTATAAAAAACACTGCTAAAGCTTTACTACATCTTAACATCCCGGTGACACGAGCAATAATTCCTGGAAACCCAGAGTAACTTATTTTTGCCCTTTTAGAAAAAGGTGAGCCAGGAGTTCTGGCCCAATGCGCTTTGCCTCAGTGGCTCCTTGCAATGTGCAAACCTTCCCAAATCCTCTCCCTCCCCCCCCCCCCCCGCCCACCCGTCCAGCTTTCATCCCTTATCCCATGCTAGCTCATCCCTGCCTTTCTCCAGGCCTGATCCACTATTGATCCCCTCCAAAATCAGTTCCTGGATCTGTGGGTGCCAACTCCTCCGAGTAAATCAACCAGTTGAGAGAGAGAGCGAGAGAAAGAGGGAGAGGGAGTGGGAGAGAGAAGGTGGGAGAGAGAGAGGGAGGGAGGGAGGGAGAGAGGTTTTTTGGTTGTGACTCAGAGCACCCTGTCATCTGTTCCGGAGGTCAGTGTGACCTCCAACAAAGCGAGGCATTTGCTGCCCTGGGCATCACAAGGGGCCCGAAGCTCTGAGTTCAAAGCATCTCGGTGCCAAAAAAGAAACAGGCCAAAGCAGAAAGACCAACCAGGAAAAGCAGAGATGGCCGAGATAAAACCTTTGGCATCTCTCCGCTCTGTGTGAGGGGCTGAAAATACTTCCAGAATTCCTTTCGGATGGACTTGGTGGGGTTTTTTTTATTTTTCCCGTTCAGAGCATCGCGTTACGGAATACAGAATAACAGAGTTGGAAGGGACCTCGGAGCTCATGTAGTCTAACCCAAATTGAAGCCAAATTGATTTAATCATGTTTTAAATTATTTTCATTTTCATACCGTATGCATTTTAATGTTGGCTGTTCACCGCCCTGAGTCCTTCGGGAGGAGGGCGGTATACAAATTTAATAAATAACTAAATAAATAACCCCCCTCCTCAAGTAGGAGATGCTACGTGAGGGTTGGGCAGCTATGCAGCTCCAATTCCATCCGAAGTGGGGGTTGGACTTAAAGACCTACAAGGTCCCTTCCGTTATTCTACGTTCTGTGTGATGGGCTACTTAATATCCCCCTCGGCCCGTTGTTGAAACCCCCCCCCCCCCATGGGCCTATATCTTCACGCCATCCTAAGCAGACTGGCAGTGAGTTTCTATGACGATGCACAAGACATCGTGGGCTGTCCCCTGATACCGCTAGACGAGATCGCTAGGGCTCGCTGCCTTAGAAGAGTGAGTAAAATCCTCCGGGACAACTCACACCCTGGTCAGCACTTCTGTACTCTCCTACCATCGGGAAGGAGATGCAGAAGCATAGGCAGCCAACCTAACAGGCTGAAGAACAGTTTTTATCCGTGGACTCCTGTCAGACTCCTGAATGCGAAACAACATCGTAACTTGAGTTAACATCGTAACCGAGTGTAACACGCTCACACGGGTGCCATAGGACTGCGTGGTTTTGTTAATATGATTTGTTGGGTTAGGGATTTTCTGTCTTCGCTGTGAGTTGTATTGTGTTGGGTGGGGTGTGTGTGTGCGCACTGAGGGAGCCAATCCACCAATCTCATCGTACGTATGTTGTGCGCTGGCAATAAAGGTTTGAATTTGAATTTTGGATTTGGATTTGGATTTGAAGACCGAGTCGCCGTGAGTGCAGCATCCGAGGACCATCGGACAGATAGTAAGCAGCTGTAGTGAATTCTTGTGCTAAGAGCTGAGGAATGGAGAATGGATTGATTTGCACACTGGGATCACATAGGAAAATTATCCAAATGGGTAGGGCCAGTGGTGAAATTCAGTTTTTTTTACTACCGGTTCTGTGGGCGTGGCTTGGGGGGGCATGGTGTGGCTTGGTGGGCGTGGCAGGGGAAGGATACTGCAAAATCCCCATTCCCTCCCCACTCCTGGGGGAAGGATACTGCAAAATCTCCATTCCCACCCCACTCTGGGGCCAGCCAGAGGTGGTATTTGCTTGTTCTCTGAACTATTCAAAATTTCCACTACCAGTTCTCCAGAACCTGTCAGAACCTGCTGGATTTCACCCCTGGGTAGGGCCATATTACGCAACAAGACTAATATCCCCAGATCTGAATTTTCTGGCAATTTTTAATTTCATTTCACCCGCCACGACTCACAGCTTGAGGTCCGGCGACTTGACTTTCGAACTTGCTTCAGTCTCTCCCCTCTTCTGCAGGAGAGAAAACCAACAAGAAAAGGGTTGTGGGTTTCGCGGTGGCGGCAACTGGGGGTTTACCTCTTCCCGGGTTACATCCTTTGGGATTCTTTTTTTTTTTCTCCAGATGCCTGGATCTAATTACCGCGATAATTGGTCATTTCATTAAGCGACACCTTGCGCGCAAAGCTGGGGACCCTGTTTTTTGGAAAAACAAGTCTTAAAAAACAAAGCTGTTGCACGGAGGCTGTCGTTCCATTGTGGGGTTGGATTTATTGAAAATATAATAAGTCCATTTTGCATTGCTGAATCTGCATTGTAGGCCTGCATTTGCATATGAGTAAAAATAAAATATGTTGGTCCTCACCAACTAACTCTCTTTCTCTCTCTCTCTCTCTCCCACCCCCCTCCCTCCCTCCCTCTCTGCCCTTTCTAAAAAGACTATTGTAATTTAAACGAAACCTTCTGATTTATTTTCACAATAATCTTCCATTCGTTGGGGTGGGGGAGAGGGTTGAGACTTCAGTCCTTCTTGCCAAATCTATAGGTGTCTCATGAAAAATACAAGGGAATTCTGCAGGCGGGGGTCGGGGGAGAAAGGGGGGGGAGAGAAAGGTGGCAATAGAGAAGTCCTACAGCCATGTCGGTTTGCAATGTGGGGGGATTGTGAGCCCCTCAAAAAGGCCCGTCAAAGCTTGAAATTTGCTCCAGCATTTGCTGCCGTAGACGCTACCAGCGCAGTCTCAGGCTCACGATTTCTAATGGCTGGAGACGTTTTGTAGCCTGTAAGTTGCCCATCAGGCCCATCTTCCTGCTTTGCTCTGTGACTTTAATGTCTCTTCACAGAGAGACGGTCCCAATCGTTTCTACAAATTAGACCAGACTCCAGAATGCGACCCACTGCAGATCCAACTACCACCCTTTTCTTCATCAGCACATGGCCGCCTATTATGACACCGGCAAAAAAGCAGAACATATACCTGTATTGCGTGAGATTACCTGTACCTTGGGCCACGCTCTATTCCTCTGCTTGATTTATTTCAGACGTGTTGCTTGATTTCCAGGCAGTAGACCCGGAGGTGGGTTCTGGAGAACCGGTAGCGGAAATTTTGAGTAGATTGGAGAACCGGCAGTAAAAATTCTGACTGGCCCCGCCCCCAGCTGTTCCCAACTGATCGGGAGGAAATGGGGATTTTGCAGTATCCTTCCCCTGGAGTGGGGTGGGAATGGAGATTTTGCAGTATCCTTCCCCTGCCACGCCCACCAAGACAAGCCACGCCCACCAAGCCACACCCACAGAACCGGTAGTAAAAGCAATTTTGAAACCCACCTCTGCCCAAGAACACCATTTCATTTAGAGACACACCAGGCGGCCTCCTCCAACGACTGAACTGCCTGCGTGCTTCTGTGCTGGGAACAATGGAACTTACGACCACAATGGAGCCCAAACTTTTCTGTTCCTAAGCAAGAAAGTCGTTAAGGCGAGTGTGGTCCCATGTCACGACCTTCCTTGCTCGTTTTTCAGTGAATCACTGCAGCGGTTAAGTTAGTAAGATGGTCGTTAAGTGACTCTGGCTTGGCTTGTCAGAGGGTCGCCAAAGGGGACACATGACCCCGGGACATTGCAACCGTCATAAATGTGAGTCAATTGCCAAGCCTCTGAATTTTGGCTACATGACCATGAGTGCCAAAAAACCGCCGTAAGTCACTTGGAGTGCTGTTGTAACTTGGAATAGTCCCTAAACAAGCTCTCGTAAGTCGAGGACTACCTGTAATGCAGAGATGTGACTGAATGACAGGCTCTCGTCAAAGGGGACAAACGGGAGGCAAATCCAGAGCAGAAACTCGTGCAGGGAAGAACAAGTTACCTCTCCAACCTCAGCTCAGCCCTAAAAGAAGCTGCACTCCCTCCAATTATTTTTCTTGCAATCGTAAACGTGGCTCTTTTTCGGCGTTGGGTCGTGGCAGCCCAAGTGGATCTCTTGAAGCATCAGTTCCGCCATCTGTCTCCTGTGTTCGAAATACCGATACCCACAGCGCCTGTGTGTGTGGTGTGTATTTTTAAAAAACCCACACAAATGGCAGGATTGGCAGTGCAGTTGAGACCCCAACCCTTAGGCTCCCATCACCACCCTTATGATGGTTGAACTCCAGCAGCCATCTTAACCTTTTCTGACCTCTTTTCTCCCCAGAAACCCCCACTGTTTACATTCTGGCCCCGCCCAGCTCCCCAAAATTATTTATTGGGCTCCGCCAGTGTTGTCCCACAAACATTTCAGCATCTCTCTCTTGCAATTGACTTCTTAGCAGCCCCTTACTAGCTCTTGAAGGGGCTCCTCTCTCAGCTTGGGGAAAAAGTTTGGCCCAACTGCCTCAAAATCCTATGAAACCAAGGCATCTCTAGCCTGTTGTAGCCACGGCGGTCCAAGCCAATGCTTGCTTTGTAAAATCTGGATATTTGCCGTTAAAATGGTACGGCGAGGGCCGAATTCTTCAAAACAGGAATCGACCACGAAACTGTCTTAAGGGAACAGCGGGCGCACCCAACACTGAATGGTTGGCCCCGTTTTCTACACAGCTTCCATTTGCGGGCAAGGATGTTAGCTGGCTGGGATGAGAATTTGATTTGTCGTCCCCCCCCGCCCCAAAATTAAAAAATGGTTTTGCCCAAAGGTTGCACCCAGGTTGCAAAAAAACCCCCATTTAACCTGCTTTTTTTTAAAAAAAAGCAAATAAAAGGGAATTGCACTTGTGACTCACACGGGATTTGTGGGCACAAAAGTCACCCATTTCGACCCAGGATAAATTTCCTCTTTTTTCCCTCTTTTTTTCCCCCTCCCAGGGCTGGAACAGAGCCCTCTTTGTGGTGGGCAGGTTTCAAAGCCACCGTAGGGTCCGCCGTTAGATCATATCAGACCCTTCCCCCCATCCAATCCTATCCCAAGATGGCAGGACACACCTGTTTTATGGCTAGAGGCAAAGAGATTGGTCGGGCGCGGAAAATCCACCTGCCCAGGGAGGGGTCGAGGAGCTACATGTAAGTGGAGCTGTTAGACTTTCTCTGTCTTTCTCCTATTCCAGCTTAAACAAGCCAGACACGCCAGGCTCCGACAAGCACCCCACGATGCCGCGCCTCTCTTCGCTTATATTTTTTTTAAAAAAATTTTAATTTATTTATTTTTAAGGATTCAATTTTTCTTTCCTGGTCTGTCGTTTCAAGTCCACCGAGCTCCTTCCACCATCTTGCGGGCTTGGCGAAGGCCCGGCTCTCCCGCCACAACGACGACGCTGCTTTCGCCCACGAAAATCCCGCATCGGCAGTGTCGCAGAGTGGAAAGCTTCGAAGCCGAAGTCGCTCGCCAGAGGCCTGCCTCGACTCGCTTGGCTCATGTATTTATTGGTTTCCCATGCTTGGGTGGGGAAAACAAAAAAACTTTCCTGTTGCCTGACACCCAAATCATTTCAGTGGCGATGCTGCCTTTGTTAACGTCTTTCCTGCAAGAAGTCTGCCGTCGTATGTCGGATTAGCGTAAAATGGGAGCTTAAGTGGTATTGCGGTTGACTGGTATATACATGTCTCATCTAGGTGTGTTTACTTCTTCTTCTTCTTCTTCTTCTTCTTCTTCTTCTTCTTCTTCTTCTTCTTCTTCTTCTTCTTCTTCTCCCTCTTCCTTTCCTCCTCCTCCTCCTCCCTCTTTTCTCCTCTCTTCTTTCTTCTTCTCTTCCTTCTTTCTTCGGCTCTTTTCTTTCCCAGGTTAAACTGGAGGAAGTTCTGTAGAAGCGGATCAGGTTTTTGTCTACTTAGAGATGGGAGGCAGGGTGGGTGAGGGGTAGGCTAAAATTTCATGAATTCAAACATTCACCTTACAACTAGCCAAACCAGTCGGGGCAGGTAGAGGCATAGAAACAGGTAATCCAATCTGAGGCAGCAATGGAGAAAAGGTAAGCTTCTCTCTTGATCTCGACAAAGAAGGCAAGTTTGCGGGGATCGCGGGCGAGGGTGGGGGGCAACCAAGTGGGCGAAAAACCATCCGTGGGGGGACAAGGAGGTGACAAGGAAGCCAGAGGCCTGGGTTTGTAACGGTTGTTGGTTCAAAATGCCTTTTCTTTTTCTCGGGTTGCGGCTTTTCCATTCTTGGCTGGTTTTTTTGGTTCGGTCTTTTCCGTAGAAACTGTTGGCCCGATCCCTAATTATTGGGCGAAGGAAGTAATTAATTGGGACAATCTTTCTTCCCATCGATACTGGGGTGATCTTGGGGAACTCTCCGAGCTGTAGACCAGAATCTGTACTTGCATGGAAAAAATAAGAGATTTTGGGTGGAACCAAAACCTTTTCCAGGGTTGTGGCAGCCTGGAAGGGGCCATTTTGAACTGATCTTCTCCTTCTTCTTCTCCTTCTTTTTATATTGGACCTTTTGCAATTCCTGCTTGGAGGGAACGTAATGGAGGCTCTTCCTTCCTGTTCTCGCTTGGCCGAGAGCCCTTTCTTTGCCAAACTCAACCTGCCTCTGCTTGCGGGATCTGGTGGGCCTCTGAGAAGGAGACCTCGATAGGAGCAGGTTTGAAGCCTCCCTCCGCCCCCCCCCCCTCCACAACCTTCACCCCATCACCAGGTGGGATTTTGAGGTCTTTCCCGCTCATCCACTCGTCGGGAGGAACAATATGGCCGTTTTCCTGCGGCGCCTGAATTTTGGCCTTGGGTCAAGGACCGTTGGGGTTGGGCGAGGGACTAAGCAGGAAGCGGTGGGTTGACTTTAGGAGAAGTTGTCCTTTGCGTAGCCTCCACCTGGCCATAACGTAGTTCCTTGAACGCTTTCTCGCTGGCCTTTCCTTTTTTCTTTTTTCTTTTTAAAAAAGCCATTTTTGTTTGCCTGTTCTGCTGCATGCGTGGGAGGCTGTGCTTTGCTTCTTTAAAAAATTGTTAATTTTTTTTTTGGCAATGGAAAGATGCTATTCGGATGGGGGTTTTGCAACCCTGAAGTGGGCCGACAAATAATTAGAAGGAAAAGGTGCTTTCCACATTATTGGAAACCCTTGAATAAGATTTATCTGTCCCTCGTGGTGGCTACTGACTCCACCAACAGAAGCCACAATTGCCGGCACAGTTTTGAGTTAGCGAAGTTTTTGTTAGGGGTGAAGAAAGGTGGACTAGCATTGTACAGCTGTCCACAAGTCCAGATGTGCCCTCAGCTAGGAGAATTACAGAATGAGTGGCCTCAAATCACGTTGAAAGCCAAATTTCTCCTAATTTTTTTTTTAAAGTTAATTTTAATTGCCCTCTTGAGCTTCAGACTGGACATGAATCCGCCTTTCAGATTTTTTTTAAAAAAAATAACCTTTCTTAAAATAAACAAAAAACAAGTGAATTCGTAAACAAACAGATCTTTCAGACTTCCCCAGTTTACTGAACAAACAGAAAGGCGACTCAGACACAGGCTGCCGTCTTTTCAAAGGGTTTTTAGAATAGTGGCTGTTAAAAAGAGAAATTAAGCAGAAAAATAAATGTTAGCAATTAAGAGAGGAGGATTGAGGGGCAAAATAAAATTTACAAGACTCTTGAAGCTTCATGCTCCTTAGCCAGTCATTTCAGCCAGGCCTCCGAAGTGAACAGGGTTCGTTTGTTTGATCGAAAACGAGAGCGATGTCTGGCTTATGTACCTCTTTACGGTTTTATGTGCCCTTATGCGCCCTATTTATCATTTTACTGGGTGATCCGGGACGTTGTGCAACTTATTCAATGGTGGGTTGTAATATTGGTGAACCGGTAAAGATTTGAATGTGTGCCAGGCACGTTTCCATCTTGACGTCTTTCCTTAATAATTTTTATCAAGCGGTTGGGATGGTGCCTACACTGTTAATTCTCCCTTCCAGATGTTCTCGGCATTTGGAATAAAACTAATATCAGATCCGAACCTCTCGGCTTCTGCGAGGTCTTCAGGACCGTTGAGCGCAGCCAAGCCACCAGAAAGGAAGAAATTCTTCCCTATATTCATTGGATTATAAGTATCCTTGGGATTTTTTTTTTTTCCTGTCCTGCCTCTGCTCGTTTCCTGGTCTTTATTGTTGAAAAAATTTGAGCAACCTACCCTGAAAATGAGAAGTAAAATTAAGCATGTAAGCCAAACCCTGCAGGATCGGTTGCTGGGTGGATTTCGCCCCATATTTTCTGTATTTAACGGGGAAAATTTGGGTTAAGATTTGCCCTCCGGGGTTCACTTCTCCCAACCAAACAGACAGCTTCAGGAAGCTGTAAAAAAGCGGCAACTTTCGGCAGGCCGATCTCCGTCTTGTTTATGAGGTTTACGTTTAGGTCCTCTGGCACGAAACCCAGTTTTGTGCCAAGCAGGTGCCAAGGAAAAATGGCACGTTTTTTTTAAGACTCTAAAGCCGAGACTTGCTCTGTTTAAAAAAAAAAAAGGAAAACTTACTTCGCCAGCAAGTAAGTCAACTGAGCGGGTCGCCATTCAAAACAAACTTGGAAATGGAATCATAATTTTAAAAAGAGAGACAGAGAGAGACAGAGAGGGAGGGAGGCGATGACAAAAAAAATCCATTTTGTCTCCTTCCTGACCAAAGTGCTCCCCAATTGCTTTGAAGGGCCGAATTAAGTCTGAGAAAGACCTGTGTGACGGGCTCCATATGTTGGTTTCAGGACTTTTTCTTCTCAAAGTCCCCCATCTGTTTCGTGAAGGCCTTGTTTCGTGAAGTTTGAAAGAAGAAGAAAAAAAAATCACAACAAAAATGGCAACCGCCAAGCCCAAATTGGTAGGGTTAAAATTGGAGCCGCACGCTAGACACGGCAGCAAAAGTGGTCGGTAAGAAAGTTTGGGGAAGAATTTGAGGGATATAGGAAAGCTGCAGGAGTTTTATGATTTTTTTAGGAGGGTGGTGGTGTCCTCTGTATCTTGTTGATACAAAATAGAGAAAAGAAGAGGCTTGGCTTTTAACCTCTTCAGTGCTCAAGGAGAGTCTCCCAGAAAGGCTTCAAGGGGCCATTGAAATTTCCACCCTTCCCTTTCTCAATAAAGCTTTTTTTTTTTTTTTTTTGTAAATCTAAACGGGCAAAGATGCTATCACTGAAGCATGCATGAGCTTTTAGCTCCCCCCTCAAAACCACGAGCAAATAAGGCCAACCTGTCCTTTTCTACTCCAGAAGTTATTTATTTGATGACGCTTCCAGATAAGAGGTTTATTTTTTCATTCTTTGTTCTTCTTGGCCTCTTTGGCTGTTGATTAAGACTTAGCCGGGTAGGTTAACTAACAAGTTAGAAGTGAGTGGTGGTTGGGTTTTTTGTTTTTTTTTTTCTGTTTCCCTTTCCTAGCCTCTTGGCTCACATTCCTTTCGAGGCCTGGAGCAACCTGAATCACAAACCAGTAGCACAGCATTCCCAGTTTGGAAGATTAGGGTCTTTGTAAAAGCCACTGGGAACGCGCTGGGTCTGTTACTCCAGAAAAGGGGGCTCAAAACAAGAGGGAGGGAGGAAGAAAGGAAGCTAGAGAAGGAGGGAGGGAGGGAAATAGAGAAGGAGGAAGGGGAGAGAGGGAGGGAGGGAGGAAGGAGAAAAAGGGAGGGAAGAAGGAAGGATGGAAGGAAGGAAGGAAAATAGAGAAGGAGGGAGGGAGGGAAGAAGGAAGAAAGGCAGGAAAGAAAGAAAGAAAGAAAGAGAGAGGGAGGGAGGAAGGAAGATAGAGAAGGAGGGAGGGAGGGAGGAAAATAGAGAAGAAGGAAAGGGAGAGAGGAAGGAAGGAAGGAAGGAGAAAAAGGGAGGGAAGAAAGAAGAAAGGCAGGAAAGAAAGAAAGAAAGAGAAAGAAAGAAAGAAAAGGAAGGAAGATAGAGAAGGAGGGAGGGAGGGAAATAGAGAAGGAGGAAGGAGAGAGGGAGGGAGGGAGGGAGGGAGGAAAATAGAGAAGAAGGAAAGAGAGAGGAAGGAAGGAGAAAAGAAAACAGAGAAGGAGGAATGGGAGGGAGGAAGGAAGGAGAAAAAGGGAGGGGGTAAGAAGGAAGGAAGGAAGGAAGGAAGGAAGGAAAGAAAGAAAGAAAGAAAGAAAGAAAGAAAGAAAGAAAGAAAGAAAGAAGAAAGAAAGAAAGAAGAAAGAAAGAGAAGTCACCACCTCTTCTCAATCTTTTCATTGTCTGCTCCCCCTTCCCTTTTGCCTCCTTGCCTCCGGCTCAAGCATTGGCCCAAAGGGGTGATGATTAACCAAAGACTCGTCACCTGGACAACAGCGCAGGTAGATTTGCATTTTGTGGGTAACCTAATGTCTGGAAATTATGTGCTTCCAGAACGCTGGCAAAAAGGAGGGGTGGGTTTCTTTGCTGGCTTAAAAAAAAGCAAACAAAGACACACACCTTCCTCCCCCCCCTTTTTTTGTCAGCGTTTGTTACCTGCAACAAAGGCAGGGTGCTGTTTCCTTGCCTTGCTGGGGGCGTGATTCCAACTCTTTCTTTCCTTTTCTCTTTCTTTCTTTCTTTTCCTCTTTTTCTTCTTCTTCTTCTTCTCCTTTGCCTCTGCAGAACTTTAGAAGAAAATTGAGGCTGGAGCATTTCTTAAAGGGGCTCCCAGGTTGCCACTTTCCTTTAAGGAGGGTTTTTTTCTTTCCCCCTGCCTTCCCACCGGCAGCCCCTTTGAGCAGTAACTATGTGGTGTGTTTTTTTTTTAATGGCTCATGATTCAGAAACGGCCTCAAGAGCACATGCTTTGGAACGTGGCGTTCCTCCCGCTGGTAATCTCGGCACAGAGAGTTGTAACGTGGAAAGGCTGGTTTAATGTTCCCTTTGCCCTTGGGATGAGAGGGTCTGTGGGTCTTGTGAGCAGAACTAAGAGAAACAGCAATGGCGGAGATGAATGATGGACGGTTTGATAGAAGAACAGAGTTGGGAGGACCTTGGAGGTCTTCTCATCCAACCTCCTGCTTAGGCAGGAGACCTGATACCATTCCAGACATGTGACAATCTCTCCTTATAAAAGCCTCCAGTGATGGAGCATTCACAACTTCGGGAGGCAAGTTGCTCCACTTAGCAACGGAAATTCTGGTGCCCGTTGTGGTCGTAAGGCAAGGACTATCTGTGAATATAGAAGTTGCAGGTCCTTCACTTCTGAAGACAAGTCCTTCCACTGGTTAATAGTTCTAACTGGCAGGGGCTTTATTCTTAGTTCTAGGTTGCTTCTCTCCTTGATTGCTTCTTGTCCTGCCCCTCAGGTGTTTTGGAGAATAGCTTGACTCCCTCTTCTTTGGGGCGGCCCCTGAGATATCGGAACGCTGCTATTTTATTTTAAACTCAGGCTTACGGGTCCGAATGTGTTGGTGAAGAAGAGGACCCATGTGGGAAGGTGGTTGTGGGGTGCTGAAGAGGGATCCAAATAAGCCAATCAAAATACAGAATGATCCCCCACTTCCCCCCCCCCCAAAAAAAGATTTTTGAGAAAAGTGATAGAAATGGTGTTGTCATATGGTAGAAGCTGGCTGATTCCTTTTCAAATTGTGCTTTTTTGCGCCTACGGAATGATAAATAGCGGAGGTGTGTTTACTTTGAGCATCCAAATGCTACCTTTTATGAACTTCCTAATACCATGTGGCAGAAGGAAGGAAGGAAGGAAGGAAGGAAGGAAGGAAGGAAGGAAGGAAGGAAGGAAGGAAGGAAGGAAGGAAGGAAGGAAGGAAGGAAGGAGAGAGAAGAGAGAAGGGAGGAAAGAGAAAAGAAACAGGGAAGAAGTTATAGGGAAAAAGGAAAGAGGGAAGAAAGGAAGGAAGAAGAGAGAAGGGAGGGAAGAGAAAAGAAAAAAGGGAAGAAGTTATAGGGAATAAGGAAAGAAGGAAGGAAGGAAGGAAGGAAGGAAGGAAGGAAGGAAGGAAGGAAGGAAGGAAGGAAGATCACAGTTTACATGGACATTATTCAAAACCTTTAATATTAATCTCTGCAAATAGAAGTTGCGAGAACTTTTCCCCAATCATATTGGCATAGATTATTTAAAGTTAAACATTATGAAAATTAGCCATCATTTTGTGATCAAAATCGGTAGGAAGTTTGCATCCCAAGCTTTGGATAACCAGCAAAGGCCTTTTTCAAGAGCGAGCAATCCTATAAAACCTCCATCGGCTTTTCCCTTGGATTGAAAGGCAAAAAACTCCATCCAGCTTATTCAAAATCTGAGATTTTTAACTCTTGGCGTCTTTTCCATTTGCCCCATGCAGAAAGAAAGGGGTCCCCTGTCTTGGGGGTGGGGGGGCAAAGCCTTTTGGCTTTGGTCTTTAACTTTTGTTATCCGAAGCCACAAAATCACAACTGAGAACGCAGCCCCAGAGATTTCTCCAGCTCTTGCATTCAGAGCTCGAACTCTTTGATGGAGAAACAAACAAACAAACAAACAAAAGACTTTAAAGTGGAAAGTAGGGCAGGTCCTCTCTGCAGCCATGGGTGGGGGGGACCAGTTTCATGAGAAATGCCCCCCCCCAAAATTGCAAGCAGGCCCACCTGCCCAGAAAAGCAACATCTGGGGTAGAGTCAGTTTCCAGAAACAGATTCCCCACCACCACCTTCCTTAATGGTATCCCAAATCATTCTAATCTGCTTACTTTAGAAAGGTAGGGGTGTGGCTTAGGGAGAAGGGGTGGAGCTTCCAGGTAACCTTGTCCTCCAGACTCCGCCCTTTGGAAAGACAAATCCTGGTCCATTCTGCTTAAAAGTCTGGAAACAAAGGCGCCAATTCAGAGATTTAGTCTCTGGCAATGCAATTATTTGCCACCGTCTTCTGGGCTTTGTCTAAATCGGGTTTTTTTTTGCTGCTTTCCATTGCTAGACTTTCAGAAGAAACACTGGCAACAAAAACAAAACAAGCTGTTAAAATAGAGATTTTTTTTCTTTTTTTTTAAAAAAAAGCCAGAAAACAGCCATTGGTTTAAACCCCTCATTATTTCTGGTTTTTTTTTCTTTTGCAATCCACAAGTGCTCATTTGGCAGGGAGCAGTTCAGGCGTGGGAGATAAAAAGGCAGCAGTTTATTTTGTACAGATTAAATGAAAGCTTCCCGGTTTGTCAACCGGATTCAATTCCTTTTTTTTTCTTTCTTTCTCTCTCTCTTTCTTTCTTTCTTTCTTTTTTTTTTTTTTGACAGCTACCTAATAATCAGGGGGAAAAGAAGTAGAGATGGCCCCAATTAGATAGCAAAGAAAATATCCATGTAGCCAAATAAATGCACAAAGAGAGGAGAATTTCCTTCTTCTTCTGTACCTTAATGTAGGCATTATCTAGATCTCTTTTCAGGATTTGGGAAATGTTTCTGGATCCCTGCAAATCAAAGGGATGGAGAGGCAAAACGGAGCAGTCACAAAGATTGCAAAGACAGCTTTGCACCTGTCCAAATTTTGCAAACCCAGGTTTGGGCTCCTTATATATATAAAAAAAATACAAACGCCTACTGTGCCGATTTTGAAATGAGCTTCCGAATGCTTGCTTAGAGAGAGAGAAAGTGCATTTTAAACCCGCCTGCGTGGAGAGGAAAGGCATTCAAAATAGAAAATTTACTTGGGTATTTTCATGCAAACGAAGCATTGTTATCATCCTAGGCTCCGGTTTGCCAGAATTGGCCCTCGATCTGAGTTTTGATCTGACATTTATTGAAGCGGTCGCGCAAAAAAAAAAGGACTGAATGGGTCCCTTTGTAAGAAGGTGGGCTGAGAAGAAGAAATGGAACAATCGTGGTTTAGCAACAATAAAAGGAAAATATCGCTAGGCCCCGCTGACATAGAAGGGCTGTTGAGCAGTCGCAAAGGAGGCAGTTTAGTTTCCTTTGTCCTTTTTTTCCAGGAAGTAATCTCTGTTACTCAGTAGGATTTACACCTTGAAGGGCTCTACTGGTCAACCCAGCAGAGACTTCTGAATAATAGCCACCGCCTAATAATAATTCTTCCCATGCCTGAAAGCAACAGCTTTGGAAGAATGCTAATTACCCTGTTTCCCCGAAAATAGGACCCAACTGGAAAATAAGTCCTAGCATGATTTTTTGGGGGATGCTCGTAATATAAGCCCTACCCCAAAATAAGCCCCAGTTAAGATTGTCAGCAGATGGATGCATTTAGTACCGTATTTCCCCCAAAATGAACCTGGATAGCTCAGCAGACTAATGCATTGTGATTAACACCAGCTATCTGCAATTACTGTAAGTTCGAATCTCCCCAGGCTCAAGGTTGACTCAGCCTTCCATACTTTCTAAGGTAGGTAAATTGAAGACCTAGTTTGTGGGGGCAATAAGCTGACTTTGTATAAAATATACAAAAGTATGAAGGCTATTGCTTAACGCATTGTAAGCCACCCTGAGTCTCCGGAGAAGGACGGCATATAAATCAAATTAAAAAAAAAAAAAGACCTAACTGAAAATTAGGTCTAATGCGTCATTTGGAGCAAAAAATTAATATAAGAACCCGGTCTTATTTTTGGAAAAACACAGTATGAAATTGGCCCATTTCTCAGGTGGGTTTTTTTTTTTTTTTTTTTTTTTTTTTTGGCTAAAGTGGTCAGTTAGCACGCTAGTTGCCGACGAAGGATTTGGTTCCAATTGGAGATCCTGCCCACTTTAATACTATCAAATGGGGCATCTTTCTTCTTTGGAGAGACCATATACAAAGAATGATGATGATGATAAGAATAAGAATAAGAACAATAGCAGTAATGATAATATAAGGAAAGGATCCTTGATGAGCAGCCCAGAGCCAATTCTCAAAAGCAGAATTTTAACAATTTAGATGCCCCTTGGAAGCATGTGTCCAAATTACATTATTACCAACATTTTATACGTTCAGAGGCAGAGATTGATTGTTACACATCAACCTTTCTGGCTCCCATAGCTGAATAAATTTAGCTTTTGCTATGTCTTGTAATTGGAGAGGAAAAAAAAAATCTGCGGATTTTGGTGTCTTTGAGTTTCAGTTTGTATTTTGGGGTTTCCTGCCCTCTGTCAGGATGAGTCCACAAAGAGCAAAGACAGTCCTCGACTTACCACATTTCATGTAGTGACTGTTGGAAGTTACAACGGCACTGGAAAAAAAATGACCATTTTTCACGCTTAACGACGATTGCAGCATCCCCGTGGTCGCGTGATTTACATTTGGATGCTTGGTCACTGACTCACATTTACGACGGTCGCAGCGTCCCCGAGTCACGGATCCACTTTGGCGACACTCTGACCAGCGAAATCAAATGGGAAACCACATTCACTCTACAACCGGGTTACTAATTTTAAGAACTGCAGTGATTCGCTTAAGAAATGCGGAGAGAAAAGTCGTAAAAAGGGGCAAAACTCACCCTTCACCAATTTCTTACTTAGCAAACATAAATTTGGGGGGTAGAGGATTATGTCGTAAGCCGAGGACTGCCCGTCATTTGTCAAACAATTTTCCCTCGACTGCAGAAGTCTCTTTAATTCCTTTTAAGATAATGCGGGAATTTTTTCCCTTGTGTTGCACCGGTGATCCGGGTTTCTGAAAGCAAATAGACACTCCTTCAGGCAAACTTTGTAAAAAGTGGAGTTTAATCGCTTAAAAAGAGAGAGAGAGAGAGAGAGAAAACCTCCTTTATTCCTTCCAGTGACTAATCTAGCAGAAGTATTTGTGACCTTAATTAATGTAAAATACACACACACACACAAACCTGCAAAGGCAGAGAAAAAGGGAGAGAAATATTGGAACCAAACTTCAAAACCTTGCCTCTGTAATTTGTCCACCCGACACGGCAATTTGTTTTTCCAAAATCTTGCCAAGGGGAGACAGAAACTTCGTAATGGCTTGGTCTCTGCTCCCCCCCTTTTTTTAAAGATGGCATTTATTTGGACCTTTAGGCCAATTGCTCTGTTTGGTTTTTGGGGTTTCTCTTTCCCCCCCCCCCCCTATTTTCCTTCTACTGGAAGTGAAGACCAGCACTGGCTCCATCAGGCGAGAGCTGGGAAGGAGAAAGGGGAGGGTGGGAGAGAAACAGAAATTAAAAATTGACCTTGTGTAATAAGTTAGCAGCGTAAATTCCTATTGTTGCAAAGGGCAATTTTTTACGGGATGAATCTCTTGCGTGGGTTTTGCAACCGGCTTTGAAAATGATGCAGGTGGTGTGTGTGTGTGTGTGTTTGTGTTTGTGTTTGTGGGTTTTTTTTCCTCCCCAAAATCATACGTTTTGCATTTCGAAGAGCGAGCTTTGCTATGCCAGCTCCGGCTGAAGGAGCCCCTCTCTTATTTTGGCGTTTTTCCCTGGCCTCCAATGCGTGGTAGCAATGGAAATAAAAACCAATAGACTTTCCCCCCCCCCCCCCCAAAAGGCTGGCAATGCTTCATTTGAGCTGAACTGAGTTTATCGGTCCATTTTCAAGCTTTTGGCGTAATCAACCTCTCATTCAGATATCACAATAAACCAGAACATGTTTTTTTTTCCCCCCCCCTCGAAGGCCTGGCTTAGCTCTGGAACCACTGTAGCTTGTAAATCCTGACTTAGCCAGGTTTTAACATCTTGGGCTATCTATCCTTTTGGATTTTAAACTGGGATCACGCAAACTCCCGTCTGGAAGAGCGTACAAAGCAGGTGTAGTTTAAAAATTCGGGTTTTGGGCTCCGACTCCCCAATGAAATCTACATGGCTTGTGATCGAAAAATAGGATTCCACCCCAAATATTTTCAGGTTTGCTGCCGTTTCTTTGATACGCTGGTATCAAACCAGGAAGAGGAAGAGGGGGAAATTCCCACCCTCTGGCTGATATTTTGGAAATATTTTCTTCTTGCCTGCCTTCCTTCCTTCGTGCCTGCCTGCCAGCCAGCCAGCCAGCATATCCATTCTGAGAAGCCATTGGCATCTTACTGGGCAGCGTTGGATGTTTTATCTGTTTCTAATACTGCCTGGTAAAGATGTTGATGCCTTCTCGCTTTCAACGTGGACCCCACTTTGGAAGAGAGAGAGAGAGAAAAAGGATCCGTTTGTGGCCAAAACTGGAGAAGAAGGAGTGGAAACAGACAAGGAAATGGTGCGGATTCAGGAAGAAGAAAAAAAAAATATTCTTTTCCTTTTCTCTCTAAAGACTTGGCGATGGGATCGAGGACGTAATTCTTTGAGCCAAGATTTGAAGCTCTCGCCATCTTTAGGATGTCGTCCCTATGAAGAATCCCCTTGGTGTTATTTACTTCGGTGTAAAGCTGCTCCCACACAATTGGCTTTCCTTTCTCAACTCAGGCGGCCAACTGATGCTCTGCACTGGCATGTTAGCAAGCAGAGCAACCCAAATTTTGGGAACGTGTCTGCCTCAGCCGCATAATAACCACCTTCCCATCCGTATCTTTTCAGCTTAGCTGTGCCCGCAAGATATTTCAGTATTATAGGGGTGTTTGCACACACCTGGCAGATGCTAAAGAAAGAGGGCTCTTGCTGAAAATTGGCCCGTCTATTTTTACACATATTTGCACGCCCAGAAACACACACAGATGCACACCCCTCGCTTAAGCTGCTTACTGTTCCCACACTTAGTTTGGCCAAAAATGTCTCCTGAAATTTTCTCCAGGCCGCCTCCCGAACAACCTTGACGGGGGGAAGATTCGTTAAATGTTGAAACCCCCCATCCCACCCCGAATCTGCATTGCAGATTTCGTCTTGATTTTGTTTTATTCGAAATCCTTCCCTTTGTTCCTCGAACCCCGCCTCTCTCTCGAATATTCTACCTGTTCTTTCTTTCCTATCTCGGACGGATCGATATGAATTTCTTTACAGCCATAAAGGAAGGCGCCGTTGAACGCTGGCGTTTTTACGAGCAACGGACTTTTTCCTCTCCAACTCGTTCCTGTGACAACAACCGGATCGTGGTCCTCTGTGGACATCTTACTAGACAGTGCTGGATTTTGTCCGTGTACTCTAACACTGTCTGGTAACGATGTTTAAAGAGCGAGCCAAACTACTTCGCTCCCCGGAAGTCTTCCAAGTGCTGGAATCCGAATCGAGGCTAGCGAAAGAGTAGGATGGGTGTAAATCGGTACAGAGGCTGGCGAGACGCACGGAGCCTAATTTCCCTGAGCTCGAACTGTTGCTCTAGGCCAGTGATGGCGAACCTGTTTTGGCACCGAGTGCCCAAACTGAAACATGCATGCATGTCTGTTTTGGGGCCATTTTTTGGGGCTGTTTTCCGGCACTCCAGCGCCCTCGGCGGCTTTAACATGCGTGGACTTCAACTCCCACAATTCCCCAGCCAGCCAGGGAATTCTGGGAGTTGAAGTCCAGGCATCTTTCAATTGCTGAGGTTGATTCTGGGGGTAAAGAAATGACATTGCCCATTGGGAGGAGGTGAAGGAGAGAATTGGAAAAGGGGCTCAGGGTTGCTGGGTGTTTTTTTTTTCCTCCCTGGTTTGATATGCAGCTTGGCTCGCTTACGTGAGACGCCTGGTGCCGGGGAGCCTCGACACTCTTCCCACTTGCATTCTCGCCCCATCTTCGACTCATTAAATTGGAGGGAAGGGAATCTGATGCACGGATTCTCCTTCCGGCCTCTCAGAATAGTGGGGGGTGAGGGTGGGTGGGAAGAGATAAAGGAGACTGAATAAAACGCTATGGATGAAAAAGAACACATAAAGATCAAAAGTAAAAGGAATGCCCTCGAGAAGAACTCGGAAAAAAGGAACGGAAAGTTTTAGGCCGCAAAGACGCCAGCAGGGTCTTAAACTGTGATGATGGGGGAGAAAATCAGAATTGTTGGTTGGAAGCCACACAGATCACTGAATTTATATCGAGCTATTACAACTATATTTATTACTGGTGGTGGTGGGGGGGGGGAGAATCTGGTGTAATCCAATCGTCCTTCTTGGCTCAGGCAAGGGATTATTTTGAAGATTTAAAAAAAAACAAAAACCGAGATTCTCTCTATAGACCTTGGGTGATGGTTGTTGTTGTTTTGTTTGTTTTCCGAGGAACGGAGTCACCACAATCGCACACTCCTCATAACAATCCTTGACGTTCACCCAGCTTGCCCTGGTGCTGCTCTCCCCCCCCTCAAAGGGAGGGGAGGTTTTGCCCTACCCTTGTTTAACTTTGGAGGCAAAGGGATGACTTGCACGCAGCACCAGCTTGAGCTCAGCGGCCCAGTGAGTCATCTCAGGTCACACCCAAGTAGATTTCTCCAGAACTTGGCTCTTTTTCAACTCTTTCCACCCTGGAGTTTTCAGAAAGGCACCCTCCCCGGGTTCAGCTGGAACAGAGACAGCCGTTTGGGATGGGGCACATGGACTACGGGCTTCCCGTCCTTGACCTCAGACTCAGAACAACATGGCCCATCTCTCTCTCTCTCTCTCTCTCTCTCTCTCTCTCTCTCTCTCTCTCTCTCTCTCCCTCCCTCCCTCCCTCTCCCTCTCATTCTTCCTCGCTCTCTCTTCCTCTCTCCCTCTTTCTCTCCCTTTCTCTTTCTCTTTCTCTTTCTCCCTCTCCCTCTCATTCTTCCTTGCTCTCTCTTCCTCTCTCTCTCATTCTTCCTCTCTCCCTCTCTCATTCTTCCCCCCTCTCCCTCTCTTCCTCTTTCTCTCCCTTTCTCTTTCTCTTTCTCCCTCTCCCTCTCATTCTTCCTTGCTCTCTCTTCCTCTCTCCCTCTTTCTCTCTCTCATTCTTCCTCTCTCCCTCTCTCATTCTTCCCCCCTCTCCCTCTCTTCCTCTTTCTCTCCCTTTCTCTCTCTCCCTCTCTCATTCTTCCTCTCTCTCTTCCTCTCCCCCTATTTCTTTCTCTCCCTCCTTCTCTCATTCTTCCTCTCTCTTTCTCCCTCTCTCATTATCCCTCTCTCTCTCCCTCTCTTCCTCTTTCTCTCCCTTTCTCTCTCTCCCTCTCTCATTCTTCCCCTCTCTCTTCCTCTCCCCCTATTTCTTTCTCTCCCTCCTTCTCTCATTCTTCCTCTCTCTTTCTCCCTCTCTCATTATCCCTCTCTCTCTTCCTCTCTTCCTCTTTCTCTCCCTTTCTCTCTCTCCCTCTCTCATTCTTCCTCTCTCTTCCTCTCCCCCTATTTCTTTCTCTCCCTCCTTCTCTCTTTCTCCCTCTCTCATTATCCCTCTCTCTCTTCCTCTCTTCCTCTTTCTCTCCCTTTCTCTCTCTCCCTCTCTCATTCTTCCTCTCTCTCTTCCTCTCCCCCTATTTCTTTCTCTCCCTCCTCTCATTCTTCCTCTCTCTTTCTCCCTCTCTCATTATCCCTCTCTCTCCCCCCCTCTTCCTTTTTCTCTCCCTTTCTCTCTCTCTCTCCCTCTCTCATTCTTCCCCCCTCTCTTTTTCTCTCTCCCTCACTCATTCTTCCCCCCTCTCTTCCTCTCTCCCTATTTCTCTCTCCCACTCCCTCTCTTATTCTTCCTCTCTCCCTCTTTCTCTCCCTTTCTCTCTCTCTTTCTTCCTCTCTTCCCCCCCCCCTTTCTCTGCCTCAAAATACAGGGTAGGTGGGTAGTTTTTCATCATGTCAGATTCAAGCTAAGCCTGGGAGGATCTCAGCCAAGCTTCTCCCATTCCTCCCTCCCTCTCCCCCCCCCCCGCCTTCGAATACAGGGTGGGTGGGTAGTTTTCCACTCTATCAGATTCAAGCTAAGCCTGGGAGGGTCTCAGCCAAGCTTGTCCTGGCCAGACCTAGCCAAGAGGGTCCGTCCCTTTCTCGACCTAGAATGCAGAACCTAGAACCTCTTCCATAGTGGGATTTCTTCTCCTGCTTTGGCTTTTTTTCCCACCCCGTGGCTGTTTCACAGAGCCCTCCAACCTTGTGAAGGGATTCTGCATTTCTCATATGTCATTGGGGGGGGGGTGATGAAGCCCATCCAGATTGGCTTCACTTTCCATCGGTGGCCCGGTCCAAGAACCCGAGAATGGGGTAAGCCAGGCCAAGCCATCCATCCTCCACTTGGACCTTTCCAACTGAACCAGAATTGAAAGAGCAAGCGGAGAAGATCTAGAACCCCCACCCCTCCTCCCCGTTCCATCATCTAGATTAACAATCTGGATCCCGGTCAATACGACTCGCGTGGCCCCATTTTGCTTGTCCGCATCGCCTTTTGGGGAAACCGCTGTTGATGTTCATGATGATAGCTTTTTCTTCAGAATGATTTGTCGATTGCTTTTATGCTCTTTCTCCCATGCGGCATCGAAAAACGACAATCATAATCTTTCTCTTTGCTTACGGCCAGGCCGGATCCGGATAAAAGAGTTTGACGAACTCTTCCCATTATTGGGGGAAGGGGGAATTCTTCGGCTCCCCCCCCCCCAACCTTGAGGTCCTCCAACCAGGCTTTTTAAGCGGCTGCGAGTCGGAATATTGCCGCCAACGCTTGAATGCTCCACGGTTTTTGCCGGCCGACCAAAACCGGCTTCCCTTTTCCTCCTCCTTTAGATTTATTATCTCGATCATCACCATTCCAAGGAGTGGGAGACGGGGATGTGGGGTTACTGATTAACCAGGCAGAAACCCGGTTGAGGAAATGCGGAATGACTCCCCGCCAAAATTGACTTTTTGCTGTGGGGACTGCGAGGGGGAGCTCCTCAAGCGGAGCAAAGTTTGATTTTAGAAAGTGGGTGGGAATTAAATTAAAAAACCCTCAGGCATTGCTATCTTGTACATGTTTGACAAACTAATAAATAAATAAAATAAAATAAAATAGATTTTGGAGGGGGAGATCTCCTTTTAAGAATCTCTCCTTTTCCTCCTCTCCTGCGCTCGGCGTTTCCTTGCTTCGTCGCTGGGAGTTTGGACGTTCCCAAGCCCAAGGGCCCAGTTCCAATTTTGCACCCGAAAAGTTCATCATCTTAGGGGTCCCGACATTCACCAGAGAGTTTGAGCCCTGGTGGCACAGTGGTTAGAATGCGGTATTGCAGGCTGATTCTGCCGACTGCCGGCAGTTCGATCCTGACCCCAGTTCAAGGTTGACTCAGCCTTCCATCCTTCCGAGGTCGGTAAAACGAGGACCCAGATTGTTGGGGGCAAGAGGCTGACTCTGTAAAACTGTTTAGAGAGGGCTGTAAAAGCACTGCGAAGCGGTATATAAGTCTGAGAGCTACAGCTATTGTCTTCCATGTGTCAGAGCTTCAATTTCATCCTCGAAATAATTTAAGGGGATTTTCCCAGGCCAGGGGAAAGTTGTATGAATTGGGTGTGGTGGGGGCAGAAGGAGAAGGGGGGGAGAGGGGGACCTTCATTTAAGATTGGCCTTGGAGCTTCAAAGAGCAGAAGAGCCTTCAAGAGGTCTGGTCAGTTGACAGCCCTATAAAACAGGAAACAGGCAGCCCTCTCTCCCCCTCTCTTTCCCCCTTCCCTCTCTTTCTCTCTCTTTCTCTCCCCTCTCTCTTTCTCCCCCCCTCTCTCTCCCTCCCTCCCTCTCTTTCCCTCTCTTTCTCTCTCTCTCCCTCCCTCCCTCTCTTTCTTCCTCTCTCTCTCTCTTTCTCTCTCCCCTCTCTCTTTCTCCCTCTCTCTCTCTCCCTTTCCCTCTTTCTCTCTCTTTCTTCCTCTTTCTCTCTCTTTCTCTTTCTCTCTCTTTCTCTCTCCCCCTCTCTCTTTCTCCCTCTCTCACTCTCCTTCCCTCTCTCTCTCTCTCTCTCTCTCTCTTCCTCTCTCTTCCTCTTTCTCTCTCCCTCCCCTCTCTCTTTCTCTCTCCCTCTTTCCCTCCTTACTCTCTTTCTCCCCCCTCTCTCTCTTAAAGATTCTCTTGCAGTTGCTACTAAAACTCATAACCTGCTGAACATTCTGTTTGTGTGTTTGTGTGTGTGTGTGTTGTGCTTCATTAATCAACCATGTTGCCATAGGAATGAACATTTTTATAAAGTTGAGCAAAGTTTTGGGCAGAAATTTTTTTTTTAATGCAGATTCCAAACTCTCCCGTCCTGCAAATGCCAGGAATTGAATTTGGGGGTGGGGGTGGGGAGGACCTTCTTAATTTTCTGCCATCAAATGATGGCCTCTTTTAACCAGATCCTTCTCCCTAAAGCCAGATAAAGTGAGATGAAATCCAAAAGACTCAGCCAGGGGATACAGCAGCCAGCCAGCCGTCCCCAAAGCAATTTATTTCAACCCCACTCAAAGCCCTCGGATTCGAGCACCTGCCGTTTTTTATTTTCTAAGAAGGGGCATTTCGCTAAAATAAAACATTTTCCTTTTTCTAACTGGTTTTTTTTTTTAATGAAAACTAAATTGCGTTCAGTGAGCACCGAGAACCCCTGAACTGAAGTTGTCTTTTGGAGGGGCTCAGAAACATGGGAGGAGGGAGAAGAGAGAAAGGGAATGACCAGGACTTAAGCCGCTAGTCCTTTCCGTCTTTTTTTTCCCCTGTCCCGTCGACGGTTGAGCCAGATGGTGATCCTGCGAGACCCAGCGCCTGCCTGCCTGCCTGCCTGCCTGCCTACCTACCTGCCGGCTGATCGCTGTCTTACCAGACAAATTTAGATCTTAATCTATCGCTGTCTAATACTGTCTGGTAATGCCGTCGATTTGCACTGGCATTGTCTTCGCCCCACGGAGGGGGAAAAAAAACCCAAAATGGCCTCTCTGCGCTAAAGCCCTAAGGTTTGCCAACGGGGCTGGGTGCCTGGGGCGCGGTCCGAGCGCCTGTTTGGCTCCATCCGGGTTCAAAGTCTCGCTTTTATCACCGTGAGATTGGCCTTAATATAGAGAAGGAACCAATCTTGATAAGCTGCGCGGGTTTAACCACCTGTCCGGGTTGCTGCTGCCGTGACCACGTAGCCCTGCGAAATTTAGCTGTGTCAACAACGGCCGCGCTGAGCTTGGTTCCCGGTTTCCTCCTTGGGGACGTTTAAGAGGGTTGGCCAACAGCCAAGCAGTCCCTTCACCAAACAGCAAAGCTCCTTCTTTTCACGCAGGAGATCTCAGGTTGAACGTCCAACATCTCCAAGTAGAGTTGGGAAACAGGCCGGCGGGAATAAGCAGAGCCTGGAGAAACCTGGCTGGGTGAAGGCCATCTGAGGAGGCTTTTATGGGTCAAAAGTAGTGGCCTCGTCGTGGACCATATCTGGCCTACATCGGTAGCCTTCGACTTACAAGCATTCATTTAGCAACCACGTTAACCAGGCACTGACAAAAGTGACCCGTGACTGTTTTTCACACTTACGACCATTTGCAAGCATCCCCCGTGGCCACGGGCTCAAAATTTGGGTGTTGTCAACCAACGTGTATTTATTTATGATGGTTGCAGCATCTCCATTTCTGACCTTGACCCGGCTGTCTTCAAACAAGAGAGATCAATGGGTTAAACTGGATTTCCTTGGGGTTCACTCGGCTGCAGCCGTTCGCTTAACAACCGTGGCAAACCAGGGTCATTAAAACCAGGCAGGGCTCACTCAATAACCCCCTGAATTTACAGAATAACAGAGTCGAAAGGGACCTGGGAGGTCTTCTAGTCCATCCCCCTACGGTACCATTTCAGAGAGTTTGGCTGTCCAATCTCTTCTTACCTCTTTGGCTGTCCAATCTCTTCTTAAAAACCTCCAGTGTTGGAGCCTTCACAACTTCCGGAGGCAAGTTGCTCCACTTAGCAACGGGAATTCTGGCGCCTCGTGGTGGTCGTAAGGGGAGGACTATCTGTGAATGTAGAAGCCGCAGGTCCTTAACCTAGTGCCGTGATGGCGAAGCTATGGCACGCGTGCCACAGGTGGCATCTGAAGCCATATCTATGGGCACACAAGCAATGCCCCAGCTCCAGCGTGCATGCATGCACCAGCCACTTGGTTTTCGGGCTTTCTGGATCCACCAGAAGTCTGGGAGCGGGCCGTTTCTGGCCTCCAGACCAGAGGGCCTCCAGGGGGAGTGGGGAAGGCAGTTTTCACCCTCCCTAGGCTCCAAGAAAGCCTCTGGAGCCTGGGGAGGGCGAAAACAGGCCTACTGGGCCCACCGGTAACCTTTTTGCCATTGTGTGCCAAAAGCGGGGGAGCGCGAGGGGGGTACGGGGGGCATTGAATTATGGGTGTGGGCATGCGCACATGCGCCCCCCCCCCCATGCTCCCCATTGGCATGCAACGGCAAAAAGATTAGCCATCACTGACCTAGTGGGTCCTGATTGAGCCTTTGGTCTGTTGCCTCATCCACAGAGAACGCAACAGGCCATTTTTAATGCCTGCAACGGTTGGGCTGCCCAACTGTTGAATTGTGAAGGTAGTGTGCAGGGCAGGGAAGACGCCTTCCTTCCCTTCCTTCAAATTTAGGTGAAAATTAAAGCCTGTGGGCCCCCCTCCCTCCCTCCACTCCAAGCAGGAGCACGTGCAGGAGGGAGAGGCCTAGTTTTGTGATCTTTGCACACAGGTCTCATCCCCGTATACCCGGCACATGGCACATCAGACAAAAGAGACTTCTGCCATTATCCTGGGAACAAAGGCAGCTTGTGGGCCATTTCCCGGCATTTCTCTCTGGGGCGGGGTTGCTTTGGCCTTAGAGAAATGCATGATTCAAACTTGTCCTGCTTTCTCTCCCCCCCCCCCCCACACACACACCCCACACGCACACTCCGCACTCCCAGGCTAAAACCTCAAGCATTTTTGAGCATGTATGGACACCCCAGACAGCGAGGAGCAGCTGAACAAAAGCATGCCATCCCCTGAATGAGAGAGCCAAAAAGGGGTTATTGAAGATCTTTGAAATCAATTCAGGATTGTGTACTTAATCAGGAGGAAGAGGAAAAGGGGGAGGAGACAAGGAGGAGTGATGGAGGGCAGGAAAGAAGAAGGAAAAAGGAGGAAGAGGAGGAGGAGGGATGAAGAAAGGAAACAGAAGGAGGAAGAGGAGGTGCAGGAAGAGACAAGAGGAGTGATGGTGGTGGTGGAAGAGGAGGAGACAAGGAGGAATGATGGAGGGCAGGAAAGAAGGAAAAAGGAGGAAGAGGAAGGATGAAGAAAAACAAGAAAGAGAAGGAAAAGGAGGAGGAAGAGGAGGAGCAGGAAGAGACAGGAGTGATGATGGTGGTGGAGGAGACAAGGGGGAGTGATGGAAGGCAGGAAAAAGAAGGAAGAGAAGGAGGGATGAAGAAAGAAGGAAAAGAAGGAGGAAGAAGAGAAATAGGAGGAGCAGGAAGAGACAGGAGTGATGGTGGTGGAGGAGGAGGAGATGAGGAGTGACAGAGAGCAGGAAAGAAGAAGGAAAAAGGAATGAAGAAAAAGAAGGAAAAGGAGGAGGAGGAGGAAGAGACAATAGGAGTGATGGTGGTGGAGGAGACGAGGAGTGATGGAGGACAGGAAAGAAGAAGGAAAAAGAGAAAGAGGTGAGGGAGGAGGAGGCGGCATGGGAGCCATCCAGATTGGACTCCAAATTCCCAGGGCCCATAGTCCCCACTTGGCATGAGAACAGTCTAAGTGAAGAAGAGAGCAGGAAGTGAGTCAGCAGCTCTTGAACTCGAGCCCCAGAGGCTGGGCTGACGTAACACACGAAGCCAAGTCCTCGAACTCATTCTTGGCTTCATAGGATGTCGGAACCTGGTCTCTCTACTTCTTCTGGGCTTCAGACAGGAGCTCTTTGCAGGTCTACCTTTCACCCCTCAAGACGATGGGAGTCAACGGGTAGACCCCTTTGCAAACTCCGAATGCTGCCAGCGTCCATTCACGGCAGGGGAAACCCTCCCCTCTCCATTTTTTTTTGAGGCCCCTTCTTTTCACTCCAGGCTCGGTGTCGAAAAGGTTCGCCATCGCTGACCTATGTCCTTTGTCACTCACACCACTTTGGGAAAGGTCCACTTCATTCTCTCTCACACACATACGCACACACCTATTTAATCCCTGGGAACCTCTGGAGAAGTTGCTCTGTGGATCCCGGCAAATAGGCTTTCTTGCCTAAGCAGGGGGCTGGACTAGAAGATCTCCAAGGTCCCTTCCAACGTTTGTTATTCTATTCTATTCTAAATTTGCTGCCTAGCCTAACATTATTTCTTCTCAGTGTGTGTTACCTTAAAGAACCTCCACCGTCCCGGATCACACGACGACGACGACGACAACGTTCTCCCCGCAGGTGACTCACGAAAACCTCTCTGGCCCAACCCGTTTGGGAAAGTGGGCGGTCGGGTGGAGGAAGCATTTTGGGATCATTAAAAAAAAAAAAAAAAACCACGCCTGTTTCCTTTTTGTGTCTTTGCTCACAACTAATTGCCACCCTTCGTATGGATGGCTGCAGTGTGGTGCCACCCAGAGATCCCCAAACAATATTTTACCATCCCTCCTCTGCCAGACTGCACAAATCAAACATGTCAGCCTCAAATTACATTCCTGGCAGAAATGCGGTAAAATTGTCCGGTTTATTTTTTCTTTCCCCCTTCAATCCCGCTCTTCCTCCTCCTCCTCCTTCCTCCTTCCTCCTTTCTTTATTTAGATCTGCGCGGAAAATGCTCCCGCTTCTTGTTTATATGATGTTAATAAAAAGACGTGGATTTCTAATTTGGTACTGAATTATTTATTTATACACACGCAGACAAACAAATAGGGGGGAAAAATAATAATCCTTTTTTCTTCTTGTTAGGAGCATAGAGATGATGATTGGCAGAAGTACCGTAATACAATGCAGTCGGGCGTGTCCGTCCCCATAATTTTTCATTTGTACTTCAGATCACACGTGTTGATGCTTTTCCATTTTTTAAGCGTTCATGTTCTACCTTTTCTCTCAGAGTTCCAGATATCACATGGGGAGTTCCCTCTTTTTCCCCCTCACTTCTGCAACAGAAATGTTGGGCTCACTTGTGGTCATAAGTCAAGGACTCCCGGCATGTAGTTTTCATGGGAGAAAGCTGAGGTGGGGGGAAAGTATATTCAAGGTTACATAAGGGGTAGAAAAAAGGGCATTTTTTAATCACTGCTAAAATTACAGCCACTTCACATTCACAACTAGGAGTACAAATACAGATGGATACAACTCAACCAGGAGACTGTTTGGCTTGGAATAACCCCAAGATTCTTCTTATGTTAGTGGAAATGCAGTGGCTCAGTGGCTGAGCTTGTCGAACGAAAGGTCGGCAGTTCGGCGGTTCGAATCCCTAGTGCCATGTAACAGGGTGAGCTCCCGTGACTTGTCCCAGCTTCTGCCAACCTAGCAGTTCGAAAGCACATAAAAAAGGCAAATAGAAAAAATAGGGACCCCCTTTGGTGGGAAGGGAACAGCGTTCCGTTCGCCTTTGGCGTTGAGTCATGGCGGCCACATGACCACGGAGACGTCTTCGGACAGCGCTGGCTCTTCAGCTTTGAAACAGAGATAAACACCACCCTCTAGAGTCAGGAACGACTAGCACAGATGTGCGAGGGGAACTTTTACCTTTACACGTCAGACACTTCCTTCTCATTGAACGCACTTTCTATTGTGTACATGGCCACAAACAAAGCCCCAAATATTTACCACCCAAGTAGCCGGCACATCTGGAATATTGCGTCCGGTTTTGTTCACACGCCATAAAAAAAGACTTTGGAAAGAGCACGACAAAGTTGATTAGGAGTCTGGAGGCTAATGAAGTGAAGTCTGGTGAATAGAAGGACGAGGGTGACACGATAGCATGTTCCTGTATCTCAGGGGCTGCCCACCTATTTTCCAAAAGACAGGTTACAAGAAACAACGGGTGGAAACTAACCAAGGAGAGAAGCAACTTGGAACTAAGGAGAAACTTTCTGAGGATGGGAATGATGAATCAGTGGAATGACTTGCCTTCAGAAGTTGTGGGCATCACTGGAGGCTTTTAAAAAGAGACTGGACATCCACTTATCCGAAAAGGTATAAGGTTTCTTGCTTGAACAAGGGGTTGGACTAGAAGACCTCCAAGGTCCCTTCCAACTCTGTTCTTCTGTTATTTGTGGCCCATCCCAGTTTTGCACTCGTTTTTGCACTGCTGATGTTCCCCCCGCCCTTTTTCCATTCTAAACCTGTCCTTTTTGGCAAGTCTTTTCCACCAACCAACTGCGATTGAGACACCCTTGGATTCAAAACCAAGGGAAACAGAGGAATTTGCAACCCTCTCAAACGGACCGGCCTTCCTGGATCGTCTGTGGGCCCTAAACAAGTTAACCCAGGAAGTTGGATTGCAACCTCAGCAGACACGCGCCCATCTCCCTTAAACTCATCACCATTGTGGCTTCATCCCATGATCCTTTTTGTTGTTGTTGTTAGTTGCGAAGTCATGTCCGACCCATCGCGACCCCATGGACCATGTTCCTCCAGGCCTTCCTGTCCTCCACCATCCCCCGGAGTCCATTTAAGCTCACACCAACTGCTTCGGTGACTCCATCCAGCCTTCTCATTCTCTGCCGTCCCCTTCTTCTTTTGCCCTCCATCGTTCCCACATTTGGCTCTTCTCCAGCGAGTCCTTCTTTCTCATTAGGTGGCCAAAGTATTTGAGTTCCTCTTCAGGATCTGGCCTTCTAAAGAGCAGTCGGGGTTGATCTCCTCTAGGACTGACCAATTGAATCACCTTGCAGTCCAAGGGACTCGCAGGAGTCTTCTCCAGCACCAGAGTTCAAAGGCCTCCATTCTTTGGCCCCCAGCCTTTTTTATGGTCCAACTTTCACAGCCATACGTTGCAATTGGGAAAACCATTGCCTGGACTATACGCGCTTTTGTTGGCAGGGTGATATCTCTGCTTTTTAGTACGCTCTCTAGATTTGCCGTGGCCCTTGTTTCGTGCCAAGCGGAGCGTTCTTTGTCACACTCCGTTCTCCAGGTGCCTTGCCTTGACCTCTGGCGCCCTGTTTGCAAACTCTGGGACCTGTTTTGTGTGGGAACCTGACCCCTTGGGCCTTCTGCAAACAAACTGTGATCATGGGTGATGATGATGCCAGCAAATAATTCACAACCAGGTGTTTCCCAGCCCGGCCTGAGATCGAATGGAGGGTGGGGGGGGGGGGTGGGATTGCTTGCCCAGGAAAGCGACTCTCATCCATTCCAGGCCGAAATCAAAAACTGGATTATTTCTCCAACAGTAGGTAACCCTCCTTCCCTCCCTCCCTGGGGACCCCTGTAGCTTTGCAAAGAATGGTGGCTGCTTTTTGTAAACCGAGATGGGAAGAAAAGTTAAGGGACTTCCCCTAAATGTTCGGGCTCTGCCCCTCGGTGGGAAGAAGAGAAACCAGCCTGGGAAACCGAGACCAGGTCTCCGGGGAGAAACATTAAACCACTGTTAACATGAGAGGTCAGGGAGAGAAGTCTTTGCCAACACTCCCAAGAGCTGTTAATTTCATTTACAAGCCAGCCGTCTGCTTTTAAGTCAACACGGGCTGGCAATTAGTTATTAACCACTGAGGACTGTGGGAAACTCTCCATCCTGCTTCAGGACCCAACCCAAAGGAAGCTCAGAGCTTCAAAGCCCAGCATCCCAGCATCCCCAGATCGGCAAGGGGGCAAGGTTTTTTTTTTTTCTTCCCCCTTGCAAGTTTTTCTCTCTCCGTGCCGGGCAGCGGAAAAGGATTTTTTAAAAGCCTCTCTCTGCTGCAGACCTTTGTTGACGCAGATGCCTCCAGATGGCTGGGCTTACTTTCCCCCCCAAAAAAACAGTCCAAGATAAAGTTCGCAAGCAGCGGTCTTTGGCCAAGGGCTTTTCATCGAGAGATTAATAAACCCGGGAAGGGGGGGGGAAATTGGGCCATCCCTCTACCTTTCATTCTTTTCCAACGTATCAGTGATGGCCTGCTGGTAATCCGAACTCAGCCGTGCCAATGATTTACTTTAAGGAATGCCAGCCGGGCCTTTTTTTTTTAAGAATGACGCCATTCCTCATCTGCCTCCCTGCTTTAACCTTTGCTATTTAATTCGGCTTTCCGGGCCAACGACATCTGTAGTAGTTGCATGGTGGAGATCCGTCTCTCCTCACTTCCACTCGTATTTTTTTTTTCTCCCTGTAAATATTTACTTTCTCCTGTTTGCCAACTTCAGAGTTAATGTTGTCAAGATTGCCCCGGTGTTGGCAGATAATAAGTAACGCTCACAAACTGGTCTTGGCTGTTTTAATCGGACAGCTAACAGAGCCAGGCAAGGCTCTAGATCTCATGATTTGGAATGAAGAAGTGGCTAGGATAAGCTGCTGCTTTACATTAGCCTTGTCTGCACCAACTGCTTTTTTAAAAATTTTCTTCCCATGGACCATTTCCTTCTCTCTTTCTCCTTCCCACCCTTTTTTCACTTCTGGTTTGTGAATCTATTTCACCTCCAGCAAGTTAAAAATCATGGCATGTGAAAGGGAGGCATTCCCCCCCCCCCAATTCCGTGCCCATCCATTTTCTCTTTCATACTGTGCCGTTTCAAGGCTGATCGCTGATCTGTGGCAATTGTTTTGGAAAACCACGTTTTAAGCAATGGCCTCCTCCATTTAAACCTTTCCTCCCACACCTCTTTGACTTAACTAGGAAACGTGGTACCTTGCTCAAACAAGACCCTGTCTTATATTTTTTGAACCCTGAAGTTAGCGCTTGGCCTTATTACCATGCGCTCAAAAGCCCAATTGGGCTTATTATCAGGGAATGTCTTATTTTGAGGGAAATAGGGTAGTAACTGTGAAAGGGATTTTGGAGTCCTGGTGGACAATCACTTAAATATGAGCCAAAACATGAACAGTTGCCAAAAGAAGCCAACACTGTATCAACAGAGGGATAGAATCAAGATCACATGAAGTGTTAATATCACTTTATAATTCCTCGGTAAGGCTACACTTGGAATCCTGCATCCAGTTTTGGTCGCCACGATGTAAAAAAGATGTGGAGACTCTAGAAAGAGTGCAGAGAAGAGCAACCAGGATGATTATAGGGGACTGGAGGCTAAAACATATGAAGAACGCTTGCAGGAACTGGGTTTAATGAAAAGAAGGACTAGGGGAGACATAATAGCAGTCTTCCAATATCTCAGGGGCTGCCCCAAAGAAGAGGGAGTCAAGCTATTCTCCAAAGCACCTGAGAGCAGGACAAGAAGCGATGGGTGGAAACTAACCAAGGAGAGAAGCAACTTAGAACTAAGGAGAAATTTCCTGACAGTGAGAACAATTAACCCGTGGAACAACTTGCCACCAAAAGTTGTGAATGCTCCAACACTGGAAGTTTTTAAGAAGAGGTTGGATAACCATTTGTCTGAAGTGGTGTAGGGTTTCCTGCCTAAGCAGGGGGTTGGACTAGAAGACCTCCGAGGTCCCTTCTAACTCTGTTATTCTTTTCTATATCCCTCAGAAGGGCCAATCCATATTTCCAATGAAGTCTTCTGGGAGACGAACACACCCACAGCCCAGCCCTACTGCAAAATCAATAAATGATCCACCGCTCTTATAAACCTCTCTCTCCGTTTCTCCCAAAAAGAACTCCAGTTTCCACCTTTTGCAAGCAGCTCGACTCTGGGCAGGAACGCAAGCAAGCTCGTGCCCGTTTCTTGGGCTTCTTGAGGGCATCTGGGATGAGGTCAGGCAGGGGAGGTTGGCCCCACCCAAGATTGCGGCTGGCTAGAAAGAGAGAGAAGCAGCGATGGGAATTCTTTTCCTCATTCTTCCTGCTGTCGGTAATCGCAGAGCCACATTTTTGTGTTTGTTCTAAGGTCCCGCTGAAAAATGCCAGGCACCAGACACAGATCATTAATTCCTGCCTGGAAACTCAGTCCTCAATAAGACTTCGTTCAGATTTCTCACTTCTAACCCCTTTGCAATCAATGCCCAATCCATAAAAACTAAGTTAAGGATAGATCCTCAGGGAGAAAATCCATCTTATCTGCCCGCTAACAGTCAACATCGACCTGATGGGCACCTAATTATGTATCTGACATGTCTAATAGGTTTATATGGGACATTTTTTTCCTCTTCCCTCCTCATCCTCATTCCTATGCTGTTATGACAAGAGGCCACGTTTCAAAAGCAAATTCCGTTTCAAAAACATATACACCAAATGTTAGAAATGCAATCAGATACCGGGCTCGTACTATCATATGTGGTGGACATGCCCAAAGGCCAATATGTGTGTGTGTGTGTGTGTGTGTGTGTGTGTGTGTACAGGTAATATCTCAGGTTTCTTCCCGTGTAATTATAAACATATCTTTAGAAGGATAGTAGCGACGTTTCGATGAAATCACATTCATCATCTTCTGGCTGATGTTCTCGGTTTGGTGCTTATGGGCAAACTGGTGCTTATGGGCAATATATATATATATATATAATTAGTCAAAATACATAACATGATTAGAGAAAATGATATAGATCTTAAAGCCAGAGATATTTCTGTTAGGTATATTACCAGAAAAATATGACAAAGGGGTTGTATATGTAATATTACATGTGTTGACAGCAGCAAGAATTGTATTTGCACAATATTGGGGAAAGGAGGAAATTCCTACAGATGAAAACATAATTTTAAAAAATATTAAATGTGTGGAAATGGATAGGTTAACGTTAAAGGATAAAGAAGATACAGAATATATTTTAACATGGGACTTGTTTTACCAATGGTTAGAAAATAAAGGTAGAAATTAGAAGTTGGAGGAATACCACTATATACAAGTAAATATTGTTACTATTACTGATACTATGTATAAGTACTATTCAGTTACTATTAATCTTCTCATGGTTCCTATCACCCATCTCCTCCCACTAATGACTGTATGACTGTAACTTGTTGCTGTATCCTTACGATTTATATTGATTGTTTCCTAGTATGATTCGATTGCTTATTCGTACCCCATGACTATCATTAAGTGTTGTACCTTATGATTCTTGACTATCTTTTTTTTTATGTACACTGAGAGCAGATGCACCAAAGACCAATTCCTTGTGTGTCCAATCACACTTGGTCCATAATGTATTCTTTCTATCTATCATCTATCTATCTATCTATCTATCTATCTATCTATCTATCTATCTATCTATCTATCTACCTACCTACCTACCTACCTACCTACCTACCTACCTATCTATCTATCTATCTATCTATCATCTATCTATCATCTATCTATCTACAGTATCTATCTGATTGTTTCCTAGTATGATTTGATTGCTTATTTGTACCCCATGACTATTATTAAATGTTGTATCTAATGATTCTTAACCAGTCTTTTTATGTACCCTGAGAGCACATGCATCAAAATTCCTTGTGTGTCCAATCACACTTGGCCAAAAAAGAATTCTAATTTAATCTAATCCAACTAAATTGACCCAGACAATGCACTGTTTATTAAGCAGTCATTCATGTTAAAGAAAAATGTGCAAATAAAGTTTATATTTTAAAAAAATCAGCAAGTTTCTTTTTTCCATCCTTCCCTTTGGCTGTAGGAGGAATTCAGGCGACGGGCCAGGTGGAAAGAGGTGTTGACTCAAAGGCTGCAGCAACCCAACGATAGGTGGCAACTTCGCATGAAGTTCCTCCGGCAGGCACAGAGCTACATTGGCACACCGTATGCCAAGAAATACCATCAGCCTGGAAGTAAGAACCATATTCCAGAGCCGACAGGCAAAAGATGACGTCCCTAACATGGGCACAGTTGGGCGGGCAACTCCATCTTTACCATTAGAGATAGACCATTAGTCTATCTTCATTGCCAAGATACTGGTAGCCCTGGATGTACAACCATTCATTTAGTGACTGTTCACTTAACAACGGCACCGAAATCCAATTTTTTTTTACTACCGGTTCTGTAGGCGTGGCTTGGTGGGCGTGGTATGGCTTGGAGGGCGTGGCTTGGTGGGTGTGACAGGGGAAGGATATTGCAAAATCTTCATTCCCACCCAACTCTGGTGCCAGCCAGAGGTGGTATTTGCCAGTTCTCCGAACTACTGAAAATTTCCACTACCGGTTCTCCGAACTGCTCAAAATTTCCGCTACCAGTTCTCCAGAACCTGTCAGAACCTGCTGGATTTCACCCCTGGATGGTACCGATGCCCGAATTTCTGATGACCTCCCCCTCCCCATTTAATTTTTGCATGTTCCAGCTCCTGAATACGAATCTCCTCTTTTCCTGGATTGTTGTGGGCTCATCCGGAGAGCAGTGCAAGACTTGGCGGACGATTTTGGCTTCTACATGGGCTCGGGGAGCCAAGCCTATCAGTATGACACTCTTCCTCTGACGCTACCCAGCGAGGAGCATTTGAAGCCCGGCGATCTCATCTTCATCTCGGGAGTTTATTTTGATCCACAACGTAAGTGTCTTCCGTGGGACCCGCTTCCTTCCCCACCCTCCTGTTCTCCTATCTGCCTCTCCTTTACGGAAAACAGATCACGAATTCTGCCGAGGTCTCCTGGTTTGATTGAAGAAAAGGTTGGGGTATGGATTTACAAAAACCCATGACTTAGTTGGGGTATCCAATGATCTGGATCTGTGATCCGGTTGGGCAAGATCCGGTGCTAAAAAGAACTTGGAAACACTTCCAGATTACCAAACTAGTAATGTCATCAGGGCTGCCTGCCCAGGTGTTACTTTGCTCCCTTCTCTGCAGGTAAGAGGCAACCCCACGACATCGTCCATGTGGAAATCTGGTTGGGGGAAGGAGAACGCAGTCTGGGGGCCAGGAGGAAGCACGGCCGAGCCCAGGTCTTTGATTCCTACAGGTTCGTCTCCAGCTCCTACGGAGACATGAAATACCACTTCAAGTCCATTGAGACGTGGCTGCAGGGCGTTTGTGTCAGGTAAGCGTCTCTCAGGAGGCGTCTTGCCATCTGATCTCTCTGTAACATTTTTTTTTTAATGGTGGGGCTCCAAGGTGGCCCCCGCCTGAGGATCATTGAGTGTTGATTTCCAGATTTGATTTATTTATTTTTTAAAATTTATATGCCTCCCCTCTCGCCTAGAGATACCTATCAACCAGGTAGGATGGAGAACAGCTTACCCTCCATCATTTAAATATGAGCCAGCCATGTGCAGCGGCTGCCAAAAAAGCCAACACAGTTTTAGGCTGCATTAACAGAGGGATAGAATCAAGATCACGTGAAGTGTTAAGATCACTTTATAAGGCCTTGGTAAGGCCACGCTTGGAATACAGCATCCAGTTTTGTTCGCCACTATGTAAAAAAGATGTGGAGACTCTAGAAAGAGTGCAGAGAAGAGCAACAAAGAGGATTAGGGGACTGGAGGCTAAAACATATGAAGAACGGTTGCAGGAACTGGGTATGTCTACTTTAATGAAAACTAGGACTAGGGGAGACATGAGAGCAGGGTTCCTATATCTTAGGGGCTGCCCGAAAGAAGAGGGAGTTAAGCTATTCTCCAAAGCACCTGAAGGCAGGACAAGAAGCAATGGGTGGAAACTCATCAAGGAGAGAAGCAACTTAGAACTAAGGAGGAATTTCCTGACAGTGAGAATAATTAATCCATGGAACAACTTGCCTGCAGAAGTTGTGAATGCTCCAACTCTGGAAGTTTTTAAGAAGAGGTTGGATAACCCTTTGTCTGAAGGGGTGTAGGGTTTCCTGCCTCGGAAGGAGGTTGGACTAGAAGACCTCCAAGGTCCCTTCCAACTCTGTTATTCTATTCTATTCCATGCCTTAATCCACCTTTTTTCATCCCGGAACTTCTCAAAACAGGTGGATTACCAAGTCCAGAATTCCCAGCAAGGACCAGGCTGCCTGGGTAATTCTGGGAATAAACACCCATGAATCTGGGCTCTTGTGACCAAGGAGCAAAGTCTTATAGCAAGGAGTAGATGGAGGAAGCAATCAAAAACTGGCTTTATATATAATTATTTTTTAAAAGCAGGGCTTTTTTTAAAACCTTCCATCCTTGGCCAAGCCTCATTGCAGACCGTTATGCTAAAAATTAATTGAATTCATATACCTGAGAATAGAATTGAAAGAGTGTACTTTTGTATGTGTGTCTCTCTGTGTGTGTGTACAGATGCATTCCTTTGAAAGTCACTATTGTCATTCTTTTGGCATCCCCGCACCATATAATTCTCCTCTACTGGCACCTCTGGGAATGTTTGACGCCCACCATTGTTCCTGGCAATTTGAGATGTGCCAGTCCTCGTCCTGCCTCCCTTCTCCTCCGCCAGGCCTTCATCTGCAGCTTGAAATCCAAAGGTGTCATTACAATTTCAAAGGCCTTGCCTGAACAGCCGTTTAGCACTTGCCACTCACAAAGGCAGCAGTGAATAATGATCAGGTTGGTTGGAGTCAGGCGGGTGAGATTCAGGCACGGAACATTTTACAAACAGAATATCTGCAAACCAGATTATCTATCTATCTCCATCATCTCCCTCTGTCACAATCATCACTTCTATCACCTATTTAATCTACCTCTCTGTATCATCTATCTGTCTGTCTATCTACCTATCTATCATATCTATAGCTATAGCTATCTAGCTATCTGTCATCATCTATCTATGATCTTTGTCTGTCTAGCCATCCAGCCATCTATCATCATTATCTATCTATCTATCTATCTATCTATCTATCTATCTATCTATCTATCTATCTATCTATCTATCTATCTATCTATCTATCATCTATCTATCTATCTATCTATCATCTATCTATCTCTATCTATCTATCTATCTATCTATCTATCTATCTATCTATCTATCTATCTATCTATCTATCTATCCATCCATCCATCCACCCACCCATCCATCCATCCATCCATCTATTCCTATCTATCATCTCTCTCTCTCTCTCTCTCTCTCTCTCTCTCTCTCTCTATCTATCTACTTACCTACCTACCTACCTACCTACCGTCTTTCACCAGAGTGCCAGAGTCCCAAAAGGGGTTGTTTCACACACCCTACCTTCTTAGATCATATAGCCAAGGCTACGGTTTTCCCAGTTGCAATAGATGGCTATGAAAGTTGGACCATAAGAAAGGCTGAGCTCCAAAGAATGGAGGCCTTTGAACTCTGGTGCAGGAGAAGACTCCTGCGAGTCCCTTGGACTGCAAGGCCATGTAACCGGTCACTCCTAGAGGAGGTCAACCCTGGCTGCTCTTTAGAAAGCCAGATCCTGAAGGGGAAACTCAAATCCTTTGGCCACCTAATGAGAAGGAAGGACTCCCTGGAGAAGAGCCTCATGCTGGGAACGATGGAGGGCAAAAGAAGAAGGGGATGGCAGAGAACGAGGTGGCTGGATGGAGTCCTTGAAGCAGTCAGCGTGAGCATAAATGGACTCCAGAGGATGGTAGAGGACAGGAAGGCCTGGAGGAACGTGGTCCATGGGGTCGTGATGGGTTGGACATGACTTCACAATTAACGACAACAACCTCTTTAGAGATACAATACCTCCCACTACAAGAATTCATGACTCATTCAGAAGCTGAGCATCACGAGAGCCCTGCCCGGCTTTTGATTTCCCACAATGCCCTGATAGCCACAGAGCGGGGCATTGTGGGAAAGCCCAACCGACAAATGGAGACACACCCCACACAAGATCGGGCGCGGGACTGGAGCCAAAGAGAGCGCCAGAGAAGAACTTTGCTCTCTTTCTCCGGTTGCTTCAAGGGGAAGGTTCACACACCTCCACCTGGCCGGGCTCCGACTTCCCCGGCGGGAATTTCTCCCGGCACCAGCAACGGTTCCTAAGCAGCCGTTGCTAGGAAACAGGCTCTTGTTGACAGCACCCAAGGCTGCCTGCACCCTCACCTGGGGAGGGAAAAAACACAGCTGTCTGAATTTGGATGCTTGGAGACCCGGCCCAGGAGACGAGAGAGCATTGCTGTGAAAGCCCTGTCGAATTTCATCATGGCTGATCTGAAAAACACGCTCTCTAGAGCTGTCTCCGAGCATGTAGGGCACGCCAAACCAAGGTTAGACTTCGGTTACTTCTCTTTTTCTCCTTGCTTCGGGGGTCAAAACAACCTCCCCAAAGAGCATCTGGTGGTGGCAGGTGCTTTCAAGAAATCCAAAGGAATAACTGAGTAGGAAGGGATCTTAGAGGTCTTCTAGTCCAACCCCAGGGACACGGTGGCTCAGTAGCTAAGACGCGGAGCTTGTCGATCGAAAGGTCGGCAGTTCAGCGGTTCGAATCCCAAGTGCCGCGTAACGGGGTGAGCTCCCGTTCCTTGTCCCAGCTTCTGCCAACCTAGAAGCTCGAAAGGACGTAAAAAAGAAAATGCAAGTGGAAAAATAGGGACTACCTTTGGTGGGAAGGGAACAGCGTTCCGTGTGCCTTTGGCATTGAGTCATGCCGGCCACGGAGACGTCTTTGGACAGCGCTGGCTCTTCGGCTTTGAAACGGAGATGAGCACTTCTCCCTAGAGTCGGGAACGACTAGCACGTATATGCGAGGGGAACTTTTACCTTTACCTTTAGTCCAACCCCCATCTCTAGATTCAGCAGGAGACCCTAGAGGATGCTGGACAAATCACTTCTTAAAAGATCTCCCGTGTTGGAGCACCCAGAACTTCTGGAGGCAAGCTGTTCCACTGAGTAATTGTTCTCACTGTCAGGAAATCTCTCCTTAGTTCTAAGTGGCTTCTCTCCTTGATTAGTTTCCACCCATTGCTTCTTGTCCTGCCCTCAGGGGCTTTGGACCCCCTCTTCTTTGGGGCAACCCCTGAGGTATTGGAAGACTGCTATCATGTCTCCCCTAGTCCTTCTCTTCATTAAACTAGACATACCCAGTTCCTGCAAACATTCATATGTTTTAGCCTCCAGGCCCCAATCCTCTTGGTGGCTCTTCTCTGCACTCTTTCTAGGGTTCCCAACATCTTTTTTTTTTTTGTACTGTGGTGATAAAAACTGGATGCAGTATTCCATGCGTGGTCTTACCCCAAGGCATTATAAAGTGGTATTAACACTTCTCTTAATCTTGATTCTGTCCCTCTGGTGATGCAGCCTAAGACTGCATTGGCTTTTTTGGCAAATGAAAGCACACCCCAAAAAATACCAAACAAACCCCGATGTAAACTCAGCTTTAAACTCAAATTTGAACTCGGTCAAAAATCTGTCCGTTGCTGAAGTTCCGAATCATGCTTGGTTAGAGTAGAGTAGAGTAGAGTAGAGTAGAGTAGAGTAGAGTAGAGTAGAGTAGAGTAGAGTAGAGTAGAGTAGAGTAGAGTAGAGTAGAGTAGAGTAGAGTAGAGTAGAGTAGAGTAGAGTAGAGTAGAATAGAATAGAATAGAATAGAATAGAATAGAATAGAATAGAATAGAATAGAATAGAATAGAATAGAATAGAATAGAATAGAATAGAATAGATGGAATGGGGTAGGGTAGGGTAGGGTAGGGTAGGGTAGGGTAGGGTAGGATAGGATAGGATAGGATAGGATAGGATAGGATAGGATAGGATAGGATAGGATAGGATAGGATAGGATAGGATAGGATAGGATAGGATTCTTTATTGACCAAGTGTGATTGGACACACAAGGAATTTGTCTTTGATGCATAAGCTCTCAGTGTACATAAAAAGATAAGATACACTTGTCAAGAATCATAAGGTACAACACTTAATGATAGTCATAGGGTACAAATGAGCAATCAAATCATATTAGGAAACAGTCAATATAAATCATAAGGATACAAGCAACCAAGTTACAGTCATGCAATCATAAGTGGGAGGAGATGGGTGATAGGAATGATTAGAAGATTAATAGTAGTGCAGTCGTAGTAAATAGTTTGACAGTGTTGAGGGGATTATTTGTTTAGCAGAGTGATGGTGTTTGGGAAAAAAAACTGTTCTTGTGTCTAGTTGTTCTGGTGTGCAGTGCTCTATAGTGTTGTTTTGAGAGTAGGAGTTGCAAGAGTTTATGTCCAGGATGTGTGGAGTCTGTAAATATTTTCCGAGCTCTCTTTTTGACTCGTGCAGTATAAGTCCTCAATACATGGTTAGTAGTAACTGTTTTACCTAAGCCTAACCTTAACCTTATTTAAAAGTGTCCTTGAAACCAAGTTCATTCCCAATTGGCTAAATCTCTTGCAAGTCTGAAACTTGGCGATGCCCCAATCCAGACACTCCAATCCCAAAAGGCTGGGTTTCCCCTGAAGGACTCGCAAAGTTGGCTGGAGAAATTGGGAGCAATCTTGAATTAAATACCGGTTCCCGTTGCTTTTTTCCCCCTGCAGCCATTGTCCAGAACACAAATGGGCTTCAGCGAGGGATGATGTGAAGAAAAAATCTATTTTCTACCCGCCGAGCGAGCAAGATGAACCCGTAGAAGAGGCCGCCGGCCCTTCCCAAAGCCAGCCTCCCTCGCAACCCGCAGATGAAGGAACGCTAGTCAGGTTGGCATCCATCCCTGGATCTCTCAGTACCTGTGGACTAAGCGATAGTGAGCAGGCAGGAGCCCTGGATCTTCAGGTGTGCTCTAGGTTGGGCTCGGAGCTCCCTGAGATAACCTTGGAGAAAACGGATGAAGATGTAGAGTCCGGCCGAGGTTGGGAGGAAGCCTCAAACTCCAGCCAAGCAGGCGGTGAGGCTGTGACAGGAGGAGAACAGGCCCAGAGAGAAGGTGGCGAGGCAGATCCTGCGAAGACTCTCCCAGAAGATCAAGGCCCGGACACTCCTGACTCAGACAGCGACTTGGCCCGGACTTCCACTTGCAAGGTAAAGTCCATCGGGATCTTAACGGGCCACGTCGGAAAAGAGAAAAAGGACCCGAAGTCCAGAACTCGAGATGTTCTGTGTCCTGATGAACCTCCACCACTGGCCTCAGGTGAATCAGACGGCCTTCCTGCCAGCTAGGAGAAGGCTTGGCTTGACTTGTGGGCCTGCTGCCCACAAAAACCCAGCTCCTCTCCATCTTTGAGAAATAGAGACGCTTTCCCTTCCTTCCTCACAAGTTGTTGCCTTCCTATTTTTCTCAATTTCTTAGAGCAGGGGTTTCCAACCTTAGCAACTTTAAGCCTGGTGGACCTCAACTCCCACAGTTCTGGCTGGGGAATTCTGGGAGTTGAAGTCCTCCAGGTTTAAAGTTGTCAAGGTTGGAGACCCCTGCCCTAAAGCAGGGGTGTCAAACACAAGGCCCGCGGGCTGGATCTGGCCCACGATGTGGTTGGTTCTGGCCCATGGGGGCCATCCTGGGTTGGCCTGCATTGCTTCAGCCCGGTCTACTCCAATCTGAAAAGGAAACATGTCAGCGGTTAGGGGAATGGTGTCAAGCTGGCCACGCCCACCTAGTTGGCCACACCCACCCAGTCCCCCGAGGTCAACCACATCCCCGATACGGCCTTCAATTTTTTATTTTTTTAAAAATTTGATTTATATGCCGCCCTTCTCCGGAGACTCAGGGCGGCTTACAATGCGTTAAGCAATAGCCTTCATACTTTCGTATATTTTTACAAAGTCAGCTTATTGCCCCCACAAACCGGGTCCTCAATTGACCTACCTTAGAAAGGATGGAAGGCTGAGTCAACCTTGAGCCTGGTGAGATTCGAACTTACTAATCGCAGACAGCTGGAGTTAAATTACAATGCATTTGTCTGCTGAGCTACCCAGGCTCCTTATGAATTGAGGTGGACACCCTTGCCTTAGAATAATGCAATGTGGCATTCTGGGGGAAATGAAGAGGAGCAGCTTCTAGGAAGGAAGCCTCAAGAAGGGGCAGGATCCTCTGAGAACTGTTGACAACCGTGATCACTCAGGTGGACCTGTCTGTCCGAGCCTCCAGATGTTGCCCAACTACAACTCCCAGCATCCCCATCTACTGTGCGTTCCATTTACGAGGGGCCGCTGGGAGCTGTCGTTCACCTCTGGCTCACCTCAATACTGTCTGGGACCTAATGTTCAATGAGTTCTTCTTTTGCTCTCATGCCCAACCGCAGAATAAACTCACCTGACTGGAAAGTCTATACGGAGATTCTCGATCATCAAGGTCACAGTTGTCCCAAAGGTCTTTTTTCCAAGAGGCAACGGGACTTTCTTTGTTTGTTTGTTTTTTCGTTTTTCGTTCTTGTTTCATCCAAGAAGCTTCTTAAGCTCTTCTTCAGCTCTTGGAAAAAGCACCTTTGGGACGACCTGATAGGAAAAATTAACCAACTCTGATTTCTCCCTGGCTACTACGTTTTAGCCTGACGACCAAAGCTAGTATTCAGCCAGTTCGTGCCGGTTTGCACCGGTTCGGGAGAACTGCTTGCAGCAAGCACAGGTGCACCCGCCCACCTGCCCCGGCTCCAAGTCGTGCAATTTAGGCACGTTTTTGAATCCGGGCACATGCGTGGACGGTGAGTGAGCAAAGCATGTGTGTGGAAGGCTGGACGCATGCGTGGACAGCACGCACATGCGGGACAAACCAGTTGTAAAGGGAAGTGAAACCCATCCCTGCTGCCAACACCTGCCTTTTTCCCTTCGTACACATCTGGTGGACAGATTGTCTCCTGACCCCTTCCCCATCAGTGGTGGGTTTCAAATTTTCTTACTACCGGTTCTGTGGGTGTGGCTTATTTTGTGGGTGTGGCTTGATGATCACGTGACAATTCTTTAAGATTTAGCAGAGGTACCAGGCTTTTAACTACTTGCAGAGCTGTACTGGTCTACTCATTTGTTTTTGGAAGCACCGGTCTACTCATTTGTTTTCTTTTAACACTGATCAGCTGTAGGGCGGCCCTTTGAAGCCCCACGGCAAGAGTTTAAACAGTTTTTTTCCCTCTAGCCGATAGCTGGGACTCAGGAGGCAGCAATAGATTGGGGGTGGGACCAAATAAAAGGTAAGAATAATGCAGTGGTCACCGCTACCGGCTCAGCGGAACCACTGAACTGATTCATATTTATGACCGTTGCCATCTCCCAGGGTCACGAATCGCTCCTTTTGCGACCTTTTGACAAGCAAAGTCAACAGGGAAACCATTCCCTTAATAACCTTGCTATTAACTTTACCGCTGCAGCGACTGCAGTGGCAAGAAAGATCGTAAAACGGGGCTAAACTCACTAAACCAATGCCTCCCTTAACAACAGAAATGTTGGACTCCGTTGTCGTTGTAAGTCGAGGACCGCCTGTATTTCAAAGGTATTTGATTTGGCAGCACAGCCGAATAAATCTCTTGTTCGGCTGCGCTCTCTCTCTCTCTCTCTCTTGCCCCCTCTCTCTCTCTTGCAAGCATGTGATTAAAGTGAAATCATCCTGGAGAATCTCATAAAAAGAAGAAATTAGGGAAAGGAAAGACCTATAAAACCTTGGCTCCCCTTAGCAGGCAATTTGGCTGGAGGCAAAACTCAGTTGCATAAATAAGAGCAAATTAAGAGGAAGGTTAAACACACAAATATTTGGATGCTACAAAAATATGAGCTAGAGGTAGGGGAATATCCTGTGATTTTTTGTTCGGCTAGCCTTGCCAATGGTTAATTGCCCCATTGCAGCTCTAAACAATCAATTTGAGATGGCAAAAACAGGCGGTAGATATGGAGCAGAGCTGACGTTTGAATAAAAGGATGGGATTTCAAAATATCTGGCAATGAATGAATATCTGGAGCAGCATTACATCAGCCCTCAATTTTCTCCCTAATTTCTGATCAGGTCTGCTCTTCATGCTCCAACAGTGGAAGTTTTTAAGAAGATGTTGGATAAGCATTTGTCTGAAGTGGTGTAGGGTTTCCTGCCTCAGCAGGGGGCTGGACTAGAAGACCTCCAAGGTCCCTTCTTACTCTGTTATTCTATTCTATTCTATTCTATTCTATTCTATTCTATTCTATTCTATTCTATTCTATTCTATTCTATTCTATTCTATTCTATTCTATTCTATTCTATTCTATTCTATTCTATTCTGTATTCTATTCTCTCCTATTCTACTCTACTCTACTCAACTCTACTCTATTCATTCTATATTCTGTTGTCCTACTCTACTCTACTCTACTCTACTCTACTCTACTCTATTCTACTCTACCCTACCCTACCCTACCCTACTCTACTCTACTGTATTCTATTCTATTCTACTCTACTCTACTCTACTCTACTCTACTCTACTCTACTCTACTCTACTCTACTCTACTCTACTCTATTTTATTCTATTCATTCTGTATTCTACTCTACTCTACTCTACTCTACTCTACTCTACTCTACTCTACTCTACTCTACTCTACTCTACTCTACTCTACTCTACTCTATTCATTTTATATTGTTGTCCTACTCAACTCTACTCTACTCTATTCTACTCTACCCTACCCTACCCTACTCTACTCTACTGTATTCTATTCTATTCTATTCTACTCTACCCTACTCTACTCTACTCTACTCTACTCTATATTGTATTCTGTCCTACTCTACTCTACTCTACTCTACTGTACCCTATTCTATTCATTCCGTATTCTATTCTATTCTACTCCCAATGACGCCCACAAGTGAGCCCAAAATTTCTGTTGCCAAGTGAAACAGTCATTAAGTGAATTTTGCCCCATTTTTACAACCTTTCTCACCGTTCTTAAGCAAATCACTACAGTCGTTAAGTTAGTGACAGAGTTGTTAACTGAATCTGGCTTCCCCCCATTGACTTTTGCTTGTCAGAAGGTCGCAAAAATGGATCGATCCCCTGACCCCGGGATACTGCAACCCGTCATAAATATGAGTCGGCTGCCAAGCGTCGGGATTGTGATCAGGTGAATGCTGCGATGGACGTAAGTGTGAAAAACGGTCATGCGTCACTTTTTTTCAGCGCCGTTGTAACTTTGAACAGTCTCCGAACTGTTGCAAGTCGAGGACTACCTATAAAATAAATGCAACTCACCTTTTCAAACTCCATAAGCCACCATGAAGCAATGAAAAGCAATGAAATTCTCACCCACAATCCTTCCGTTCCTCTTCTCCTGGGACGCTCGCCTGCCAAAATAATAATTTTGACAAATGAAAATAAGCTAAATCAAAAAGCTTACTTGTTTCAGAAGGGGCCGATTATCCTTAAAACCATCCAGCGCTGCCCTTTGGTAGTCCATCAAAAGATTAAATGCTCATCTTTATATCTTGCGACAGTTCAGTTTCTTCCCCATTGGTATCTTCCATCGTAAAGCCATTTTTCCACCAGCCTCCTCTCACAAACTTCATTTCTTTTCTTTTCCTGGAAGTTGGAGAGTTGTTCGATTTAGCAGGGCAGAATTAGCAAGCATTTTTAGCCTTCTCAAACACTTTTTTTGTGGGGGGGAATTCAGCTTTCCCATATCTCAAAATTATCTAAAAATGCAAACGGAAATAGCCAAAGAAGCAATATTAAATTAAATAAGATAAAAGTGCATGTTTACACATTTAAATACCCAACAGAGTTGGTAGCCGATTCCTTAAAATGTCTTTGGAGATGCTTGGTTGCAAACGGACTTCATCAGTTCCACAACAATCTCTTCCTGATATTTTATCCTTCTTGACATCGAAGTCCCCAGAGGAGAGAAACAACTCCAGAAAATTATAATTTTTATTCCTTCCACAAACAAACTCTCTGGAAAAGGGCCTCGACGCTTCTGCTCCGCTGTCAGAATTCGATCTCGAAACTGCAGCTACTTTTTTAAAAAAAATTCAATCTCTGTCCACACACGCCAGCCACGCCGGTTTTTCGAAAAGCCTCTCTCTGACTATTTGGTCAAAGCCCCAGCTGAGCTATGTGCAAGTCAAGAATTTGAATCTGAACGCCGACTCTATTCCATCGGAAGACAGAGAGAGAAAGATCTTAGAAAGCGAGCCAAATTCGCATCGAAAGTGGCTGTTTCTTTTGACACCTGGGGTCACATTTCCAGCTTAAAAAAAGAGTCGAATCGGTCCTTGGAGTCTGGCAGAATTGAAAGAAACAGTCGGGAGATTACGTTGGTAGCCAAACAATGCATAACTTCAGCTTTTCTGCTTTACAAATTCGGGATCCAGTGATCTTTTTTTTCTGGTGCCACCCAAACCTATTTGCCTTTGGCTATTGAATCTGAAGGCCTCCCTCCCGCCAAGCCTCTGCTTCACCTGTTGAGCTACCTAATGAGCCCCTGCTCTATAGCTGTTGGCCAACTGACCTGGAGTGTCGAAACGTGACATCACAGCCTCTCCATTGTGACCCGGGCGTAAGTCATCTTCCAGCAGTATGGCTTCAGAGCAGGAAATAGTTTCTACACCGACTCGCTGGGAACCAAGGAACTGCAAGAAGAAACTCCTTAGCTTCCCGCCCTGTTTGACTCTCCGAAGACCTCTGTGCTTCTCAGGTGCCCCTTTCTTAACTTACGTGGGAAAGAGGTCGTGGGCGCGCGGGGCCAGCGTGCAAAAATCGGACGAGGGAGGGGAGACTTGCAGGGAACATAGGAGGAACTGTTAATGCTTGGAGGGATGTCCATCCCAAGATTGCCTGGGGGAGTGACAGTCAGCAGGTGCCCGACGTTGTGCCAAGGGACAACCAGGGTAGGGATCGAGCGGGGGCTAAAGAGCCCCTACCTCAGTATGGTTGTGAAGTCCATTGGAGGGGGGTGCAGACTGGACGATACCAAACCACACTTCCCAAAAACTACTTAAAGATGGCATGATGAATTCTGAAGAGGCTTTCTTATATTTTACCTAATTCTGCTCTGACTGATGGAAGTTGCTTGGGCGAGCAACGAAACCTCTCTGATTCACCAAGTTTGGTCCAGTTTTGCCAGGATCCAAGCTTTAGACCCCTTTGGTCTTCGTTGACGTCTTGCATTTTCTCATTTGGGGCTGCCAGTCGCCCCACCGGCGTGTCTGAGATCTAACTGTCTCCCCCCATCCTCCCCCCTTGCCTCAGTGACCATCCTTCGTGCCTTTCCTAAAGGACCACTTCTCCATACGGAGAAGACGGACCACGCGCGGTTGATTTTAGAATCCAGTTCCAGATTCCCTCCGTCGTAGGTGCGGCTGTCGAGCTGGTTCCTCTTGGCCGCAACCGATTAAAATCTGGTTCCATGTTAACTGATCGAAGCTGGTCTGGCTTTTAGGATGGATGAGCGAAAGACCGCTGGATGGCAATGAAAGAGCAGCTGCCCTACGTTTAGGCTTCCGTTGGTTCCCATACTACAACGAACCAGGGGAGGCCCACCGGGGGACAAAGCTGCCCAAAAGACGCCCGGGACAGATTCATCCAAGGGTTCAAAGCAGCGCAACCCATCAACAAGTAGGTGAGACTGATTATTATTATTTTCTTCCGCAAAGCAGAAGAAGGCCTGTGGCCTAAAGATGTGGAATAGTTGTAAACTCACCTAGTTAATGCGAGCTGATAACACGAGCGTGTTTTTGGGATAGATTCAGAAAAAGGGAACTGGGTAAACTGGAGTGAAATCCCCACATCGAAAGAGAGGACAAATAGTCCAACACGGAGCTTGTCGATCAGAAAGGTCGGCGGCTCGGTGGTTCGAATCCCTAGAACAGGTCTTAAAGGAACAGGTGTTAAAGACAGAGGGCAGCTCTCTGCCCCCAGCTGATATTTGAGTGCCCATTGAGAAAGACTGGGCCAGCCGATCCACAAGACAAAAAGACCTCCAGCTCCAGGGTGATGGGATTAAGACATAACCTTCCAGGACATAATAGGATTAACCCAGGGGTGGATTCTACTTACCTTTACTACTGGTTCCCAACGGGATCGCACACGCACAGATCACCGATGACAACATCCAGGGCAGTGGGCGGAGCCTTCCGCCGGTTTTACTACCGTTTCTTGCGAACTGGGGGGCAACCCACCCATCTAGCAGCAGAGCTCACCACACGGCACAATCACCTGGGGACATTGCATCACCCAGCAGACTTCAACCAAAGCTGGGACACAGACAACCTACAGAGTTAGCTACGATCCCTAAAACAGCCAATAGAATACATGTTCTTGCCACAGGAACAGGAAGCTCAAGGGCAAAACCCAAGAGAAGGTATAAATAGCTCCTACTCTCAACTCCAGGTGATCAGCTGCCCAGAACCACCCATGTGCTTCCGATTCACCATGAAACCATCTTTCCAATCCGCCTCCATATTTCCAGGGTCTTTCTCCCGGCTTGGAACTGAACCCAGATGGATATTATTCCCAACACGTCCCGGGCTGCAGAAGTAGTAGCCGAGCAAGCATGAAGCTCCATTTACACAAGCGGCTGGCACACCTGTCCGGCGCTTGTGCAAATGGGGCTGTGCTTGCCCTTTCCCCCTCTGGCCCTCCCCGCCAGTCCGCAAAGTTAGAAAGATTGGGGACCCCTGGTTTAGTCTGTTCGATGTTACAACGGCCCTCAAAAAAAAAGTGACTTGTGACCGTTTTTCACACTCAGTGTCCATCGCAAAATCGCCGTGGTCAGGTGATCAAAATTCGGGAGCTTGGCAACCGACTCATATTTGTGACGGCCGCCGCGTTCCAGGGTCGCGTCATCCCCTTTTGCGACCTTCCGACAAGCGAAGTCAAATGGGGAAGCCCGATTCACTTAGCAACCACATTACTGACTTAACAGCTGCAATGATTCGCTTAACAACATTGCAAGAAAAGTAGTAGAAATGGGGCAAAGCCCACTTAACGACCGTCTCGCTTAGCAGCATACATTTTTTGGGTTCAATTGTAGTCGTAAATTGAGGACAACCTGTAGCAAGTTTCCTTCTTTCTCTTCATTATTTCCAGGCTTCAAAAATTCAAATAGCTAAAGTTCTAGTCCACCACTGGTTGGACTAAGGACCTCTTGGGAGCTCCCTGCCCCCTGGCAGAACCCTAATCTTCTTCTCTTCGACAGACCCCAAGGCCGTAGAAAACAAGAAGCAGAAATACAGACCTCTTTTTCCACCCCAAGCCCTGAAGCAGTGGAAGACATACAAACAAAGCGGTAGGAATTTGGTGCATCTCACCCACCCTCCTCCTTCCACCCCACTTCTGATAGAGAAGGAGACTCCAAAATCTCTCCAGTCTGGCTCTAAATGCAGCTTTGGGGAGGAAAAGAACCCCCCCACCCCTCAAATTTCAAGGAGGGGTGAGCAGGACTTTAGTGAGCTGCTGGCCCCACTTAATGTTTGGGGGAAAGGGTGGGCTGCATTGATGTAATGGTATGTGAGAATGACCTTGGGAAGCTGGGGGAAGAGATGCTGCCTAGGGAACGGTCAGATAAGAGACAGCATAGCCCTCAGCTGCATAGCGGGTGGAGAAAGGGCAGTTGTGTCCTCCATTGTATACCTGCCAGCTGTACCTCACCCCCAATTACATCTTTGATCCGTTATGGATCCAAGGATCCATAATCCCTTGCGCCTCCCAATATCACATCTAGTTTTGGTCACCACTATATTAAAAAGAGAGGGAGGAAGGGGGGGAAGGAAGGAAAATGGGAGAGAGAGACAGGGAAGAGAAAAGAAACAAAGGGAAGAAGTTGTAGGGAATAAGGAAAGAGGGAAGGAGGGAGGGAGGAAGGAAGGACGATTACACTGTACATGGGAATTATTCAAAATGTTTAATATTAATCTCTGCAAAAAGAAGTTGGGAGAACTATTCCCCAATCATTGCAATATCACATTTAGTTTTGGTCACCACTATATTAAAAAGAGAGCAAGGGAGGGAGGGAGAGAAGGAGGGAAGGAAGGAAGGAAAAGGAAAGAAGGAGAAAGAAGAAAGAAAGAAAGAAAAGAAGGAAGGAAGGAAGGAAGGAAGGAAGGAAGGAAGGAAGGAAGGAAGGAAGGAAGGAAGGAAGGAAGGAATATGAATTGGGGACTGGAGGTTGAAACATAAGATGAACAGTTGCAGGAACTGGGCATGGCTAGTCTAGTGAAGAGAAGGACCAGGGGAGACAGGATAGCAGCCTTCTAATATTGGCTGCCACAGAGAGGAGGGGGTCAAGCTATTTTTCCAAAGCACCCGAAGGCCAGACAAGGAATAATGGATGAAAACCGATCAAGGAGAGATTCAACTTGGAAATAAGGAGAAAGTTCTTAGCAGTGAGAACAATCAACCCATGGAACAGAAGTTGCCTTCAGAAGTGGTGGGAGCTTCATCACTTGAGATTTCAAGAAAAGATCGGACTGCCATTTGTCAGAAATGGTGTAGGGTCCCCTGCTTGAGTGGGGTGGGGTGGGGGTTGGACTAGATGACCTAAAAGGTCCCTTTCTGTTAATTTGTAATCTGTTCCCTCTTGAACCCTTCCCGTGGCTGGACCCAAGAGCATTTACACCTCCTCCTCCTCCTCATTCCAGGGGTTCCCAGAGTCGCCGGAGGGAGATTCACATATGAATTCAGATCAAAGAAGCCCAGAACCCTCCTGAATGCAGCGCTCCGAATGAGTCACCTGGAAGAGAGAAGAAAGGAAGAAGGCCCAGGATCGGGGCCGTTCTTTTACATCGGCGGAGCAAATGGGGTGGATATGTAAGGAGAAAGCCCTGGGTACCCCCACAACCCTTGAGGGAGGAATGCTACATCAGGGAGGGGGGTTGCACTAGATCAGCGGTCACTAACTGGGAGTCCATGGACCACTGGTGGTCGGTGAGAAAATTTTGGTGTTCCGCAGAAAAATTATTTGCATTTTTTATATTGCACTAAATCAGGGGTCCTCAAACTACGGCCCTTGGGACAGATACATGCAATGAACGTTTGTGTTACTGCAGAGAGTCTCCCCCTTCGGGGTCTTTTTGTGTGGGGCAGAGGGGGGCAGAAATTCCAGCTTGGGGGTTTGCTTCAGCCTCCTGGGGTGGGGCTTTGGGCAAAGGATGGAGGGAAGCCCCACTGGTGGAGAATAGCTGGAGGGCCTCGTTCCATTGGGACTGAATCATGGCCTGGAACTGGCTGACCATCTCAGCCCGCTGAGCCTCCAGGCACCGGTATCTGGCCTTGCACTCCCGCAGGTCTTCCCTCTGCTTGGAAAGCCTATGCTCCTAGTCCTCAGTGAGATGCCTCTACTGAGCCTCCTTCTTGGTCAGATCCAGTTTTCTCATGGTGGCTGCTTAGTTCCAACAACTGCTTCCTGTTGGGGCCCTAAGGAGCCCCGGTGGGGGAGGGGAGGAGTGGCTGGGACGGGAGGGGCAAGTAGAGGCCGGCGAGGCTCCCTTCAACGTGAGTGACACGAGTTGGCCCCACCCACCCAGTCACATGACCACCTAGCCACGCCCACCCAGCTGGTCATTAGACAGATCATATTAGTGGTCTGGGGGATTTAAAATTATGAATTTAGTGGTCCCTGAGGTGTGAAAGGTTGGGGATCCCTGGACTAGATGGCCTTTGTGGAGCCCTCTCAGCTGTACGACTCTGAGCTTAGGAAGTGAGAGGGTTTGGGAATGACTGGCTATTCCAAGTAGTCCTTGGCTTACAGCCAATTTGTTTAGTGACAGAAGTTAGAATGGCACTGAAAAAAAGTGACCCATCCCCTTATTATCGTTGCAGCGACATCCTCCTGTGCCACAGCACAATCTGAATTTTAGATCACATGGTCTGAATTTAGGCACTTGGCAGCTGGCCGTGTATTTATGACGGTTGCACCGTCCCAGGGTTGTGTGATTTTCCCCCTTTTGCGACCTTCCCAGCCAGCTTCCGACAAGCGAAGGCGATGGGAGAAGCCAGATTCGCTTAACGACTACAGGTTTCCCTTAACGACCACAGCGATTTGCTTAACGACGGTAGCAAAAAAAAAAAAGGTTGTGAAATGGGAATGAATCACTGCCTTGCTGAGCCGTGGAAATTTGGGGGTTCCGTTGCGGTCGCAAGTTTGAGGACCGCCTGTATTTCTAGAGAATTATCTTTTCGCCTTGCCTCCTGGTTTCTCTCACGCAGCCTGACTAATTACTGCAAAAGTAAAGGGTGGCAACGGATTTATGACAACCGGAGGGAAGACTACGCCTTGAAATGGTGCGAGACCAAGTTTCGGGACACCTATTCCAACTTCCGAGAAGGTATGGGCCAGGTTTCCGGTCAAGAGAAGCTGGAAGAAACAATGGCAGATGACCCAACGACATAACATCATCAGTACTAGAAGGGAGTGGGATTTTCAGGGAGGAGGATTGTGGGGTCCTTGATTGTTTTCTTGCAGACATTTCCTTACCAAACTAGATAACGTCATCAGTGCTAGAAGGGGGAGAGGTTTGAGGAAGGGAGGTGGAAGAAGCGGAGGAGGCCTGTGCAATCCTTGGTGCTCTCTGAGCTTGGTAGTTTTTCTTGCAGGTGTTTCATTACCCAAGTAGGTAACCTCTTCAGTTCAGACCACATCATAACCGCATCCGTCATAACTTGGAACGGCATTAAGCGACCGGTTGTTAAGCCAGGGCTGCCTGTAATGCCTTCTTCATCTCCTCTGCTTCCTGAGCCCTTGTTTTTTTTTTCCCTGCCCATTCAGGAGAGCAGCTTCTTTACCAGATCCCAAACAACAAGATCCTGACCACAAAGATCGGCCTCTTGATGAACCTCCGGGAATATGAACGGGTGATGAGGAAGGTCGGCCAGACAGCCAAGTAAGCCCCTCACTCGCTTAACCTTTCGGGTATCTCTCTCTTGAAAAGGTTCACGGCTAGTTTTCTCCTGGGAAGCCCACTCACCTCCATATCATTCACCCCAGAGTTCTCGGAGGTCAAAGGGGGTTTAGCAGCGGTGAAATGCTACCGGTTCGCACCGGTTCGGGAGAACAGATAGTGCTAAAAGCTACCAGTTCGGGCAAACTGGTAGTAAAAAAAACCCTATCGGTTCGTGTCAACCAATATTTCCAATATTTCCAACAATCAGCTGTGCCGCATGATTTATATTCGCTAGAAAATTGCGCAACACAGCTGTTCCCCCCACACTGTTCTACTTACCGTATTTTTTTGAAGTATTAGACGCACTTTTTTTTTCCCAAAAAAGAGGGTGAAAAATCTGGGTGCATCTTATACTCCGAATGTAGCCCCGCCCAGTTTCTCAAACAGAGATTTCAGAGGCTGAAAAAAGCTTCAGAAAAGAAGCCCCCAAACAGTTTTGCATTATTTTGCAACTGCCAAGAACATCGCCGCCCGATGTTCATTTTCAAGCAGAAAAGTTTGAAAAACTTTTAAAAGTTCTATGCATGTTTTCCTAATGTCTGGTGGCCGGTGATGTATCGGCATGGCTGTTATTGACGGTGATATAAAATAACGGAAACAATTTCAACTCAATAACCCACACGGCGAGAATAAACAAGATTCCTAACGAAGGGCGAAACGTTGTATTGAAATGATGTCCAATGATGTCCTAAACATTATATTGAAATTATGTCCACCAGCAATCGATGGGAAATAATCAAGGAGAGAAACAACATAGAATTAAGGAGAAATTTCCTGACAGCGAGAACAACGAACAACTTGCCTTCAGAAGTTGTAGATGCTTCATCACCAGAGGTTTTTAAAAAGAGATTGGACAGCCATTTGTCTGGAATGCTATAGAGTCTCCTCTTTGAGCAGGGGTTGGACTAGAGGACCTCCAAGGTCCCCGCCAACTCTGTTCTGGTTTTTTTTTTAAATATCAACATTGTAGTTCAAAAGGCAAACAACGGCCTTCCTCCCTTTCTAAACTGTGAATCAGCCATTTTTGGGCTAGCTGAGCTGAGATTATACGCAGCTCTCAGCAGAAAACACAAAGCTGTCTCTCGCAAGCCGAAATTCGATTGAGAAAGAATGCTAGTCCATATGAAGGAGTCATGGGTATCCCTAGCGTGTATGACAGAAATGATGGCTGGCCTCTGGCAAGGTTGATTAGGGCACTGGAGGCTCAAACTGGAACTGGGTTATGTCTAGTTTAATGAGAAGAAGGACCAGGGGAGACATGATTGCAGTCTTCCAATATCTCAGGGGCTGCCCCAAAGAAGAGGGAGTCAAGCTATTCCCCAAAGCCCCTAAGGCAGGACAAGAAGCAATGGGGGGAAACTAATCAAGGAGAGAAGCAACTTAGAACTAAGGAGAAATTTCCTGAGAGTTAGAAAAACTAATCCATGGAACAACTACTTGCCTCCAGAAGTTGTGAATGCTCCAACACTGGAAATTTTAAAGAAAAGGTTGGATAACCATTTGTCTGAAGTGGTGTAGGGTTTCCTGCCTAAGAAGAGGGTTGGACTAGAAGACCTCCGAGGTCCCTTCCAACTCTGTTATTCTATTCTATTCTATTCTATTCTATTCTATTCTATTCTATTCTATTCTATTCTATTCTATTCTATTCTATTCTATTCTATTCTATTCTATTCTATTCTATTCTATTCTATTCTATTCCTATTTCTATTTCTATTTCTATTTCTATTTCTATTTCTATTTCTATTTCTATGAATCCTTTAAAACACGTTTGTGTGCGAGCTTATCATTATTCAATTTTTTTTCCCCCCCGCTCTCCCTTTTCTCGCAGATTGTTAAAAATGGAAGATTTTTTCCCGGAGACTTTTCGTCTGGACACCAAAGATGAGAGAGAAATCTTCTTTGAAATATATAAAGGTGAACGCCAAAGCAACGATTCTGTCCCCCCCACCTTTTCAAGATCATTAATATATTTCAAACGGTGGGTTCTAACAAGAAAAGACAGGGGCGGGTTGAGATTTTGGTCTTCCAATATGCCATGTCGAGCAAGTGACATCATCTGCCTTGTGATGTCCTTTGCTTGATGATGTCACGATTCCTGTGATGTCATAGGCGTTCGTCACAGGTGGAAAGTATAGCTGGCCCTGTTTTGCTCCCCACCTACAAGAATGTGAACTAACAGGTGGAAAGAATATACAGGTAGTCTTTGAATTTACAGCAATTTGCTTAGTGACCGTCCAAAGTTACAACTGCATTGAAAAAAAGAGACTTTTTCTCACTTAACGACCGTTGCAGCATCCCCATGGTCTCGTGATCAAAATTCAGGCCCTTGGCCACTGGCTTGAGTTTGAGTTTGAGTTTATTGCATTTCTATACCGCCCTTCTCCCGAGGGACTCAGGGCGGTTCACAGCCATATTAAAACAATCCACACAAAAATTAAAATTACTAAAATAAGTTAAAACTGTTTGGCCGTTATTAAAACCCCTTATTAAAACCCCGTTAAAACCAATTTAAAACCCACTAAAATTAATCTATTCAGTCAGGCCGGCTTGGTGAAACAACAGAGTCTTCAGAGACGGAAGGTGCGGAGGTCAGGAATCTTCATTCCATAAGGCAGGAGCTTGTATTTACGACGGTTGTGTGTCCCAGAGTCCACTTTGGTGTGACTTTCCTCACAAACAAAATTGATGGGGAAAGTCAGATTCACTTAACAAACGTGTGATTATTAACTTAACAAGTACGGCGAGTCGCTTAAACAACTGTGGCCAGAAAGGTCGTAAAATGGGGCAGAACTCACCGAACCGCTATCTCGCTTAGCTACAGAAATTTGGGGCTCCATTAGTGGTCATAAGCCGAGGATTACCTGTCTTTTGGATCGGTTTCTGCTCCAGAATGTGAAAAATTGAGTCGGTCGATAGATCTTTTGGGGTTGTAAGTGGCAAAAAAACAACATCGTGCTTTGAAGTCATCAAAATCAGAAAAATCAAGAGACTGACCTCCTTTCATCCCTGCCAGGACTTCAGTGGTGTGGTTGCATCTTCCATCTTGACTTTTTTGACCACTCCCGGGAGACCTCTATACAAAGCTGGGTGTTCCCCTGCCAAATTTAATGTCCAAAGAGCAACCTCATTGCTTTCTGACTAGGCTGGGTCGCTTCCCCTTTTCCGAGGGTGTTCCTGCAAGGTTCTCAGGCTCTATAAACCAGGGACTAGCAACTCAAGCAGCTTTCTCCTCCTCCTTTCTCTGCAGAGCCTCACATTTGGATCTGCAAGCCCACCAGCTCCAACCAAGGCCGAGGCATCTTTCTCCTGAAAAGCCAAGCCGAGGTCCGAAACTTGCAAGCCAAACTCCAAGGCATGGAGGACGAGTCGACGTATAAGAAGCTGCCTTGCAAACTGCCTCAGGCACGAATCGTCCAAAGGTAGAGAATCCGCCGTGCAGCTGTCCAGCTATCCAGCTCTCGGCTGGTGAGCGACATCGGAGCCCTTCTCGGACTTGAGCTAAAACCCAGAGCAGGTGGGGGGCGGCGGTGGGGGATTCAGGCAGAAACACGACACAGTGCTTTCCCTGGGCATCCTAGCCCATCGGTGGGGGAAAGCTGTCACCGAATGGGGCCCATGGGATGAGCGTTTATTGAGTTTACTTGATTGTCTTTTCACCTCGTACAACGAAATTCAATGCCATCTTCAGTGTACGTCATATATAAGAAAACTATAAAAAAAAATTTTAAAAACACATCCTTCACATTCTATATACAATTGAATTGAAAACTCCTGATATTGCCTTAATATTGCACTATACAGTAGAATTCAATATAGTTACTGCTCTGGGATAGAAGCTGTTTTTCAGCCTATTTGTCCTTGTCTTTATTGTCCTGTACCGGCTTCCAGATGGTAATAGTTCAAAAAAAAAAGGGTGCCCAGGATGAGATGGATCTTTAAGAATGTTTTGAACTTTCTTAAGGCAGCGGGAGCTATCAAGCTCTTCCAAAGAGGGGAGAGGGCAACCCATGATCCTTTGGGCAATGACGTTGACCCTCTGGAGCGCCGTCCTATCCACCTCTGTGCAATTGGCAAACCGTACACGGGTGCAGTAAGTTAAAATATTCTCCATGATGCAGTGGTAGAAGGTCACCAGCACTTTTCCATTCAGTTGTTGTTTCCTGAGAAATCTCAGTTGGTATCATCTCTGCTGGGCCCTTTTGACCAAGGCTGTGAGCTCCCCCCTTTTTATGATAACACCCAGAAACTTAAAACTGGCCCCTTGCTCCACTCGGTCTCCATCGATAAACAAGAGCTGGATGTCTGATCTATTCCTTCTATAATCCACTATAAGCTCCTTGGTCTTATTGGTGTCAAGGACCAAGTTATTGTCTCCACACCACGCAAGCAACCGGTCCAGCTCACCTCGATAGGCAGGCTCATCCCCCCCACCTCCAGTGGGATTCAGCCAGTTTGGGTGAATCGGTAGTTAAAATGCTGGCTGGCCCCTCCCCTCCCCACTCCTTCCAGGAGTCCCCATTTGCCCCATTTTCACTCCCAGGAGGCTGCATGGAGGCATACTATGCCCAAAATGGAGCATAGGGGGAGGGAGGTGCGCCCCCCCCATGGCCCGTTTTTGCTCCCAGGTGGGGTGCAGGAGGCCGAGCACTGCCTGTCACACACCCCTGGCCACGCCCACTATGGCCACGCCCACCCAGCCGGTCATTAAGGCAGAGAACCAGTTGTTAAATTATCTGAATCCCACCACTGGTCCCACCGCTGTTGTATCATCTGCAAATGTAATAATAGCATTACTGGCGTGAGTGGGAAAGGCAGGGAGAGAAAAGCGGGAGATTACGAAAGATAATTTCCATCTGGGATGTTGAAGGAGGGCTTCAAAGAGGCCGACGGGCCGCATTGTGCGAATTGAATGCGGCAGGAGCAGCTGCCTCGAACCCTTTTAGATTCAGGAGCTATTTTGGATTCCAGAGAAAGCCTTTTTTTTTTAAATGGTTATTTATAGCTTTCAGAAAGGATATTCAGGGTTGCACTGGAGAGAGGGATGACAAGAAAAAAAAGACCACAAATCCTTTGGCGTCGCTGGTGTGGAAAAATACAAATTACACCCTGTGGAAAAGCCGCACGGGGACCCTGAACCCAACCGTGGTGACGCTTCCGGCACCAAGAACAGCCCCATGGGGGTTGTAGTCCTGCACAGTCCAGAGAGTTAAGTGCCCAGGTGACTTAGAGGCACCTGTTTTGCTTTCATGCCAGCTCACCAGTCCTTCCTTCTCCCTCAGGTACATCGACCGTCCGCTGCTACTGGAAGGAAAAAAATTTGACGTCCGCTCTTACCTGTTGATCGCCTGTACGGTGCCGTACATGGTCTTTTTTGGCCACGGTTATGTCCGCCTCACCTGCCTCAACTACGACCCCAAATCCAATGATCTCACTTCTCATCTGACCAACCAGGTGGGAATTGCCTTGGACCCCACCGGAGAATCTCAACATTTTAGAACAGAACAGAAGAGAACAGAGCAGAATGTAGATTATAACGGAACAGAATGTAGGAATGGAATGGAATGGAATGGAATGGAATGGAGTGGAGTGGAATAGAATAGAATAGAATAGGATAGGATAGGATAGGATAGGATAGGATAGGATAGGATAGGATAGGATAGGATAGGATAGGATAGGATAGGATAGGATAGGACAGGACAGGACAGGACAGGACAGGACAGGACAGGACAGGACAGGACAGGAAAGAATGCAGAATAGGATAGGTTTGGTGGTGGGGGGGGGGAAATCAAAGGTCATAAAATCGGGCATGACTCCCTTAACAACAGGAAAGTTGTTTGCAGTCGTAAGACGAAGACCACCTGTGCCGAGATTCTCCCCACCCACCCACCCCGATTCTTCTTGAAGGGTCCAGGTGCTGAAAAAAGAGACGTCTCTGGCAAACGGAGCCCTGAGGAGCAGGTGTGGATTGTCTCTGGGCACCTGGTGCAGCGGGCAAGTCATTGCCTTTGTGTTGCCCGATTCAGACGTCTTGTTTGGCTCTGCGTTAAAGACAGCCATTGGCAGCGGTTGCTCCGCAGAGACTCCTGGCCAAAAAAAGATGTCAACCGTTATCCGGGGGTTTTATTTTGTCTTTTTGTTTTATTTCCAAGAGACCGAGTTATCTCCTGGAATCCAGCAGGGTCTGAAATCTTGCCGAAGCGACTGACAAACTCCGTATTCCCCCCCTCCCTTCCCCCCCGCCATCCCTTTTCTCGTCCCTGCAATTGGATCCGGCTTCTCTTTTCTTAGGCCGAATGCTTTGCCCAGGGAATTGGAAATGGATTTGGAAAGCAAAACGCTGGGGTTTTGTTTTTGTTTTTACCTTCTGCTTTTTGTCCTCTGCAGAATTTAGCAAAGCTGTCTAAGCAAGAGGAAAAAAACCTAAATTTTGCATCATTTAATTCAAATAGCTAATAAGATTAAATGCAGTTGGTTGAAGAACTCTCGCTCCCTCTCTCCCTCTATCTACCCACCGACCCACCTATCTATCTATCTACTTATCTGTCTACTTATCTATCTCTATCATCTCTCTCTCTCTCTATATATATATATCTTCCCCCTTTCAATCTCTCCCTCTATCCATCTATCTATCTATCTATCTATCTATCTATCTATCTATCTATCTATCTATCTATCTTTCTCCCCCTCTCTCAATCTTTCTCTTTTGCAAGAGCTGAGATTTTAAATCATCTTCATTTAACTCAAGTTAAATAGTTAATAAGATTAAATGCAGCTAGTTGAAGAACTCTCACTCCCTCTCTCCACCCATCCACCTATCTATCTATCTATCTATCTATCTATCTATCTATCTATCATCTATCTATCTATCTATCTATCTATCTATCTATCTATCTATCTATCTATCTATCTAATCTATCTACTTATGTATCTCTATCATCTCCCTCTATATATATCTATTCCCTCTCTCTCAATCTCTCCCTCTCTTCCTCTATCAACCCACCCACCTACCCACCCACCCACCCACCCATCCATCCATCCATCCATCCATCCATCCATCCATCCATCCATCCATCCATCCATCTATCTATCTATCTATCTATCTATCTATCTATCTATCTATCTATCTATCTATCTATCTATCTATCATCTATCTATCTCTATCTATCTATCTATCTATCTATCTATCTATTTATCTATCTATCTATCTATCTATCTATCTATCTATCTATCTATCTATCTATCTATCTATCTATCTAATCTATCATCATCTCTCTCTCTCTCTCTCTCTCTCTCTCTCTCTTCCCCACTCTCTCAATCTCTCTCTCTTTTTTGCAAGAGCTGACATTTTAAATCACCTTCCCCCAGCTTATCATTCCTTGGTTTCGAGCCTGACTGTTAGCCAAACTCTCCCCAGGAAGCCTCAAAAAAAAAAAAAAAAAACCCCACAAACCCACAGCATTTAAAATTCATGTAATTTTATCAAATGTCCAGGCAGAGACCCAAAGTAAATACAACCCTCTTTCTTGCTGTGTTGTGGCTCCTCCGCCTGGAATCAAGGAACGGAAGCAAAATAAGAGAAAGGGAAAAGAATTTTCCTTAAGCCAGCAAGTGAAGCGATGCTCAGGCCATATATACAAATGAATGGATAGCAGAAAAGGGGAAAACGCAGAGTCTACTTAGGCCTGAGTCTTGATCTCAGCAGCCCACCTAAGCTCACCTATCCAAGCCACGTTTTCATACTGTCCAGTCTTGGCAATGCTTTTTTTTTTTTTAATTTCTCCCTCGCTCAACTCTCAGTATGTGCAAAAGAAGAGTCCTATCTACACCCACGTCAAGGAGGAGACCGTATGGCTGATGGAGCGCTTCAACAACTACGTCAACGAGAAGTACAGACAAGCCAAAGGACTCCCTAGAGACTGGGTCTTCAACAGCTTTACCGTAAGTTTTTCATTTAATTAAATCCATCCTTAATTTTTTTTCCCCTCTTTGAGCTGCTTGCTAAGGTCAGTAGCAAGGAATGGCTACTTTGGCTAAAAGACATAGCACACAAGGAATGGTGGCTGGGGAGGGAAGAGGAAATGCCTTTCCTAGAATACCTAATGGGACGAGAGCTTAGTTTAGGTAGGTAGAATTAGGAGGGAAATCAGACTAAATAGAAGAGCTAGAAAGGATTATTTCCTGAGAGTGTCAACAGAGGATTGCCGCAGGCTGAACTTGTCTAGTCTAATAATAACTTTATTGTCATTGTATGTGTACACACAGTATACCCAGACAACGAAATTCACTTAACACCCAAAGACCAGGTCCAACACACATAACAATCCCCAAACACACTCCCACCCATCACAATTCTCCATCCCTAAACCACCCAAGCATCCACACAACAGACCAAGTAATGCTATCCAACAGCTCACCTTTAGTTCATTGTCGAGTGCAATTACAGCTCTGGGATAAAAACGATTCGGAAAACATGTGCTCTGAGTTTTCATTGTTCTGTATCTTCTGCCAGAAGGCAACAGTCCAAAAAGATTGTAAGCAGATTGTAAGAATCTGAGAATCTCATACTTGAAAAGTAGACCACCAGAAAAGGTCTGTAAACTAGACTGTGGAGACCCAAAAAAAAAAAAATAGGGGCAGGGATGGGATTGAAAATTTTAGCAATCGTTTCTCTGCCCGGTTGCTTGGTGGATGTGGTCATGGTGGGCGTGGCCTAGTAGGCCTCCTGCACCTCAGCGGGCGGGGGGCATTTTTGCCCTCCCCAGGCTCCAGAGATTTTCCTTGAGCCTTTGGGAGGACAAAAACGGCTTCCCCCCGAGCTCCGGAGGCCCTTCGGAGGCTGGAAATGCATCCATTTCCGGAACTTCTGCAAGGCCCGTTTTTCACCCTCCCAGAGCCTCCGCATGGGCCCTGCACTTACCTCACATCCAAAACTGGCCGCGTGGAGACTCCTGAGAGAGGCGGGGCAGGGTAGATAGGGCTAGCCAGGCCTTGCAACAACGATTAAAATTAGCATCCAATTCTCCCGAACCGGCTGAATCCCACCCATGCTTAAGGGGCTGGGGTGGGGGAAGCATACAATCGCTCCCAGATTTTTCCTGAGAAAGTGAGTGTAACTCTAAAATTACAAAGTGAAGCAGGGTTATTTCTACCGTTTTATTTGTAGAGGATATTGAAATCTATATTTCATCCTCCCCTCTATGAATGTTTTCCAGGGGCGGATGGGATGGGAAAATCAACAGAACAGACAGTTTTAGAGAAATATTTTCCCAAACTTGGCGAAATGTAAGACGTGTGGATTTTCATGCTGGCTGGGGAATTCTGGGAGTTGAAGTCCACACATCCTAAAGTTGCCAAGTTGGAAAAACACTGCTCCATATCTTGCAGTTTGAGGTTGTTGTTTTTTTCCCACCTCTACCTTTAACAATGTATTCGCCGCTAAAGAGGTCTTGGATAGTATGTTTTCTTCAAAAAGGGGGGCTCTATTTTTTTGGGAGACCACCCCCTCCCATATTTGTCTCCTATGCTTTGCAGAAGAGAATGAAAGAAATCATGTTACAGTGTTTTCTCTCCGTCAAATCCAAGCTGGAATGCAAACTGGGCTTTTTTGATCTCATCGGCTGCGACTTCCTGATTGATGAAGATTTTAAGGTACCCGTCTGCGATCTGGGGAAGGGAAGAGCCTTCCCCTCTTCCCCCGCACTCCCATCCCTTCCCTGACAATTTCTCTACACCTTCAAATATATAAAACTGAATTGTATTAGCTAGATTTTATCTCCCAGGTGGTTAATTAATCGCTTTGCAAGCTCCCCAGAGAGTCGATCCATCTCTTTTACAGTCCCTCTTCCCCCCACACTCCCTATTAGCAATCGTAGATCTCCTTGTTATTCTGGATTAATTGCCTACCGATGATAAAGCGCCGTTTAATTTTAGCCGAGTTGCAAACTCATTACACTTTGTGGGTAAAGGTGCCTGCTTGCGTTGCATCCACCCACATCACCCCTGGTTGTGGCTTTTGCGTGTGGTGCAAATCCAGGAAAATATGTCCCTTCTGTGACCAGCTTAAGTTGGTCCTACGGGGACATTTTGGGGGGCGAAGGATGGGGTTTCCCAAAGACACCACTTCTTTCCGCAAAGATCATCACCTCACTTTTTTCCACCCACTTTAACCTCTTGCCAGTCAAAGGAACAAACTTTGCAGAAAACCGAAGTGGAATTCCAGCGTCACCCAGTGGCAAAAACACAAAATATTTTCAGCGGAGATTTAAAAGCTGGAAGACTCAAACCGGCTGCAAAAATACAAATTGCTTTATTTTATATAAGAAACGGGGAAACTTTGAATTTGATAGAAAGGAGTGGATCTACTAGTCTCTGAGATTCAGCCTAGCTACAGTACAACTTTGTTATTCAATACTGGAATAAAACATGAATTTGTAGCTCTGGGGTGTCTTGCGAAGCCAGCCGGAGCATATGGCTCAGCAATAGGGGTGATGCAAACGTGGATTGACAATTGTGTGAACAGTCCCCATGTTGGAGGCTGTAGTGGGGGCAAGGCAGGGGTGAAATCCAGCAGGTTCTGACAGGTTCTGGAGAACCGGTAGCGGAAATTTTGAGCAGTTCGGCGAACCGGCAAATACCACTTCTGGCTGGCTCCCGAGTGGGATGGGAATGGAGATTTTGCAATACCCTTCCCCTGGAATGGGGAGGGAATGAGGATTTTGCAGTATTCTTCCCCTGGAGTGGGGAGGGAATGGAGATTTTGCAATATCCTTTCCCAAGGAGTGGGGAGGGAATGGGGATTTTGCAGTAACCTATCCCCAGGAGTGGGGTGGGAATGGGGATTTTGCAGTATCTTTACCCTGCCACACCCACCAAGCCACACCACGCCCACCAAGCCACGCCCACAGAACCGGTAGTAAAAAAAAATGAATTTCACCACAAGGGCAAGGGGCTTGGCCAAAAGTAGAGACCCCCCCCTCCTAAATGGAAACAAATTGGACAAGGAAAGGGAAAAGTATATAATCACGATTCTGGTTTAAAAATATGTTGGTGGTTTGTTTGTTTTTTAACTCAGCCTGTTTTTTGTTTTTTTTAATTTTTCCTTTTAGAATTATTTCCCTGAGCATGTGCGATATTTAATCTGGACTTGAGAAATAATTTTGGGGGGGCCCAAAAAAACAAAGCCAAGCCAAAGAAAACACATTTAGTTACAGGCTTCGGAAGGATTTAGGAGGGATGTTTTGGAAGTTTCAATATAACCAGTGTTACCTTCACAGGTGTGGCTCTTGGAAATGAACGCCAACCCTGCATTGCACAGCAACTGCACAGCCTTGAAAACCATCATCCCCACGGTGGTGAATGAGACACTGGGTAAGTTGCGCGAGTGGGGGTCCGTGGGGGTGAAAAACCCTAATACGGGTAAGCCCTCGGCTTACGACCCCGATTGAGTCCAAAATTTCCTTTGCTAAGCGAGACCGTCGTTAACTGAGTTTTGCCCCATTTTACGACTTCTCCTTGCCACCGTTCTTAAGTGAATCGCTGTGGTGGTTAAGTCCGTACCACGGTTGTTATAAGGAAATCCGGCTTCCCCGTTGACCTTGCTTGTCAGAAGGTCGCAAAAGCGGGATCGCGCAATCCTGGGACCGTGCAACCAGTCGCCGAGCGTCCACATTTTGATCACATGACCCCCGAGGATGCTGCAACGGTCGTAAGTGTGAGAAAGGGTCATAAGTCCTTTCTTTCATTGCCGTTGTAACTTCAAACGGTCCCTAAATGAGTTGTTGTAAGTCGAGGACTCTCTGCAGCTGGTCTCTCTACCTTGACGTTACGCAGACACATTTAAGCATATCTTTGAGCAAATAAGTTAATTCTCAATGTGGTGAGGGAATTCTGGGAGTTGAAGTCCCTGTATCTTCAAGTTGCCAAACACTAGATTTGAGTCTTTGCAAGCCACTCTAGACCATTGCCGACTCTCTTTGCTCCAATCTTCTCCCTTTTAGGCCACCTCTGTTGAGTTTTCTATGGATCCCCCCCCCCCATCCCTGGCAAGACTGAGCCCCATATCAACTGTTCAGTTAGCGAACCCCAAACAACGAAACGCTCTCGGGAGAATTGAATTCCCAAAAGTAAAACTTTATTGGATACACCATGTGGGTACTGAAGAATCGAAATCAGCTCTGGTTCCCTGCGCAAATGCTTGCCCTGTTAAACAATCCTTTGTCCTTCTTTCAAATCTGCATCCGTTTTGTTCGCCACGATGTAAAAATAATGGTTGAGGCTCAGGAAAGAGTGCAGAGAAGAGCAACAAAGAGGATTATAGGGGACTGGAGGCTAAAACATATGAGGAACGGTTGCAGGAACTGGGTAGGTCTCGTTTAATGAAAAGAAGGACCAGGGGAGACATGATAGCAGTCTTCCAGTATCTCAGGGGTTGCCCCAAAGAAGAGGGAGTCAAGCTATTCTCCAAAGCACCCGAGGGCAGAACAAGAAGCAATGGGTGCAAACTAATTAGGGAGAGAAGCAACTTAGAACTAAGGAGGAATTTCCTGACAGTTAGAACAATTAATCAGTGAATGCTCCAACACTGGAAGTTTTTAAGAAGATGTTGGATAACTGTTTGTCTGAAGTAATGTAGGGTTTCCTGCTTAAGCAGAGGGTTGGACTAGAAGACCTCCAAGGTCCCTTCCCACTCTGTTATTCTATTCAAAATTGCCCAATTATAAGGCAGTCTTTTGTTATGAGAAGGATCCATCTCTTCTCGAGCATGATCTCCGCATACATTCTCCACATTCCTTTTCCCTCCCCCCCCCCCACACCAAGTGCCTTGGCAAGTCAAAAGGCATTAGATTTGAAAGAAGCGAAGCAAAGGTTCAATCTTGACCCCACCCCCTCTTGATTTCTTTCCTTGCCGCTTTCAGATCTGACCATCGAGATCTTCACCAAGGCTCAGAAGACCCAAAGCATCCTCCCTCTGGAATCCCTCTGCCATTTCGTCCTCCTCTACAACGGGACGGCATCCAACAATGGGCTCCCACAGACAGCCAAGAGCAAAACATCTCTCTGTTCCTTAAAGATCCCCCGGATGAGTCTGGAGAAAGCCACCAGCAGCAGCAACTCCGGGCTGCCCAACCTTCCGCCGGACAAACAGCCACCCCCCAAAATCTCTGAAAAGGTGCCGAAGGCGGACAGCAGAGGAGACAGCAAGGGAGAATCCTCTGGCACTCCTGAAGGTCTGGCTGTGGCCCCCAGCAAAGGCGTCCGGCGAGACCCACTCCCCATGCCTCAGATCCAGATCTCCATCGTCCCTAGCCTGACCTGCTGTCCTTCCGTCAAAGCCATCCTTCGGGGACATCATGTCTGCACCAGTGGCAACCAGTACATCATCAAACCCGTTCCGGCCACCCCAGACAAGGCCGAGGGCCCCGAGGATCAAGCCAAGTCCCTCAACCTGCCCCGCGGGAACTCCAAAGATAAGTCCTACACAACCTGGTTCCAGCAAACTTTTGGGACCAAGGTGCCACCGGCCACTGACAACAGCGGCGTGGAGAATGCCTTGACCAGCTCGCAGATGCTCTCCCTCCATCTTCAATCTAATTTGCCACCCAACGGCCTGCTTCTTCCGGAATTCCCCAAGACCTTCTCCCCACTCGTAGTCAAGAGGCCGCTGGCGGCCGAGAGCAAGCCCAGGGCTGTAGCTGTCAGCCACAGTTGCCAGGAATCTCTGCCAGAGGAGAAAAAGATCTCCCACCGGGGCTCTTAAAACGCTGGACGCTGGTGTATTTCCAAAGTCCTCGTGCTCTTTTCCTTATAAAGAACAAAACCAAGAAAGAAAAAGAAGACCAAAGAAACACCCTTCTTTCTGATGTGTTCCAGCATTTTTCTTGGCACAGGGGTGGGTGGGCACGGCGTCTGTGTTTTCTCTCTCCGGGTCTGTTAAATATTTCTCAGAAAAACCACAGGGCGAAATACTGTATTTGCTAAAAGCCAATAGCTATTTTTTTTTTAATCTTTTGAGCCTCGGAGAGCTTTCTGGGTTCTGCTTTTCTCCTCTTTATTCCACCCACCCCCGTCAAAGACTTATGACCACACAAATGGGCTGGACTACAATTTCCATCCTCCCAAGGTAGTGCAAAATAATGGGTGGTGTAAGGCCCTGCCTCTCCTCCTTTCCCAAGAAAGTACAGACTCTTGAAATGTAGTAGTTCAAAAGGAACCTTTTATTGAGAAGAAGTGATAGCAGGACAAAGGCAAAGCAGACTCTAAATTCCCTCCCTGAGGCAAGAAGCCAAGAGCGGGCGGAGCTCAAGGTAGGAAGTGGGAGGGGCCAGGCTTTGGAAGTGGGTGGGACCAAGGGCAAACAACGGGAAGACAGGAGAAATTATGGGATGTCCCGAAGAATGGGGGAGGAAAGGGACGTGAGCGGGAGAACTTGTCCAGAAGATGCTGAGATCTCACCTTCCGCCGCGCAGAGTTTTGCCCTGTGGTTGATCAGGAAGGCGATCAGGCAGAAGGCCATGATGGTGAGCATCAGAACACTGGCTGCTGTCAGGACGATCACAAAGGTTAGGAATCCTTCTGCTGGGATCCAGTGGCTTGGATTTTCTGTGGAAAAGGTATGGAAGAAGGAAAATTAAGCTCAGGGAGCACCAAGGGTCCCTTCTTTCAACCCTGAACTACACATATCCATGTTTCCCCGAAAATATGACTGGGTCTTATATTAATTCTTGCTCCAAAAGGTGCATTAGAGCTTATATTCTGGTTAGGTCTTATTTGGGGGGGGGGGAATACGGTACTAAATGTATCCATCTGGCTGACAAATCTTAACTGGGGCTTATTTGGGGGGAAATACGGTACTAAATGCATCCATCTGCCTGCCAAATCCTAACTGGGGCTTATTTTGGGGGAAATACGGTACTAAATGCATCCATCTGGCTGACAATCTTAACTAGGACTTATTTTTGGGGAGTAGGGCTTATACTATGAGCATCCTGAAAAATCACGGCAGGGCTTATTTTCCAGTTGGGTCTTATTTTCGGGGAAACAGGGTATTCTCCTTTATCGATAAATTCGATAGATAAATCAAATAAAAAATTGCAAGATGGAAAGCCCTCCCTCGTCCCAATTTGGCCTTGGGGAGAGGGGGGGGGGTTCGTCCCTCCCCTTCAAGGCCTCACTAACCAGGCATCCGGCCAATTTGCTAGAGGTTGCAAAAAAAAAAAAAAGAAAGCCTGTGGATTTGTGCGAGGCTCGGTTTTTCTTTGCTGCCGTTTCCTGCCAAAACCTCAGCAGCAAAGGCGAGTCACGGTATCAAACCGAACCGAGCGAGAGAGCGAGTCGCCCTGGTGAGGTTTAAGAGGGTAAGAAGCGTACTCATCCTGCTCGACGTCAAAACGCACCGCTGTCCTTCCCAGATGTTGAGGAAGGGGGCGAACGTCATTCGGCATCGGGAAAGGCCGGGCATGTCTGGGGGCCAAAGACCAGACTTTGAGGACCATGGGGGTCCCCGCCCCAATTTTTTGCCAAGTGTGGAAGGCCAGGGACAGAAAAGGGGGATTCCAAAGTTGCACACCCACGGAGGGGTTCACACACAGACATGCACGCCCCTTTCTCCTGCAGCCTCCAGAAACCACGCCTCTTACCATTCACCCCCGCTGCCACGAAGTCTTTAAACTGGAAAATAAAATGGCAGCTGTGGGAAGGAGACTAGAAGGGTTTCTCTCTCTGCCAGGTGTGTGTGGGGGGGGAGTGTTATCTTGCCCCCAGACCAACTTCTCAGACCAACCATCTATATGAAATGGTATAGGGTCTCTGGCTAGAACAGGGGGCTGGACTAGATGACTTCCAAAGTCCCTTCCAGCTTTATTCTGATTCTTTCTCTCTTTTCATCATGGATTCTTTCCTTCCCTCCTTCTCTCCTTCCTTCCTTCCTTCCTTCCCTCCCTCTCTCCCTCTCCTCTCCTTCCATCCTTCCTTCTCTCCTTCCATCCATCCTTCCTTCCATCCATCCTTCTCTCTTCTCTCCTTCTTTCCTTTCCTCCTTCTGTCCTTCCTTCCATCCTTCCCTCCTTTCTCTCCTTCCTTCTTTCCTTCCCTCCCTCCTCCCTTCCATCTTTCCATTCTTCCCCTCCCTCCCTTCTCTCCTCCCTCCCTTCCTTTCATCCTTCCCTCCCTCCCTCCTTCCTTCCATCTTTCCATTCTTCCCCTCCCTCCCTCCCTTTCATCCTTCCCGCCCTCCTTCTCTCCATCCTTCCATTCTTCCCCCTCCCTTCTCCCCTCCCTTCCTTCCTTTCATCCTTCCTTCCCTCCGCCTCACCTTCCTTCACTCACTCTCTCCTTCCTTCCTTCCATTCTTCCCTCCCTCCCTTCTCTCCTTCCTTCCTTCCATTCTTCCCTCCCTCCCTCCCTCTCCCTCTTTCTTTGCAAAGCCAGCCCAAATTATTCAGTTTTATGTTCCTTTCTTTGAATTAAAAGAGTGGGCCGCGTGTATTAACCAGAATCGGGCCTTTATATATAAAACTCACAATTATAATTGTGTATATATATACATTTATAACTGTATCGGTGCTTCTTCACTTTAGCAAGTCTAAGAGGGGAGGACTTCATAAAACTACCATTTCCCACCAGTGTAATTTGAAAGGCATTTTATAGATAGTCCTCAATTGATGGACACAACAGAGCTCAGCACTTCTGCTGCCCAGCAAGGCAAGGTGTAAAGTGAGTTGGGTCCCATTTTACGACCGTTTTGACACAGTTGTTCAGCGAAATCGCTGCAGTTGTTAAGGGAATCGTTAAACGAATCTGCTCCCCGCGCTGATTTTGCTTGTCCGAAGCTGGCTGGAGAGGTTACGAAAGATGATCCCAGAGGATCGTCTTTCGTACAGGGAGTCCTCAACTTACAAAAGTCCATTCAGTGACCGACGTTTCAACGGCACTGAAAAAAGTGACTCGTGACAGTTTTTCCACACTTACGACCGTTGCAGCATCCCCACGGTCACCTGTTCAAAACTGGGACGCTTGGCAACTGACTCGTACTTACGACAGTTGCACGCAATCCCCTTTTGCGGCCTCCTGACCAGCAAAGTCCAGGGGAAAGCCAGATTTGCTTAATGACCGCTTCACTTAACTTTTGACAACTAACGGTGGCCAGAAAGGTCGTAACGTGGGGCACTGTCTCACTTTAGCCACAGAAATGTGGAGCTTAATTTTGGTCGCAAGCCGAGGACTGCCTCCATTGGCAAAATGAGAGCCGGCATCGCAAGAAGGATTCTTCCCTTGTTTGGGGAACCTCTTAAATTTCAACAGCTCCCGGCAGATTTCCGAAACAGTTTTTAAGACAAACATCGTTGTAAATCGAGGAATTACCTATTCTTCCCAACCCCTCGAATTTCCTTGATCTTATCCTAAGCAGAATGTGGATTCTTTCAGACGTGAAGAGCCGAACTTGGAACTAAGATTTCCTGAACAAATCTGGATTAGAACAGCATAATTGAGTTTGCAAGCATCAGCAGCTTTGAATGGGGAAGTCCCTCTCCCTCTCCCCCCCCCTTTCATCACAATGAATTATGAAAACGGATACGTGCAAAACACCAATACTGCAGCTATTTCTGGATCAGCAAAGGTTCTTTCATATGCAGATTTTTCTAAGATTATTTTTGTTTGGTCTCTGAAAAGGAGTCAGGTGGTATGATGCGAAGATTGTTCATGATTTTGTGTAGGTGGTTCCTCAGAGGAGTGAAAGGGGCTGTGAAAATTTTTGGAAACAGAGAGGGGGGGGAAGGAGAGAGAGTAAGAGAGAGGGAGGGGGAGAGAGAGAGAAAGGTTAGGGAGATGAGAAAGAAAGAAAGGGAGAAAGAGTGAGAGAAAGAGGGAAATGGGGACAGAGAAAGAAAAGGAGAGAAAGGAAAAGGGAGAGAGAAAGAGAGAGAGAGAGGGAGAAAGGGAAAGAAAAGGAGAAAAAGAGGAAAAGGGAGAAAGAGGGAGAGAGAAAGGGAGAAAGGGAAAGAGAAAAGGAGGAAAAGAGGAAAAGAGAGAGAAAGAAGGAAAGAGAAAGAGGGAGAAAGGGAAAGAGAAAAAGAGAGAGAGAGAGAGGGAAAAAGAGGGAGGGGGGAGAGAGAGAACTCCCCTATCTTCTTTAATATATATTCTACTTTTGATTGTTTTGACATTTCAAAATATTCTTTTCCGATTTGTACAGAATAGCAAGCTCAAAGGGAACATTTTTTTTAAAAGAAAAAAAAAGGAGAAAGAAGGGGAAATTGTTATAAAATAGGAAAATGGCCCATCTGATTTCAGGGAAGCTTTGTGGCAATTGTCAGAAATGAAAGGGTTGGATGATTCATACCTTCTTTTAAAGGGAGAAATGGCCTTTTGAAATTTAGGTTGAAGAAGTCAGAACTCAAGAATTGGGAAAGGAAACGAGCATCTTTTTCATTTCTGTAGATTCCTTCCTTCTTTTCTTTGTTTTCTTTCTCCTTTCCCTTTCTTTGTTTCTCTTTCTGTCTCTACTCCCTCCCTCCCTCCCTCCTTTCTCTTTTGTTTTCTTTCTCTTGTCTTTCCCTTTGTTTCTCTTTCTCTGTCTCTATCCCTCCTTCCTTCCTTCCTTCCTTCCTTCCTTCCTTCCTTCCTTCCTTCCTTCCTTCCTTCCTTCCTTCCTTCCTTCCTTCCTTCCTTCCTTCCTTTCTTGTTGAATCTTGGTAGAGGAAAACAGATTGACAGGGAGAATGTGGAGGCATTTTCCTCTCTGGCTTAACTTTGAATCCTACTCTGCTCATCCTCTGAAGTTAGATTTAGGCCAGTCCACAATTTCATGTCTTTCTTTTACCCAAGTTACCTTATGGAACTCCCAGCCACCAGATGGGTTTTAAAAACGGCTAAATTCCCATCTTGGGCATCTTGACATGAAGACTATCCAGTAATGTTTCTCAACCTTGGCAACTTTAAGATGTGTGAATTTCAACTCCCAGAATTCCCCAGCCAGTGGGGGCTGTAAGAGCTAAAGCTAAACAAATCAGAGGCAGTTGATAGATTCTGGTTTGCTAAAGGCAGTGCTGGGTTTTCAGAAGTTTGAAACCAATTATCTGTCCCAAGAATTTGCGGAAGGCAATACTTCAATCACAGTCATTTCCCAACGCTAGGATTGCTTGGAGCGTTTCTAGAAGCAAACGGAAATCAGATGATCCAAGAAAAGAAGATTCGCTTTAGCCAAAGTGCCAAATAACCTTTATGCTTGGGCAAACAAAAAGAAACACAGAAAATTCTACTTAGTTTACATCCTGTATTTATTATTTTTACAAATCATTTCAGGGCGACAAACATATCCAGCGCACCTTCCTCTCCCTATTTTCCCCACCACAAACAGCCCTGTGGGGTGGTCTGGGCTGAGAGAGAAAGAGAAGGGAGTCTGGCCCCAAAGTTAGGCAGAATTTGAACTCACAGTCTCCTGCTTTCTGGTCCAAGAATGTTCATTTGGTGACATTTTCATCCTGTTTTTTCGCTGTGCTTTGGCCGCCCCCACAAGTCTGACTTGCCCCCCAAAAATATTCAAAAGCAAAAAAGTGCTATCGGTGTTTATGAAGACCTCCATAATTTCAGAATTCAGACAGTGTAGCATCAAAATCACCCATGTATATTCTTTCCCCTTGATTCCAAACGCCAAATTTTCAGTTTTTGTCTGTCTGTCTACTATCTATCATCCATCCATCTATCTATCTATCTATCTATCTATCTATCTATCTATCTATCTATCTATCTATCTATCTATCTATCTATCTATCTATCTATCTATCTATCTATCTATCTATCATCTATCTATCTATCATCATCTATCATCTTTATCATCTATCGATCTATCTATCATCTACCTAATGTGTCTATCTGTCTGTCTGTGTCTCCATCTGCCTGTCTACCTAATCTGTCATATCTCTCTAGCTCTATTTCTCCATCCATCTATCTACCTATCTACCCATCATCTACCATCTCTACCTAGCTATTTCCTTACAAAAGGTTACAAAGCTTTAAGACAGGGGCCCTCAAACGTGGCAGCTTTAAGACTGGCGGACTTCAACTCCCAGAATTCTGGGAATTGAAGTCCACAAGTCTTCAAGCTGCCAAGTTTGAAGGCCTCTGCTTTAAGAAGAAACTGGGCAGCCCCTTGTCTGGAATGTCACAGGGACTCCTGCTTGAGGAGGGGGCAGGACAAGAAGACCTCGAAGGTCCTTTCCAACTCCATTATTCTGTTAAAAGCACAGCCAAAAACAAACCAACGGACACGAAAAGCGTTTGTAGGATTTTACAAGGGGACCGCATTTCCAGATCAACAGTATGCAATCAAAAAAGAAAATACTGTTTTTACATCAGGTCTCAGCCAGTGGTGAAATCCAATTTTTTTTTTACTACCGGTTCTGTGGGCGTGGCTTGATGGGCGTGATGGGCGTGGCAGGGGAAGGATATTGCAAAATCTCCATTCCCTCCCCACTCCAGGGGAAGAATACTGCAAAATCTCCATTCCCTCCCCACTCTGGGGCCAGTCAGTGGTGGTATTTGCCGGTTCTCCAAACTACTCAAAATTTCCGCTACCAGTTCGCCAGAACCTGTCAGAACCTGCTGGATTTCACCCCTGGTCTCAGCCCTCCTCCTCCTCCTCCTCCTCCTCCTCCTCCTCCTCCTCCTCCTCCTCCTCCTCTTCAAAATGTTGAGGAAGGCCAGTAGAATAATCGAAGGAGATCCAAACATTCCATATCATCAAGATGGGGATGGATTTTTTAAAAAGGATCGGCTGAGCCTCAAAATTGGCCACTCAAAACGGCCGTTTCAAAATCAGATCCCTTTCAAAGTCACACTTAAAGCCATTGGGAGAGGCAATGAATTGTAGGAAGGCTCCTCATTTGTGAACCGTACAAATTTCCTGGGTGGCTTTGCCCTAAATTGGAAGACTTTCTACGTTCTTTATTTTGAGCAAAGAGCCTGGCAGATCCTATTTTAATTTTGATTTTTTTTTAAAAAAAACCCAAACCCCTCTTTTACCATTTCACCCACAGGTAAAACGATCTTTTGCAAGATCAAAACTCAAATTTTTTGTTGTTACAACCCATGGCATTTTTTTTAAAAAAATCCCCTGAATAGCCTTGGGAATCCAGTGGATCTAACTGAGAACTTACTTTGATATATTTATGCCTATCAGGCTTCCTTTTTGGGACTAAATTTAACGTTTCTTCAAGAAACAGAGAGAACAGTAGAAGGGTCTTCAATTTTTTTAAAAAAATACAACACTGCATATATTGCTTTTATAAAAGCAGATATCTTGTTGCCAGCTTCTCTTTTGAAAGTAATTTATCTTCAAAGCTTGTTTGGCTTTAACTTTAATTCTGTTGCATTCTGCAATGTACCGTAAATTGAAAAATAACTGTTGCTTGCTCTTGAATTAGAAGCTGAACAACAAATATTAATAATTGTTATTACATTCTTATAATAATTATACCAATTATATTAATATCAACTGGGCCCATCTTCCTCCCTTGTTATAATTCTTAGGTTTCTGGTTATAAATACCTCAGGTTTCCTAAGAAATCAAGGACGAAGATGGGGTTACTGTAGTTCTTCCTGTTATCGTAGGATGAATAAAAACAAGAATAAAAAAAAAAATATACGCAAGTACCTTTTCACATTCTTTTTTTAAAACAAAGAAGGCTGTGAAAAATAAAATATGCAAATTTGGGCAAGTTCTTCTTGAAAAGAAACCACAAGAAGAAGAAGAAAAAAAGAATAATAAACCCCGAAATAATATCAGGGAGGAGAAAGGGTGGTGGAGGGTGGAAGGGGGGGGGGAGAGATACGGAAAAAAGATATGCTGATTCATTCAGAATAAAAAAGAACTGGTTGAAAAATAAACTCAGATAAACTCTGAGCTATTTCTGATTCAGAAGTCCAAATTCGGAGGTTTGTTTTTTGTTCTTCTTGTTCGTTTTCGTAGTTCAGCCCTGAACAAAATGGGATTTAACGCCGACTTCTTGTTCTTGGATTGGCAATCGATAATCGTTCTCTTTGTCTAAAAGAAGAGGGAGGGGGAAAATTACATTTCAAAGAAGGCAGCTCAAAAAGTGGTACGCAAATTGCAATGAAAGCATAATCTTTAACGACACTTTTCTTAGCTTGCAACGAAGCTACAGGTAGTTCCTGACTTAGGAATCGTTTGTTTAGCAACCGCCGGAAGTTACAACAGCCCTAAAAAGAGTGACTTACGACCAGTCCTTGTTCCTATGCTTTTTGTTGATTACCGTATTTTTGGGAGTATAAAATGCACCTTTTTCCCCCCAAAAAGAGGGTGAAAATCTGGATGCGTCTCATGCTCCGAATGTAGCCCTGCTCAGCTTCTCAAACGGAGGTTTCAGAGGCTGAAAAAAGCATCAGAAACAAAGCATCAGAAAAAAAAGCCTCCAAACAGAGCTTCGGAAAAAAAGCCTCCAAACAGAGCTTCAGAAAAAAAAAGCCTCTAAACAGAGCTTCAGAAAAGAAGCCCCCAAACAGAGTTTCGGAGGCTTTTTTCCTGAAGCTCTGTTTCGGAGGCTTTCAGAAGCAGGAAAAAAAGTTTTTGCTGAAACAGAGTTTCAGATGTTTCAAGGGCAGAAAAAAAAGCAAGGCACAGAGCTCACAGCCAAGGAACCTGTTGCTAAAATTAACCTCTAGGAACAGCTGATTGGGGGTATTCCAGGAGGCTGATCCACCTGCCAATCAGCTTTTTTCTTATTTTCCTCCCCAAAAACTAAGATGCATCTTATACTCCGGTGCATCTTATACTCCGAAAAATATGGTAGTTTATAATATAAAATACAAAAAAAGAAAAGAGTAGGAAAAATAGGGGAGGGAGAAGTGAAGGAAAGAATCCTTCACTTCTAGAAAAGAGGGGAAGAAAGAAAGAAAAAGCTGTTTCCGACTCTCTTGGGGGGGGGGGCAGCAGAATAAGATAATAACATCAAACCTCAATTTTTTCACTTTTACATAATAGTATAAACCAGCCATTTCTATAACAACAAATCTAACTAATCGGTGAAGGCCAAAATCAAAAGTTTTCATTTTTTCCCCCACCCCAAGCACAAAGTCCAGAAACGGTTTCCAGGCAGAAGCAAAAGTAATTGCATTTTCCCCCCTTTAACCAAAGCGGTCCGTTTAGCCATTTTCTGCTAACTCCATCAACTTTTGCAGCCGACGTTCATTGGAAATGCAAATGCAAAGAAGGGACTTTTTAATCGTCTGACAAAGCAAAGAAATATCAGAGTAGGAGTCGCATCCTGATACAGAAAATTCTCAAAGTGAATATAAAGATAAAACCAGAAACTTTTTCTTTTGGGTTTCACGGAAAAAGACTTGAAAAAAAAAATATTGGAGTTTTGATGTTGATGTCCGTTGACGGCAGTAAGATTACATTATGCACAAAAACGGAAGGGCACTTTGATTTCAAGAATGGACGAATGATTGGGGCAGTCCTCGCACTTACGTCGATCGCAGTGATCAAAATTTGGGCATTTAGTAATTGGCATTGGTTTACAATGGTTAGAGCATCACGTGACCTCCATTGGTGACTTTCCTAGCTAGTTCTGACTAACTAAGTCAAATGAGGGAACCGGGATTTGCTTAACGACAGATTTTAAGCATGGTTAGCTTAAGAATTGCAGTGATTTGCCTAACAATCATGGCAAAAAAGGGTCTTAAAGTTCGGTGTGACTCACTTAACAACTGCCAGGTCCCAATTGGAGTCGTACATTGAAGACCTCTCGTCATTTGGCAGGAATTGCAACGAATTTTACTTGAAACCAATTAGCCAACTACACAGTGGTGGGATGCAACCAGTTTAATGTGCGCTTGAGCACAGCGTTCTAAGTGTTACCTTCTAAGGCAGCCCCGGTAAATAGGACAGCGGAGGTGCGGAAATCAGCTATGCCGTGCGAATCAGCTGAGCCAGAAAGAAGGAAATATTGGACAGGATAGGGCAGGGCCAAGTGATCATCAGAACTACTGAACCGGTCTGAACCAGCCCGAACTGGCTGAATCCTACTTCTGCAACTGCAGTAAAACACCCTCCTCCTCCTCCTCCTCATATTAATAATATAAAAATGGGGAAATCCGTTTTTCAAAGGATGTAATTCATCGCCTTATATTCAGCCCCATTCTCCTGGTAAGGAGTCCCTCAAAGCCAACAAAATCACATTTTAAACCGGCCTTTCGGCAGCAGCCCCAAACTCACACGTGCAGGGGAGAGCATACATTTCAGTGCACAAAATGTCGAGTTTCTCTTTTTTTGTCCTGCAATGAAAGAACAGAAACACCAAGATTCCAGCTACGGTCAGCAGGAGGCCAATGGTGATCAAAATCCATACAAATCCTAAACAAAAAAAACAGAAGAGGAAAGTCAGATGAAATTTTCATTCCTTTTGCTTTTCCCAATTTCTTGGCAAGCTAGAAAGTAGCAACGGATGGAAGCTAATCAAGGAGAGAAATTTCCTGACAGGGAGAATAATTGGCCAGTGGAGAGTGCCGATAATTCTATGCGCCCTGGCCCCCTGCGCAGGCGCGTGACCTCCTCCATGCTCCCCCCGCTTTTGACATGTGATGGCATGGTGGACCCAGTAGGCCTGTTTTTCGCCCTCCCCAGGCTCCAGAGGCTTTCTAGGAGCCTGGGGAGGGCTAAAACAGCCTTCCCCACCCCCTGGAGGCCCTCTGGAGGCTGGAAACAGCCCGTTTGCTGACTTCCGGTCGGCCCAGAAAGCCCGAAAATCAGTTGGCGCTGAGCTAGGGCAACACTCGCGTGCCCACCAATATGGCTCCGCCTGCCACCTGTGGCACGCGTGCCATAGGTTCGCCATCATGGGTACAGGGTCTCCAAGGTCCCTTCCATCTCTGTTATTCTAGAAAGGACCCACTTCTGCTGTTTTCCCCCTGCAGACTTTCTAAAATTTAAGGATAAAACTTCCTTACCCCTTCACACGTGCCGGGTAATTTACCTGGATTTGTAGGCACAACACTTGGCGATAAATCCAGGTTCACGGTGAAGACACCAGTCTCCTTTGGAAAGGGAGTGGTATGCATGATAGTGCGCTGGGTGGGAATCTTGCTGGACGGCTTTTCACAAATCGTATCCATGTCTCGCTTCCCGTATTGTTGGATTTTTCTGCCGTTGGCTGTGCAGCTATGAAATAGAAACGTAACGATAATTTGCAGCCGGGTTTCAAGACAAAAGGATGGGGCGCCATTACTGGACAAAAAATAAATAAATAAAAATGACCCTTTGCACTCTGCCTTGTACCGATTTTTAAATCAGTGTTTCTCAGTCTCAACTATGTCAAAACCTGTGGACTTCAACTCCCAGAATTCCCCAGCCGGCATAGGTATTCTGGGAGTTGAAGTCCACAGGTCTTACAGTCACCGAGATTTAAAAAATCAAATGGTTGAAATCTCTTCCTTTACACTACTCGCGTTCCTAGGGCTAAGATTTTGTTCACACTCTCATTTCAAATGTCAGCTGTCCAGTTGGTGAAATCTAGAAAAAGAAACTCCCGAGGACATTATTTTTCCAGGAGTATAAAACTTCATTGAATAAATCCACCTCGGCACAGAAGAAGCAAAACCAGCTCTGAGCGTCTCGCGCAAAAGCACGGAGAGTTCATTTCCCCTTTTCCCATGGGCCATCCACAGTCATTACGTCCGCCAATCACTTCCGTTGATTTTGTTTTGGGAACCAGCCGGCCACGCTGTGGCACCTCCTCAGGGTGTCCTTGAAGGGGGAGCAACGTCTCATGGGAACCAATGATGCTTGGATACCATTCTCCTCACCGTCTTGCATTCCAATCCACCCCTCCTCCCTATTTTTTGTCAAGCAAAAAGGAATATAGGGAAACATTTGAATCCATCTTGTGTCCACCTTATCTCAGCCTCTCTTTGCAATTGGGCAACAAGCAAAATACCTCTAAACCCATAAGGAGCAACTGCACCCAACGGCATTTCCTCCTCAGCATTCAAACTTCCATTTAAACCAAGCCAAGATGCATTTCTGAACATGTCCCACCAAGCCAAGGACGCATCAAAACAACCAACTCTATTTGGGGTTGTCAGAGTGTTTACAGATGTGACTACTATTTTGAGGAGCAAAATGCAGGACACAGAGGTTTTGCCTTTACAAACGGTGGCTTATATACAAGTTATATGCAGTATTTATACATACACGTGTTAAGGAAAGCCAGGCAGTCTTCTTCACCTCTACACGGAGAACTACAATGCAGATACACGAGGAGAGAGGGAGAGAGAGAGAGAGAGAGAGAGAGACGCCCTCTAATGGCCTCCTTTATATAGACAGCTTCTTAAAGGGCAATGACCCTGCTGACTTATCCTCAATCTTGAGAGGGCCAGCTTTAAATCTTCATTTAAGGGGTGATTTTTTTTTGAGGCAGTGGCTCACTTAGCCCTGGAGATCTGGACTGACCCCCCACACCTTTTCCATTCAATTCCCCGTTTCATGCAAGGTTCATTTAAGGAAATACATACTTGGTCCAAGGACGACATTTCTCATTCCCTCCGAGGGAAAAATACCCGCTGGGACAGGGTTTGCATCCTGCAAAACGACACAGAGGAGAAACTAATGAAGCTTTGAACAAAATGTGGCTATTTTGGTGGTGTGTGTGTGTGTGTGTATGTACGTGTCTTTGATGTATATCCCAGCCTTCTTACACACCACTAAGAATCCCTTCTAATTGGGCCAGGATATACATCTAATTGAGCAGAGACTCTGAGGGCTGGAAGGGACCTCGGAGATCTTCTAGGCCAACCCCAGGGGTGAGCTTCAAAAATTTTAGTAAGGGGTTCTCTGCCTGGTTGCTGGATGGGCGTGGCCATGGTGGGCATGGCCTAGTCAGCCTCCTGCAACATGGTGGGGGTGTTTGTGCCCTCCCTGGGCTCCGCAGGCTTTCTTTGAGCCTCTGGGAGGGCAAAAACGGCCTCCCCAGGCTCTGGAGGCCCTCTGGAGGCTGGAAACTTTCCGGCCTTCCCGAATTTGTTTTTCGCCCTCCCTGAGCCTCCGCATGCACCCTGCACTTACCTGCATCCAAAACGGGCTGTCTGGGGACTCCTTGGAGGGGAGGGACAGAGTGAACGGGGCCAGCCAGGAGTGGGATTTGGAGGGGTTCCCCAAACTGCACAGAATCTTAGCTAGAGGTTTTCCCGAACCCCCAGCAGCCCAGCCCTGGTTCAATCCCCTGCTCAAGGCAGGAAACCTATTAACACTCCAGTCCAAAGGTTATCCAGTCCAGTCGTTAAGCGAATCGCTGCAGTTGTTAAGTTAGCAACATGGTTGTGAAGTGAATCAGGCTTCCCCGTTGATTTTGCTCGTCAGAAGGTCGCAAAATCATGTGACCCCCTCGGGAGATTCTGCAACCGTCATAAGTACATGCCAGTTGGCAAGCCTCTGAATTTTGATCACGTGTCCTGGGGAGGGACGAAGATGTGCAATGACCATGTGTAAAACAGTCACAGGTCACTTTTTCCCAGTGCCGTTGTAAGTTTGAACGGTCACTAAACGAGTGGTTGTATGTCGAGGATTAGCTGTCATTGTTCTCACGGACACAAAATTTCTCCTTATTTCTAGGTTGGATCTCTAAGCATGCATCCATAACTTCTTGTCCTGCTCTCTGGTGTCTTTGGATAATAAGTCGACCCCTTCTTCCCTGTGGCAGCCCTCTCGAGCACGGGAAGACCTACTCATGTCCCTCACCTGCAACTCTTTTCTTCTTTAGGCCAGACTTACCCAGGTCCCTCAACAATCCTACAATTTAGCCTCTGATCACCTCTGTTGCTCTTCTCTGCACACTTTTTAGACTAAATAAACGTTCCCCGTACCAAGGGAAAAAAATAACCAATCAATAAACCGTCTATGTGTTTCTCCGAAAATAAGACCCTAACCTTTTTTTTTTGCCACCAAAAAAGGCACCAGGTCTTATTTTCGGGGGAATGTCATCCACTGAGTAACCTCACTTGCGTGTGTCACCCCCGGCCTCCTTTTCGCTGTCCGAGGCTTTCAGGAACTTCTGCGGCCGGCAAGGCTTTCCTGAAGGCCTCTGTAGCTGATAACAGCGCTCTGGATCGATCCTGAACGTTGTTATCAGCTACAGAGGCCTTCCGAAAAGCCTTGCCAGCCTTGCTGGCTGCAGAAGAAATGGGCCGGCGAGGCAGGTTTCGGGGTGTGCGAGGCCTGGCTACAACTATCCAAAGTAGAAGGGCAGCTCCACCCACCCCCATCCCAGCTTAATTTTTACCCGTGCACTCTGGAGTGGGTGGGATCTTAATTAGGGCTTATTTTGTAGGCAGGGTTATATTCGGTGCACGTGTAAAAACAAGCTAGGGTAGGTCGTATTTTCAGGGTAGGTCCTATTTTCAGGGAAACAAGGTTTTGGGACGAATTTGAGAAAAGAACCCCGCAGAACTGTCGATTTGGTCTCACTAGGTTTGATTTTGGATCCTGGACCCATCTCTCAATTCTCTGAAATCCATCTTTGGCCCTTACTTTTCTCCTCTGGGCTTTCTTCGGGAGCGTGGCCGGGAAGGCAGGCGCAGACGGTATTCGAAGTCGGCTGGCACGGTTTTATCTCCTGGAGGCCTCGATCTACGAGAAATAAAAGATCGATTCCGGACTGCAAAAAGGAAAATTTGTGGCACGGGCCATTTCTAGCAGGGCTTCGTGGAAACCGACGGGGAAAAATTGAGTGTGGTTTTGATACCCTCAGCAGCCAACATTTCAAGACCGATCTCTGCATATATCTACTTATATATTTAAGATTTATAACACCGGAAAAAAACCATTCAAAGCCAACCAGACAAAATTCGCTGTTGTGAAACCACAAAACAACACTTTTTCCTGTGAAGGAAGCCAGGAAAGGAGGTTGATCTTCGTTTTGCCCACCAGACTTACCGGTGTTACAATCTGTGCAACGATTACACGTCGAGTGGGTAGGTTTGTCATTGTAGTAATTCTCATCGCACGGTTCGCACACGGTCGGGGATGAGCCCGTGCAACGTTTCGCCAGCTCTTTTCCTAAAGAACGGAAGATGTTCGTGGATGGAAAAGGAGCCTCATTTCTGCGACGCCCTCCCCACCCCCCAAATGACAGACCATCCATCCTCCAGGAAGCCCAGTTTCCTTCTCCATGTCATCCTCCAAACAACCCTGCGAGGTAGGTTGAGGAGTGGCCATCAACCTTCCTTTGAGGAGAGATTAGAACTCGGGGCTCTCTTCAGCTAAACTGGACATTTCGACTAACAGGGAAAGTACCGTGTTTCCCCGAAAATAAGACCCTGTCTTATATTTTTTTGAATCCTGAAATAAGCGCTTGGCCTTATTTTCAGGGAGGTCTTATTATATTGGGGCGCATGCAGCAAGATGGGGCTCCTCTTGCCACCTTACCCGATTTCCAGCTCTGCATTTAAATATATTCGGGGAGGGCTTATTTTAACGCATGCACTCAAAAGCCCGATTGGACTTATTATCAGGGAATGTCTTATTTTCGGGGAAACAGGGTATTGGGCCATGCCACCTGCCGAAGACCTGTCAGCTATCATGGTCAAGGAGGATGGGAATTGTAATCCACAACCCAGTGATATCTCTCTCTCTCTCTCACACTCACACTCACACACACACATGCACGCATACATAAGCGTCAAACTCAAAATGAGACTCCGCATATTCATGAGGACAGAACAGTGAAGGTTCACTGGGGGAAAAAATGGAGAAATTTAGCCTCTCCCTGATTTTATGAGGTCTCAACAAGGGGGTTTGACCTGCCTGGAGTTTCTGTGCCCCCCCCCCCCAATGAGGTATGTACCCCTTCACTGAAACTTTCAGAAGTGATCAACATTGCACTTCAAACCATACCCGCCCAATTATTAAAGAAATTTAATAATCTAATTAATTGGGACCATTCCCTACACTGCAATCTAGAGTCTTCGGATGGGAGACCACCAGGAGTTTCTAACACAGTAAGCTAGACCGGGAGGGCTGAGAAACATCCAGGAGAGTGTCAGGGGGCAAAACCAAAATAACAGCAGAGTCAGCACTTAAAATTAATTATTTTAAAATTAATTTTTTTTTAAAAAAAAAGTGATAGGAAATCAAGGACACCTCCAGAAAAACAGAGAACCCAATAGAGGTTCATGGAGTCATTTCCCAGCCAGATAAGACAAGGTCCCCCCCACATTCCAGCTAGAAAAATCTGATTTTTTTCCCCCTCCAGAAGAATCTGAATTTTTCTTCCCTTTGCAAACCATTGAAAACAATTTTGGATGGAGCAGCCCCAGAGTCAAAGGATGAAAAAAAAAAAAAAACAACCACCCAGGTATCTCCTAAAGTAACCGAGAAGCCATAAATGTAGATACGGAGGATTAAAACAATGCATTCAAATGCCCCCCCCACCCCTTCAGCGTCACTAACCTGGAGGACATAATTTGCAGCATTTCGTTTTGGAGAGGGGATATTCGGTGTCTTTACAATTCAGCCCCCAACCCAGCAAGGACCAGAGAGACACAGCCAGTGAAATCAAACCCAAACTCCGCTTCATGTCCCGTCGTGCCACGGACTCACAGACGCCGCTGCGCTCGAAGGGGAAGAGGAATAAAACCCCACAATCCTGTATAAGGCAGGATCTACTCTGACTTTCGTGTGGGAAATTTCAGCGATCTGAGAGCTCTTTGAAGATCTGGTGTTTTACCATAGGAGAAAAGTTTGCGTCAATTCGGCACCTCCCCTAATGAGGAGCTTGAAAGCATTAATAGAGAGTTACAATAGTGCAGGCTCCTTCTGCTGACTGCCAGCTGCTGGCAGTTCGATTCTCACCGGCTCAAAGTCGGTACTCAGCCTTCCATCCTCCTGAAGTCAGTAAAACGGGGACCCAGATTGTTGGGGGCAAGAGGCTGCCTCTGTAAACCGCTTAGAGAGTGTTGTAAAAGCCCTGTGAAGCAGTATACGTCTTAAGTACTATTGCTATCTTCCTTCCTTCCCTCCCAGTGGTTAGAATGCAGTATTGCAGGCTAACTCTGCCCACTGCCAGCAGTTCGATCCTGATCCTACTGGCTCAAGGTTGACTCAGCCTTCCATCCTTCCGAGGTCAGTAAAACGAGGACCCAGATTGTTGGGGGGCAATAGGGCTGACTCTGTAAACTGCTTAGAGAGGGCTGTAAAAGGCCTGTGAAGTGGTATATAAATCTTAAGTACTACGGCTATTGCTAAACTGGCAACGCTTGGCAATTGAGCCCAGGATCTTTTCCAAACAAAACATCCTCTCGACAATTACGGTAATCTTTGCAAACAGAGAGAAAACCGAGGAAAAGGGAGAGGCGCACAATAGCAATGCAATATGTTTTTTTGGCAGCATCTAAAAAAATGCCCATGCAATCCTAGGTTGCATTAACAGAGGGATAGACTCGAGATCCCGTGGCGCTCTAGTAGCGCTTTACAAAGCCTTAGTAAGGCCACACCTGGAGTACCACATCCAGTTCTGGTTGCCACAATATTAATTAATTAATTCCAGAATATTAATTCTGGAAAGGGCGCAGAGAAGAGCAAAGAAAGAGGATTAGGGGGCGGGAATTGGGTACGTCCAGTTTAATGAAACAAAAGACATGATAGCAGTCTTCCAGTACTTCAGGGGCTGCCGCAAAGTGTTAGAGATGGTCTTCGTAGTCCCTGCCAGGCTGAAATATCCCAAATGGCCACCGGAGGGCACCGTTTACATATCCTGTGGTATAGATCGTCCTTTTAGTCCCTGCCTGGCTGAAATATCCCAAATGGCCACTGGAGGGCACTCTTTTCATTCCCCATGTTACAGATGGCCTTTTTAGCCGCTGCCACGCTGAAATATCCCAAACGACCACTGGAGGGCACTCTTTTCATACCCTATGCTACATAGAGCACAGGTGCCAAACTAGATCATGTCATATGACATATCGCTAAGTATTGCAACTTTTTTTTTTTGCATTTGCGAAGCCGGGGTGGGCCTGGCCTGTGCGTGACGCATCCGGGCTGCCAGTTTTACACCCCTGTGTGAAGATGGCCTGAGTTATCCCTTGGAGGCTGCACTCCCCAAGATTGCCGGAGATTTGCTCAATTGTTCTACAGCCCCCCCCCCTCAATTATGAATTATTTAACTATGGCGCTAACCTATCCCCCCCCCCCGTCCTCCAAGTTACGCCCATCATACTTTTCCCACGTTCATATTCTGGATGCTTGGCAACTGGCTTGCATTTACGAATCCCAGGCCCCTTCTGCCATGTGGTCATCGTTGGCATCCTTTCCAGGACATCAATGGGCGAAACTGGATTCGTTTAACGGCCGTTTGACTCGCTTAATGACCATGCCCAAAAAAGGCCATGAGACATCTCTCTTTATGACCCTTGCTGCTTAATAACAATTTTTACGGTTCCAATTGGAGATTACTGGTAACTTTCCTAAGTCGTACCCTCAAGTCGCACCCAAAATAGCCACCACAGTTTAAGCAGTTTCCAGTGAATCAATGTTTTCCCGAAACATTCTTTTTCAAGCGATCACAAGAGCTACACAACCGCACCATGATTTTAACTTGATGTAAAATGAACATATTCCCCTTTTCCTCCCTCCCTCCCCAGTGTGATCAAGGATCAGGGTTTTGCCGGTGGTTTTTCCCCCCCTGATTTAAAAAAAAAAAAAGAATCGGATTGTGGGATCTTCAATTCTGTTCAACCGGCACCGCAAATCAAGAACGGGTCCAGATTTTTATCCCTGGCGAGTTCAGAGAAAAAAAAAACGCATTTGGCTTTTAATGTACGCGGACGGGCTTTTGAAAGGAAAAAGTCCAGAAAAAAACCACCACAACTGTATATGCACAGAACACAGACCCAGCGGCAAAAAAGGAAACGTGTGTCGTGTTTGGGGAAAACGAGGCAGCGCGGACAAAGGGCTCCAGCACGCCTTCAGAATTCCTCGTGGACGTTCCGTGCGTAATCCATGAGTTTGCTGCCGGTGAAATACTCGCTGTATTTTAAGATCTCCTCCAGCTCCAGGTGGTGGTTTTGATTCTCATCCGCCACGGCGATCATCTGCTTGGCTTCATTCAAGGCATTGTACTCGTTCATGGGGTCCATGTACTCCTAGGAGGAAAGCAAAGGGAAGGAATAAAGAAACGCCCTTTATTACATAATAAGGAAGACTCGGAATATTATTTCACTTGGGATAATTGGTATCTAATTTAATTAATTTCAATAATTGAAATTAAAAATAAGGAATGCATAGAACAAAATAAGATATAAAATGTGATTAAATATGTCAATTAAGTAGGAATATGTGGGAATAGATGAAGAAAGTTAAGAATGAAGTACTGCCAGAAAGACGTTGAATTATTTAAGTATTACGGATGTATTTTTGTTATAGAGGTATTTTAACTTGTATTTTTGGATTTAAGTGTTTATAAGGATTTTCAAAAAAAAAAAAAGGAACGCCCACAATCAGCAATTCAAGCCGAAGTATTTTACAGGGGGGCAAATCTCAGCCTTCGTCCATCCCCTCCATCCTCAATAGAATAGAATTCTTTTATTGGCCAAGTGTGCTTGGACACACAAGGAATTGGTCTTTGGTGCATCTGCTCTAAATGTCCATAAGGAGAATAAAAATAAAATACATTCATCAAGAATGAAAAGATACTACACTTGGTGACAGTCAAAGTTACTAATAAGCTATCAAATCGTACTAGGAAACAAGTAAAAACAATATAACTGAAAGATACAAGCAACATGGTTATAGTCATGAGTTGGAAGAGATAGATACTAGTAAGGAAGAGAAGAATAGTAATACAGTTTTACTGAATTATTTGACAGTGTTGCGGGAATTAGTTGTTTAGCAGAGTGATGGCGTTCGGGAAAAAACTGTCCTTGTGTCTAGTTGCTCTGGTGTGCAGTGCTCTATAGCGTCATTATGAGGGTAGGAGTTGAAACAGTTTATGTCCAGGATGTTAATAACCATTCAGGGAATAGCTTTCAATGTCAAGCTGGACTTATTTATTTAATTTATTATTAAATAGAATAGAAGATAGAATAAGAGAGTTGGAAGGGGCCTTGGAGGTCTTCTAGTCCAACCCCCTGCTTAGGCAGGAAACTCTACACCACTTCAGACCAAGGGTTGTCCAACATCTTAAAAACTTCCAGTGTTGGAGCATTCACAACTTCTGGAGGCAAGTAGTTGTTCAACTAATTAATTGTTCTCACTGTCAGGAAATTTCTCCTTAGTTCTAAGTTGCTTCTCTCCTTGATTAGTTAAATTTATATACCACCCATGTTTCTGTCTGAGTCCACAGAAACTCAAACGCTAGCAACCTAAGATTTGCGTGGGCGCTAGCAACCTAAGATTTAACCAGTATCTCCTTTTCTCTGTTTAATCCAGGAGTTTATTCCAGCCTGTGGAATGAGAGAGAACAGCACTGAACAGATTTTAATTTTATTTACATTCCGCCTGTAACTCAAGGTGAAGAACATACCTGAGGCATACCTTCCTCCTATTTTCCATATGATGACAACCCTGTAAGGTAGGTTGGACTGAACGGGAGAAACTGGCCCAAAGTCACAAATCCAGCTGGCTTTTGATGCCCAAGGTGGGATTAGAATTTAAAGAGTTTCCTCTGCCTTCTAGTCCGCTGCCTCTTAACCACTAGACCAGACTGATTCTAAGAAAAACCTCATTGTTTCTTCCACCTGGCTGATGGCATCCGTTTCCCCACATCTCTTTTCAAAGAAATTGAATTTCCAGCGCTATTTCTGGCGCTCTGTTTTAACTCTATTTTTAAATCTGGTGGTGCCCAGAAATGAGTGCCCAACCCTCTAAAGTAAGGTCAAGTGAGTAGTGATGAAGGGACGTGGTGGCTCAGTGGCTAAGGTGCTGAGCTTGTCGATCGAAAGGTCGGCAGTTCAGCGGTTCGAATCCCTGGTGCCGCGTAACGGGGTGAGCTCCCGTGACTTGTCTCAGCTTCGGCCAACCTAGCAGTTCGAAAGCCCGTAAAAAATGCAAGTAGAAAAATAGGGACCATCTTTGGTGGGAAGGGAACAGCATTCCGTGCGCCTTTGGCATTGAGTCCTGCCGGCCACATGACCATGGAGACGTCTTCGGACAGCGCTGGCTCTTTGGCTTTGAAACGGAGATGAGCACCGCCCCCTAGAGTCGGGAACAACTAACAACTACCTTTAAACATCAGACACTTCCTTCTCATTGAACGTGCTTTTCTGGATTTACTCAAGAGCCGCTTTAACGCGGCTCAATGAAGCATAAAGAAAATCTCGCAGGCCATTTTGGCCGTCTCCAGAAAATTGGAGAGATTATACAATGGAGAATGAAAGATGGAAGAAAAATTTCACAGGTGTTCTGATTATGTGGGGGGAGGGGAGATGAGAGAATCCTTAACATACAATCCTTAACTCTTCCTGTACTTTAGTATCCCGCAACAAGGGATCATTCTTGTAGCGCCAATTCATTTGCGTAATTAAATTTCGTAACACGCAACTGCTTCTGGTGAATTTGCAAGAAGAAGGAGAAGAAGGAGGAGGAGGAGGAGGAGGAGGAGAAGAAGAAGAATAGGGAAGGAGGATTCAAGTGAAAAAGGAGCAATTGAACAGATGCAATTAAATGCAGGAGAAGGGAAAAGCTGCGCTCCTCCGACAGGAAGACACGCAAAAACATTAGCACCCTAATTCCTCGGTGAAAGATGAGAAGGGGGATTAATTCTGGGGTAGGACGCTGCCAACGAGATTAATCGGTAATCCTGGTTATACAATCTGCCTCTCCAACAGATCCAGACACAGAACAAAAAACATCTGCTGACATGCTTTCTCCATGAAGGAAAAAAAGTACACGTCCAGGGCATGTTTTAATCCAGTGTTTTTCACCCTTTCAGATGTGTGGACTTCAACTGCCAGAATTCCCCAGCCAGCCACACATCTTAAAGAGTTGCCAACCTCAACATTACTTGTTTTAATACATGTTCACGAAACTGTCTCAGCCAATTCCCAGAATTCCCCAGCAGATACAGAGTCCTGGGAAATAAAGCTCCTACACCTGAAAGGCCCCTGGTTTGCAGAAAGCTGAGATTAGAGATAGATAGATAGATAGATAGATAGATAGATAGATAGATAGATAGATAGATAGATAGATAGATAGATAGATAGATAGATAGATATAGATGAGATATAGAGATGATATAGAGATAAAAGAGATAGATATATAGATTAAAAAGATGAGATAAAGTTAGATCTAGATAAATAGATGAGATAGATATAGATGATAGATATAGATAAGAGTTAGATGAGATAGATCTAGATAGATGAGATCAATAGATACAGATGAGATAGATACATAGATGAGATAGATATATAGATCGATGAGATCGATGAGATAGAGATGAGATAGATAGATGAGATATAGATAGATGGATGAGATATAGATAGATTAGCTATAGATATGGATGGATAGATAGATAGATATAGATAGATATAGATAGATAGATATGGATGGATGGATAGATAGAGTAAATAGAGATAGATAGATGTGAGAGAGAAATTACAGAATAGATGACTGATATATAGATATAGATGTGAGAGAAATGACAGAATAGATTATTGATCGATTGATTGATAGCTAGCTAGCTAGCTAGCTAGATATGGATGGATGGATGGATGGATAGATAATGGATGAATAGATAAATAGGTGAGATAGAGATAGATAGATAGATAGATAGATAGATAGATAGATAGATAGATAGATAGATAGATAGATAGATAGATAGATAGATGAGATATAGATAGATAGAGATAGATAGATGAGATATAGATAGATAGAGAGAGAGAGAGAGAGAGAGAGAGAGAGAGACAGACAGACAGACAGACAGACAGACAGACAGATTCCGTGAGAAAGCGCAAGGCTGTCTCGCCCGCTCTTCCTTTTGGTAACTTGGAAGTCAGAAAAAGCTGAAACTGCAAACCAACTTCACAGAAGAATGCTGTGCCCACACATCCGTTTGACACACCTGCCCTTAAAAAGCTGAGCGTGGGAGGGGGGGAAATTTAAACAGAAATACAGTCTGGGGTTTGGGGTTTCCCCCCCCCCCTTTCTTCCTTCAAATTTTGGACTGTTTCGAGAGAATTGCCAGCTCGATCTAGCAGGCATCAGCTTGTTTCAAGAACTACTGGCCTGGCACTCACGACAATAAACCACAGCGGGATGATGCGGGGGAGGGAGAATTAAGAAATTAAGCTACAATTTGGTTACCTCCAGTTCTTCCATGGTAACGATACCATTATGGTTGGCGTCGATGACGTCTTCGAACTCTTTCTTTCGGTCTTTCACCCAGTCGTCATCCACGTCCTGGGCTTGTTGATTTTCAACCGTGCCAACCGGCAAGGAAATGAACTCCGAAAGGGTCAGCTTCTTATCGCCATCCTGATCTGTGGGGGGGGGGGGGGGGAGAGAGATATGGCGGGATGATTGAGAGAGAGATAAATCAAATCAATCTGCATGTGCAAAAGATTGACATCTTCTTGATTCTACTTTTTGGCTCCGCCGGGCACGTCTTCTAGCCCAGTTGCATCAGCTCGGCGTTACAGGCACAGGTCGTCCTTGACGTGCGATGGATGTTCGTTTAGCGACGCGTTCGTTTAGCGGATATTCAAAGTTACAATGGCACTCGGGGAAAAAAATAACTTGGGACCGGTTTTTCACGCTTACGACCGATGCAGCATCCCCCCCACAGGGTCATTGTCATTCGGATGCTTTGACAACTGATTGATATTTATGATGGTTGCATCGTCCCTGGGGTCATGTGACCCCTGTTCGGCATGCGAAGTCAAGGGGAAAGCCAGATTGACTGAATAACCGTGTTGCTAATTGAACAACTGCAGTGATTCACTGAACAGGTGTGGTGAAAATAGTCGTAAAAATGGGGCAAAACTCACTTGGCAACATAAATGTTGGGGATCAGTTGGGGTCATAAGTCGAGGCGTTTCTGTAGTCCTCGACTTAATGAACCTTCATTTAGTGACTGTTACAACAGGGCTGAAAAAAAGTGACTTAAAGGTCCTTGCAGTTATGACCATTACAACATCCCCAGGGTCATGTGATCAAAATCTGGGCACTTGGCAAGCATTTAGAATATATATATGTAAAAAAAAGAAACAGACATCCTGCGAGCTCCGGAACTTAAAACGGCCAACCACAAGGTCACGGACAAGGCAGCAAATTGCAATAGTTGACAGGCTAACATCATTCCCCACTGATAAGCAAGCTAGGAGGGAGGAAACGGTAGGAATTAAGCCTCCATCATCCAGCATGACGACAGCAAAAACAACACAGCTAATTACAAGTCGGAGACGGCTGGAAGGGCCCATTACACAATGGCCAAATTGATTAATGGCGTATAAAGGCAGAGATCTCTGTAATGGTAGTTTAATACTCTGACGATGTCAGCAGATGGCTCACAGAAGCTTAGTAAAATAAAATTTTAATTATTTTAAAATTTTAAGTTCCGGAGCTCGCAGGGTCTTATTTTCAGGGAAACAAGTGTACACACACACACACACACACACACACAATGTCTGTGTGTGTCTGTGTGTCTTATGTGTATCTATAAAATATATTTTAAAGGGGTTAATTCCAATAAAATATAACAGGAATCAATATTAAGGTTTCACAACTAGCTTGTCTCCCTTTCAATTAGATAAAGATCTAATTTTTCTTTACTCCCAGCACGAATCTCAGGTTTTAGATTGCAAGTCTTCACAATCAAATGTGAGTTCAGAGCACCCCGTCCTGGGCACCAAAATCCCAGCCATTCAGAGTTGGGCTGAGAAGCATCAGGCAACCTCTGGTGGGAACATCTGAACTAAAAAAGTGTTTTTCAAACCAGATGTTGGGACTTCAACTCCCAGAATTCCCCAGCCGGCATTCATTCACCCCCACACAACTCCAGCCTGGGTGACCATCCAAAACCTGGATGGTCTTGAAGAACGTACCCAAATCCCGGACAATTTCTTTGACCATAAACTTCAGCATTCCCCTGCTGTGCTCCGGATGAAGGAAAGACAAAAATTCTTCCTCGTTCAACAACAGATCGGCCGGAGGGTTGTCGGCTTGATACCAGCGATCTTTCAAATTATCAAGGACTTCCTGGGCTGTGGGAGTAGAGAAGATTTTTAAAATCAGTTGAAACCGTTTTAATTTAATTCAATGTATGCCCTGCTTCACTCAAAAAGACCACTCCAAGCCACGATAGATGCTCATCCTAGGACCAAACCATGGTTTGAAAGTTCCAGCTTACAAACTCTAGCGTCGTGTTATCTCGGCCTGTGGTCGAGATTCTTCTCTCTTGCCAACACAGCGTTAAAACTGGTTGTGTCACTCCTAGGCCTTGCGGAAAGACACACAAAAGCTTCCTTTATCCCAGTTGTGTGACCTACATTAAACTAATCCCTCCAAGGTTAAAATAGCAGCAGCGATATAGTGGCTGTGGTGAAGGAGGGGAGGGACGTGCGTGACTCGGTACACTGCGCCAAGCGAGAATTAGGAAACCTTCCTTGGAAAACCAGGAGAAAATTGTGATCTTAATATATATATATAAATTTATATATATAAATTTATATATATATATATGTTTTCTGAGGTTTTCGCGGGTGTTTGGTTATTCGGGTCTTCTCCCGCGTAGAATTGGAAGTATCTTGGCGACGTTTCGACGAAGTCTCATTCGTCATCTTCAGGCTGGTGTTCTCGGCTTCGTTCTTCCAGGAGCAATTGCACCAGCCTGAAGATGACGAATGAGACTTCGTCGAAACGTCGCAAAGATACTTCCAATTCTACGCGGGAGAAGACCCGAATAACCAAAGATAGATAGATAGATAGATAGATAGATAGATAGATAGATAGATAGATAGATAGATAGATAGATAGATAGATAGATATAAATTTCACAGGAAAGATTCCCAGCCTGGGTTTTTCAGATTCAGGAAAGAAAGACACTCACTCTCTTCGTCGATCTTCAGCTCTTCGTTGTTCTTAATCTTTTCCGCCACCTCCTTCTCATTCATGCCTTTGCTTGCCAGAAACTTGATTTTATATTCATCCCAGGACACGTGGCCTAAAAGGAAAGGAAAGAAGCCTCAGCAATCTTCATGCAGTCAATTGTAACTTTAGGCAGATTCTTCTCCTCCATGGCTGCCATCCGACTAAGGCCAAGGTTGCCCCCCTTCCCTTTCTCTTACCATCGCCATCAGGGTCCACGGCCCGGAAATGCATCTTGTTTTCTTCCACGGCCTCTTGGAAGTGCTCCTCGGTCTTCTCCATGATCCAGCGCTGCATCTCCTTGGCGCTGATTTTCTTGTCGCGGTTGATGTCAACCCTGCAAATTTCAGCGGGAAAGAAAGGCTCCGCGTTAGAGGATTCCCAATCCCCAGTGCCCAACGAAAGGGGGAAAATCCTCTCTCTTTGCTCAGCCAACAACCAACCAGCCGACAAATTCAGGTGATCCAAGGATGGAGAGCAATGAAGGAAGCCACTGTAGAGTCTCAACTACAGGTGGGCCGCTGGGGGTTCGGGAGAACCTCTAGCTAAGATTCTGTGCAGTTCGGAGAACCTCCAAATCCCACTTCTGGCTGGCCCCGCCCACCCCACCCCGCCCCTCCCAGGAGTCCCCACGCAACCCATTTTGGATGCAGGTAAGTGCAGGGTGCGCTCAGAGGCTCGGGGAGGGCGAAAAACGGGCCTACCGGAAAATTGGGAAGGTCAGAAACGGGCCCGTTTCCAGCCTCCAGAGGGCCTCCGGAGCCCGGGGAGGCCGTTTTCGCCCTCCCAGAGGCTCGAGGATAGCCTCCGGTGCCTGGGGAGGGCAAAAACACACACACCCCCATGCTGTGATGCAGGGGCCGAGTAGGCCACGCCCACCCAGCAACAGGGGAGAGAACCCCTTGCTAAAAATTTTGAAGCCCACCCCTGGTCTCAACCCAACGACTGGCTTTTTTTATTTTATTACCACCACTTGCTCCCCTGCTATGCCCTTAACAATAATATCTTTTTCTTTGTGGGCAAGATATCCGCATGGCCATTACTATTCCCACATTACAAAAGAAAGCATTGAGACTCTGGGAAGAGTGCAGAGAAGAACAAAGATGATCAGGGTCCTGGAGACAAAAACATATGGAGAACGTTTGCAGGATTTTGGGCATTTGTTTGCAGTATTCCAGTATTTCAGGGGCTGCCACTAAGAAGAGGGGATCAACTTCTATTCCAAAGCACCAGAAGGCAGGACAAGAAACAATGGGTGGAAACTAACCAAGGAGAGAAACAACCTGGAATTAAGGAGAAACTTCCTAACAGGGAGGACAATTAACCCATGGAACAGCTTGCCACCAGAAATTGTGGGCGTTTCATCACTGGAGACTTTTAAGAAGAGACTGGATTGTCTGAAATGGTGTAGGGTCTCCTGTTTAAGCAGCGGGTTGGACTAGAATCTTTGTAGTCGGAATGGCTACGAGCCATTCAGAGGCTGGAAACAGCCTGTTTCCTAACATCTGGTGGGTCCAGAAAGCCCGAAATCAGAGGTGAACTAGGGCAATGCCTGCGTGCCTACCGATATGGCTTCACTTGCCATAGGTTTGCCATCACAACTATATTCCCTCCTTCCCTCTATTTAAGGAGAAGAGCAGCAAATGTTCAAGTTAAAGCCAGACGGGGCTCACTTTGAGAAAATCACCACCAGTTTCTTCCGGTTTCTTCGCGGTTCCGAATCCTCCTCAAACTCCTCCATCTCTTTCCCCAGGAAAACCTCCTGGTGGAACTCTTTGTTGAGATGTCCGTCCAGCTCCATCTTGACCCCGTTCAGGTGGTCCGGAGGGAGGATCTCGTTTCCGTCTTTGTCGACGGCCGCTTTCTCTTTGAGGACGGAGCTGTTGGCGGGCCGAGCGTAGACGTCCATGAGCAAAAAGACGAAGAGGAGGGATAA